>JACVVK020000308.1:147500-482500 GCA_018292915.2 Batillaria attramentaria | reverse complement strand
GAATGTCCACGGTCACATGTCTGATACGACCAATAAGAATTCACTGTATCTGCCCCTTCGTGATCCACGCACGTGTCGGCGTGAAAATGGCGTCGGGTGGAGCAGTTGACAGCCGTGTGGTTTGCAGCGTGTGTTTGGAGCCGTACAAAGGACGACAGCCCAAACTACTGCCGTGTTTCCATACTTTCTGTCTGCCGTGTCTGACAGCGCTTGAACAGAGAGCTAGTCGCCAGCAGAAAGAGGTCAGTTTGCTGCTTGTGGGTGAAAGCTGGTATTCCAGGAAGTTGTTAGAAACATTGCAGTTGGCACTGGTTTGCAGTGTTGAATCTCAAACAAAACAGTATAGATAGAAAAATTCGTTTCAGTGACATTTTAGGTTTTGGGATAGCCCACATTTCTCGTCAGCTTTGAGCGAATGCGAAGGTGCAGATTATTTCCTTTTGTTTGTTTGTTTTGTTTTTTGGGGTTTTTTTTGGGGGGGTGGGGGGGGTTGTCTTGTTTCAAGTTTTCTTGTTTTTTGTTGTTGTTCTTTTTTGTTGTTCTTCGGGGGGGGGGGGGGTGTCTTCTTTGGGGGGGGGGGTCTTCTTGGAGGGGTGGGGAGGGCAATGGGAGGGTGTTGCTTGTTTGCCATAGTGTTTGTTTTTTTCCTGGTTCCTTTCCACAAGCCACATACAACTACCATTACTATGTATTTTTTGTTATACTTTATTTCACTGAGAGAACTTGTATCAGCGCATGGTTGCCATCAGGTATATAACCCTACCGGTGAAGCCAGCAATGGGAGCATTGAGAAAAAGGACTGCACACCTGTGTCCATTGTTTGTCCTACCTGTCGCAAAGTTATTCCTGTTCCACCTGCCGGAGTGACTGAATTTCAGGTGAGCAAATGTTTGGAGAAAATTCTTGTTTTTCTAGGTAGCAGACAACAGGCATTCTTGGTAGATGTACAAGTTGGATCATCTGCAGTGTTTGTTACTGATGTGGTTTACGGTGTTTGCAAAACAGAAAAACGGAACTTCTCAGAGTATGTCAAAATAACAACCAGCTTCAAATGTATGTGAGGATTACTCAAGGGATAAAGGGGTAAGTCAAAAAGTGGATGATGCAAGGGAGAGAACTGTGCCTGTGGTAGACTGACCACAAGACCCAGCAGATCCCAGCAGGGAAAAAAAAATAAAAAAGTTGATATGAAAGTAGGGGAAGGAAACTAAGAGGAGGCAATACTGGTGCATGCCCCCCAAGAGGGGCCGTATAAACCAGCTCCCTTGCAGTGTGCTTTTTTTGTGGTAGTGTAGCAACGGCAAGTTTGAAAACGGTCTTTGCATGCCTATAACTTCTTCCGTGGTAAAATAAAGGATCGTTATTGTTATCGTTATCTTCCATTTACCTTTTCGTTCCCTTAGAGTAGTGCTTTTGGCTGCAGTCACTACTCCATAATTTTCCATGCACAGATCTGTTACTGACTACCAGACATACTGATCTGCAGTTGTTGCTGGCCAGAAATATAATTTGCTTGATGGTATACTGAATACTTGCTATTTGATGTTAAAACTAGATGCATAATCTCACCTATCTGTCCTCACTGCAGTCCAATTTTTACGTGGATGATGATGGAGATGCTGGATTGACGGTCGCACAGCTACAACGGAGAAGCAGCGAAGATGGCATTGACGATCTTCTGGACAAACTGAGAGGTCAGGTGAAGGTGGTGAAGTCTGTGTTGGCTGTGCTGACTGAGGAGGAGTCCCAGGTTGAGAGTGAGAGGCGCAGAGTGGAGCAAGACATCAACGTCCAGTACGCTGCAGGGTTGGGTCTTCTGGCATACGCTCGAGACGAGTGCTTCAGAAGTCTCAGGGATGTGTGTCAGGCAGCAGGTGATACACTAAAGATGGAAATCACAGCTGCTCACAGGATGGAGGCAAAGCTGTCATGGTTTGCTTCACAAGACAGATCCAATTTCTCCAAGTCGGAGCTACAGGCAGTCATGATAAGCGACTCAGAATTTGGGCAGCTTCAGCAACGGGCAGACAAGGGAAAGAAACCCCAGTTCTTTAGCTTCAACCCCATGGACAAGCAGTCTGCATCGGTTGTCAACATTTTGCATAGTTACATGGGCACCGCATCTCTGCGTCGAGAGAACTCTGAAGCCGCAACAGATCAAAATGCTGGCACTGAAGAATACAGCACTCCAGCTGTTTATCACTCTTCAGCACCTGTTGTTTCTCAGAGTTCATCAGAAAACCCAGAACTGCTAAATGACTTAATGCTGAAAGTGGACAGTCTTGTAAGTAAGGTCCACACACTGGAGAACATGTACACGGCTGGCGAGAAGAAGACAGCATTGCTGCAAACCGAGAACGCCACTCTGCACAAAAAACTAGACACTGTTCAAGACGCTCTGGAGAGCAGACATGGCCGACTACAGAGTGAAGTGATGTACGTGAGGGACAAGAACGCCATACTGTGTCAGGATGTAGCATCGCTGCAGGCAGAAAATGTCAAGCTCTGTGAGATGGTGATGGAAACCAGACAAGACTCTACTGTTCAGAGCAATATCGATAGTATCCGCCAAGAGTTGTCAACAGTGAAGCAAGCAAACACAGCAATCAACGCACAGATTGCCGCACTACAGAGGGATACCTGTCAGTTTGGTAAGCTTAGCTTTAACCCCAGAGGCTTATTTGATCAGCATGTCCTTCAGACATTTTGCCAGCCCGAAGTGAAACTTCTTTGTCAAGAGTGGTGGCAGCGCAGCTGTGTGTGGGTGGAAAATGGTGGTACATGTACCTCCATCACCCTTCAGAATGGTCACACTGTGGTGCGGGGAGCCGGGGTGGCCGACTGGTAGAGCGTTGAACTTCTAATGCTCACGCCGTGAGTTCGTATCCCAGCTGGGGCCAAATATTTGTGCTGGCTTTTTCATCATTGCCCCGTCTTTGATACCACCCGCATGTGGTGAAAAAGGACATTAAGCCCCCAAACACACACACACACACACACACACACACACACACACACACACACACTTTGGTGCATAAAAAGTGCATTTTCCAGGTCAATACACTCTTGAGGGTAGGGTTAGAGGCAGGGCGAGTCTTGGGAAGGGGGGAGGGGCTTTCCTTTCGAAGTTCTTGTTCTGGTTGCTTTACCAGTAAACTCAAAATATCAGAATTTCATAGATTACTCAGAATTTCCATACTGGTTCATCATCAGTACTGACCTATGTGTCCTCTGTTGCAGCAAAGATGCGTGAAACGGTTGCGTTCAAGGCCAGACTGACAAATGATGTCACAACAAACAGGAAGGAGGTCCTTGTCAACAACTTTGTTATGCTAAATATTGGTGGTGGATACAACAATCAGACAGGTGTATTCACAGCTCCAGTATCTGGCTTGTACATTTTCATGGCAAAAGTGAGTAATGCCGAGGAGGAGAAAACTGCTAAAGTGGATGTTGTGCTTGACAACAACCCTATTGCCTTTGCTGTGGCATCTGGAACTTACGACAGTTGTACCTGTCATGCAGTTGTCAAAGTTGTTGCAGGACAAAAAGTGTGGCTTAGAACATTCAGTGAGTCAAGTTCATTTTGTGGTAAATGGGGAACCGCTTTCTGTGGAGTGCTTATCAAGCCAGAACTGTAAAAGTTTCTTGATCTCACCTGCATGCAAAACTTCTGTCAACTTTGGTGTCAACAGAGTTCTCTGTGAAAGCATGTACATACCAGTTTTCAAGTTGTATGTTCTCATTTTCTTCTTTCAATGTACATGTACTGACAAATTCAGTACACAGTTTTTAAGTCGATTGTTGGTGACACAAGACAGGCCGCTGAATTAAGTTGTTTTATTTTTCATTTGTTTTGCAGGCTGCCCATTTTATATACTGTTCAGAAAATGATGCATCATTATTCATAAAGGCATATTATTCCGAAATTTTGGGAAGTAAATTGGACTGATTTTATGAACTTTTTTTTTTTCTGTTCTTGACATCCAGCATTTAGCTTTGTGGATTATAAGGCAGAAAATACAGTTGCATCTCTCAGGAGCCTGGGCCCGACCACCCCTGCCTGCTCGTAGATTAGACTTGTTAAAATGAAGCCACTGCACATCAGTAGGGGCCACGTCAAGCCACTGTTACACAAAGCATGGGCCTTCCCTGCTAGGCCCGAGACCACTGTAGATTTGCGTAGTAGTGGCTTGTCATGATTCCTAGTGATTAAAAGATTTCAAGTAAAACTGCCATTTTTGCATGGGCTTTTAATAGGTATTTGAAATATTATATGTATTTCAACCATAAAAGAGTGCATGCTCAATCTACAGTTATAAATGTGCGTGGTTGATCCATGTTTGTACAATAATTTCCAAGGGCTCCAATTTTAAGTTGAAACATGCATTTAACATTGCTCCTGTATGCAAATATTTTATTATAATCATTTGTAGTTTTCAGTTACAACCATACACTAACACTTGCACAGCCCATTTTTTCAACACACACACACAGTCATAAAACATTTCTTTTTGAAACTTTATTTTAGCCCCAAGAGATAACACGGACTTCACACACCAGAGGTCAGGGTCACGAAATATTCCACACAGCCATGTATACACACTATAGTGTATTCACACACTAGAGACAAGTACTAGAGTGCAATGCAAAATTCTGGATAATCAAATTTTTGCTTGTAAGTGTTTTTGCACCTTCATTGTTACTCTCCATCATTTTCTGCTCGACGCACTTGTCTCAACATGAGTGAACTTTGCTGTTTCAAGATTTCTGTTTTAACCAAGTTTGACGCCTGTGCTACTCTGAGAAACAGACATTAGTTTCCTCACCCGTGATGAGCACATGGCTCTTATGCACAAGCACTGAGTGTACAACCAAACATGTAGCTGCCATGTAATTGACCGTGCATATCGTTGTTCAGCTGACACTGTCAACCCTACTATTTACTCTGTCCTGTCCGACAATACATATCTCAACACCTTCCATGCGCAGTAACTCAGGTGCAGTGAAGGACTCGGACAGGTAGTGAGAGGAGAGCATGCACTGGGTGGGTCAGTTAATATGCCCTGTTCCGAAGAACACTACTAAAGTCGAACTTGGTCTTAACTGTCAACCCTAACACTGCAAAAGTTCGCTAATGCCAAGACAAGTGTTATGCAGAAAATAAAGAGAGTAAAACCCATATTAGGCCACTCAATATATGATCTATACTTCACACTGCCAGCTCTAAACATAGGCACAAAAAAAGAATAAAAGCAAAAGTGTGATTTTCCAGATTTGTGAACCGCACTGCAGTCTCATTTCAAGACAAAATCATGTATGTGAGTGAGTTAATGATGTAATACACTGCTTGGTTTCAAATGATTTGGCCAAGTGGCCAAGACATCTGCTACGGATCCCTTATTTCCTGCAATTCCCTTACCATGGTAACTACACTGTAAGACATACAAACGAATACACAAAAATAACACATGGGAAGCCCCAAACATACGAAGCATTAAAATGTTGAAATTGTAAGTTCATATTTCTTTTTGTACCTATTTGGTTCGATATTGGGACTTTCTCCTAAGCTCACCATGAGTGATCAATCCTTTTTCTGTATTTTTCAAAAAGCACACAAACACAGAACTGTGATCACAAAATGTCAACTGCGTACCTATGAAATACACAGTCCACTTGTTCGTTGTCTGACTACTGCAACTGCAGTAACAACAGTGGTTAAAAGCCTGCCGGTGAAACGGGATGGTTTGTCAGTTTGGACCGTTACTTATCTTATATGCAGTTACCAGAACGTACCACATATATATCAAAATGTGGCCCTACATGCAAACTTTACAAACTTTTCCATCCCCACCAGCAGACACTGGAAATTTTAGTATATTACTTCCAGAGCTGAAAAGCTGGTGCAGATGCTCAACAAGAAGTGACTGATGAGCAAAGGAGTAACTTATCCCATCTTTACATATTATACAAGCTTTCTTCTCATCCAACATGCTAAAACACAAACAAAACAAAACAAAAATCAAACAAAACAAAAAAACGAAATTTAAACCAACCAGTTCACATTGAATCACCAGGATTAAAAGAAAATTGATGTAAATAAAACCAGACAGTCTGCAAGACTAATTAAAAACTGAAGACATAAATAAATGCAAGTATAAATACACGTATTAATGTATGACAATCTGTGCACCAGTGCATAATTGCTGTTATTGTACAAAACGTGGATTGGCTTCACACGCATTATGACATAGCAGAAGCTACTTTGTTGTGGAAGGAATGAGGAATGCAAACCGCAACAAAAAATATAAAGAGTCTGGTGGCTTTGTGGCAGCTGCACTGGCAGTGAGCCTTTTTCACGAGTGCAAAACAGAAATCAGCAATTCAAAGTTCTCAAGGACTTCTGATGTAACAGGATTTTGAGAATACATGTACATGTAGCACAGAATGACATGCCTTGTACATCTCCTGCACTTTTCTTAAATCCCAATCACAATATAAAAAAAAAATGATGGCACTGAATTGCGTTGTTTTACCCGTCGCTTACCTCTTTTCTGGCTACAGCACTAGGCCCCTCATGCCTTTGGTAACTGGTACTAGCTGCCCGCAGCTTGAGAGCCTAGAGAGCTGATTACCAGCCGCACTTTCAGACAGTGGAGACGTGAAAACAGAAGTACAGTCCATGTCACAAAGGCCTCATGCTGCAGGCAGCTAGCAGCCATTGCGAAAGGCACGAGGGCGTCGTGTTGCAGCAAAAAAAAGAGCATAACCCATCTACGCCCGAGTTATTCAGAACACAGACCAAAATTGACCTGGGCAATAGATACCGTGCTTATGTATGTTATTTGGACAGAAAAGAGTGAATAAAATATTATCTGTATACTACCATGCTGCATCTGCATTTGCGCCATCAGCTGCTCTGCTGCATACAGGAAAATATACCTTTACAGCTCTCACACACACTATCATGCACACACGCAGTATCACAAAGCAAATGAACAACCATGAACGGGTGATCCGAATCTGAACACTCTCCAAACCCTGTTTGAATGACAGCATTAATAACTTAAGAATGTCCCACCAAATCAAGGGAAACAGTTTCTTAACTCTTTGACGACGGAGTGCAATTTCTGACACACGATTTCCCATAGGAAATCGCGTGTCAGAAATTGCGCTTTGTCGTCAAAGAGTTAATGTAGCTATATAAATGCGGAAAGCACTTGAACAAAAAACTCAATACCACCATGTCCACCCATAACACATTTAACAATGTATGCACCCCAAAGCAAAGAAAGTGCGATTGTGTAGTAAAAACAGTCCACATGACTGTCTAAACCTTCGGAAGGTTCTACCACTCCACAATTAATGTCAATTAGCATATAATGCAGATGAACTTCTGCACAAACAAATTCAAACAAGAAGCTACACAAAAGTGGAATTGAAATACACAACTCTACTCAAGCAAAACTATGAAGACTTTTACAATTACATAGTCTTACTCTGACATACATGTTTTCTGCAATCACAAATAATTTAAATGCACGGTTGTTGAGGCAGTCTGGTTTCTGGTGAAATGCCCTTTTTATCTGGCATTGTTGGCATTCCTGCAGCTTCACACCAGAGTAAGAAAAAATACACACACCTATTTCAATATTTGCTTTATCTGCAATGCAAATGAGCAAAATCTCGGCACCATTCTAGGTTTAAATTAATGTCATGTACAAGAATCAGTGAGGTAATGGCTGGACAGAAGTCAAAAAAGAAAAAAAAACCATAATGGTACTGCTAATAGCACAGTTTTACACACAAATCACAAAGAAAACTACATTAACTCTTTGACATCGTGAGCTTGGCCAGTGACCTACTTCCCTGCTGACGCGCATGCAGCTGCTGGCCGTTTAGGATGACGCGAATCGGTTCGCGGCTCGGTGCCTACGGCTGTTGAGAGTGACCGTGACGCGAACCGGTTCGCGTCCCGATGCGTAAAGGTTAAACGTTACCAACAGGATTTTACAGAAATTAAGTTAAAACACAAAAGGGAATAAATAAGCAGTCCCTGCAACCGAATAATGATATCGCTGGTTACGAAAGGGGGTGGGGGATGAGCTGAATAAGAATTTCAATCACGGGCTCGACTGACACCCCGGAAAGCTGACTCACAAAAATATCAACACATCGTCTTCCTCATCCCAGTCATCATCATCATCCCACCACTCGTCGTCCTCATCCGCAATGCCTGTTCCCTCGAAGAGCAAGGAGTTGCAAGGGCTGGCAGGATTGCTGTAGTGTCCGTAGGGGTTCGACCTCGACAACATCTCGTTGCACAACCAGCAGAAGTAGGACCGGCACTTGGTGCACGTCATCTTGTTGCAGCCATCTTTCTTCTGCACGGCAGAATGAGAAACATCAGTGAAAACTAAACTCCACCATTTGTAGGATTTTTTTTAAAAATCTTACATGTACCCGTGTTGACGTGTGAGTTCGTAATCTTGTAAACTGTAACTCTTTAAAGCCCATGCAAAAATCGTAATTTTACTTGAAATCTTCAGATCATTAGAAGCCACTTGAAACCACTATTATGCAATCTGCAGTGGTCTCAGACTCAGGCCTAGCGGGGTACGCCTTGTGTGTTTGTGGCTTGATGTGGCTCCTACTGGTATGCAGTGGTGGTTTCTTTTTAACCAGTCTGATCATATAGTGGGCAGAGAGTGGTTAGGCTTGGACTCTTAATAGATAACATCCTGGTGTCGTGAAGGAGGCTTTTTAACCCTGAAATACATACTACTGCAGGGTTGCACATTTTCCACAGCTTCTATAGGACCAAGTGTCCTGCAAACAGCAAAGTGATAGGACACAGTGTCCTGGCCACTTAGTAGCAATAAAAATTTTAACAGGACAAATGTCCGCTTGAGGTGGGAAAAATAGGACATTTGAAATTTTTTATAGGTCAATGCCCTGGGACCGACTTAAATGTGCAACCCTGCTACTGACACTGAAATATCCACATGTGGGTGTTTATCTTCACTGACATCAACAAACAAAATCAAAAGAAAGAAAGAAAAAAAAAAGAGTAAAATTGTACACAGAAAAGGTGTACCACTGACATTCAAAATCAACTTAGAATCATTTTAATGTGTTTGTCCTGATTATTTACCCTAAAAAGAAACGTGAAGAGTGACATCACAGATACTCTAACACAAATATAAAAATTAAGCGTCAAATTGACTCTCTCCCACAATGCATCTGTTACTAATTTTCAGGGCTTCTATATCAATGCCAGACACTGGTCACAGACAGACTGATTTTCGGATGAGCACATTACTTGGGTTTCAAATTCAAACAAATCTATCATTTCTGTGCCACGGTGGAAATACTGGGGACCAAAATTAATGTTCTGTACTCTTACAGCCAGCGTTCTATTTTTGTTCCCCTAAATATGAATCCATAAATTTTATGTCTTTTGACTATTATTCCTTCTAGCGTTTGTACGCCATTGGTAAATTATGGTCTTGGCGGTGCATTGGTGCCTCCAAAAGCCACATGGGAAGGAGGTAAATTGTGTTCGATCGACAAAGTCCTTCACCAATAAAACACCAGCACTTACCTGTATCTGCGTGCCGCAATAAGGACACGTCTTGGCGTTTTGCTCCAACCACTGAGCCGAGTCCGTCTCTTCCAGCGCCTTTTGTATGGTTCTCTTGCCATACTGCTTCTCCATAAACTGTTTCTTCTCACTGTTGGCCTTCGTGTACTCGCGGCACAGTTTCTGTAATTCTTCTGGAAAGCATAAAAGAAATTATGAAAGGCTAGATTCGCAACTGATTTCTTATTACACCGCCTACAGGGACAAGTGTGTTACAGTGCCCGTGTTGTGTTCCTGTCTGAATCAATTTCAGGGGTGCAAGTGGGAAAAGCTTCTGTGAGGGAGTTTAAAAGGCAGGCTGGAAAAGTTCCTTCAAAAGCGCGAAATGCCAGTATGCAGAATGCGGAATTTCACTGGTAGCCAGTGAAGATCCTGCAGCAAGGGTGGGATACAGTCCGATTTTTTATTTGTGGGGGAAGTTCAGCTGAGGTTCAGCGAAACTACATACTTCAACATTCACGTAACCTTTGTTCCATGTACAAGCTCTGTCCATTGTTGCCTGCACTGTTTCCACTAGATAATCGGTCTACCCACCTGACTTGACGCGACACGGCGTGGGTCCGTGATAGCTCAGCTTGCACAACGTGCAGAAGACGAAAGAGCACTGAGGGCATCGTCCCATGTTACTATTGCTTTCACAGATCACTGCACTCTGACACACGCGCCGTGGGCAGTAGACCACGTCCGACATCGTCTCTAATGTGATGCGCAGCAGGATTTTGTCGTAGCGTTCATACTCTTCAGCCGTCACAACTGATTTTACCTGCACAGGTGTATTCACATGATCTGAACAAAAGCATGAGCGAGTGAAATGTATATATATATCACACAAATTACACGTATTTGTATTCAACAAGGCTTAAAATAACCCATAATCCAAAATGGGGAAAAGTATGTAGGAGTTAGTGGCAACATGATAAAGCCATGAGCACACGCCTGCAAAGCAGAAGCATTCTGCTGGGGGTGTCCAGGAATTCTTTTTGTTTAAATTAGGCTAAAATCTGTGCAATTCGGTGCTTTTTGGCATGATTTGAAGTGCTTCAGAGAAGGAAACACTTTGCTTGTAAGAAAAGGTTTAAATGAGGCAAAAAATGGTGCAGTTTGGTGTGTTTTGGAATGAGTTTAAGTGCTTCCGAGGAGGAAACACTTTTTCAGGGGAGGACAATTTTTAGCCAACAGTGGCAATCCACCGAAAGGCAAAAGATTTTATGCCCTGTTTTAATGTGCAGAGTAAACCTCTGACAACAGAGGGCCATGAAAAATGGGTCAAACTGAAACCAAGCCAAGCCTAGTGGAGAAAGCCGTGGAGATAGGTGGTCAGCAACAATGCTGTTCAAATGTATATATTTTTTATATATTCCATGCACATGCACAATGTATCACTGATTCCTTGCCTCATTACCGACTACCTAAGCAGTTTACGACTTAAACTGATAAAGACTGAAAATGGGCAGTCAGTGGAGCAGTGGTAAAGAGTCCTGCCACCAGTGCAAGAGGTCAGACTCAGAGGTTCAAGTCCCACTTGGGACACCAAATTTTTCACATCTAGCATGTGGCATCGTTCGTTCAGGCTGATTGCTGGTAGTTCTCTAAGGGTAAGCATGCAGGTCACAAAAATTGAAAATAAATTACATACATGTATACAATTCTCAATTCCAAAACTTGAACAGTTGAGCTGGCCCTTCACACCACATGATTGTACGGGGTGGGTGGGTGTTTGGGGGTTTAACGTCCTTTTCCATCACAGAGGGTGATATCAAAGACGGGGCAACAATGAAAAAGCCAGCACAAATATCTGGCCCCAGCCGGGATCGAACTCGTGACCCGAGCATTAGAAGTCCAACGCTCTACCATTTGACCACCCCGGCTCCCCCCACATGATTGTACACATGTAATGTGTTTATGTCAGGCGTGAGAGAGGATGTACGCGACTCATGCCAGCATGCGTGTGGGGTTCAGCTTGCAGCACTTTGAACCGAGCATCTGGAAAAAGCAGCCACACTATCATTAATAATTACCTGATATGGATAAGCTTGTGTCTCACAGTCCGGCATGAGGCAGCTCAGTCCCTTCACATCGCCCTCCTTAATCTTCACACGAAAAGACCCTTGCACACACTGACGACAAAACGCATGTCCACATTCCACGAACTTCATACACTTGTACCCTGGCATGTCCATAAAGCACACTATGCAAGTGACGGTAGACCGATCAAACTCCTCTTGCTGTTTCTGTTTGTCGTACTCGACCAACGTCTGCATCAACCCCGCGAGGGAGACCACTTCTTGTTTCGCACGGGGGTCACAGTTATCTTTCCCTGCCTTGTCTTCTCCGTCTTCTGCTTCTTTGTCCCCCTCACAGTTCACGATGTTGGAATTCTGGGAAGAGTAAGCACTGTCGCACTCTGATCCTCCTGCATGCGGCTTATCACCGCCGCTTCCATCATCCACAGAACTTTTGCTACCATGGTTACCGATTTCTTCACTGTTCGACGTCGACTGGGAGTGTGCGTGCTGGTGCATTTTTCTCCTCGATCTGCCTCTGGCATGGGAGACGACAGAAGACAGGTCGAGGGGTGAGGTGATGCCGAGATATTCAAACGCCTCGTCCTCGAGGAACTGAAACCAGGTGTAAAGGATCACCTGGCCCCTGTTCTCCTCCCAAATCTCGTCCAGACGCTGACAAAGCTTGCTCAGCTGTGTGTAGGGAAAAAAAAAAAGAAAAAAGAATCAGCGATTGCGTTACTTCAATTAGGTCTTAAACTAGTTCTTCGGTAGCGCGTCGGATTTAGCCGCTGCGCTACTGAACGACCATCACCAATGTCACGGCGATGAAGCATGGGTTCGAGCCCAGGTCGAACTTATGATATGTGATTCCGGTTTTTCCTGGCTTCCAGGCTGCTCATCGGGGGTTTCTCTCTGAGTTATCCGGCTTTCCTCCCCCAGCAAAATTGTTTTACAAAAAATTTTAAAAAGGAAGGATAGGTACTGGGTGGTGCTGCACTGCGGCGATGCGCTTCCCCCGGGGAAAGCAGCCCGAATTTCCCAAAAGGGACAATAAAGTAGTAAAAAAAAAAAAAAAAAAAACCCTGCCAGTGGGCACGACATTTTGCGAGCTGCACGTTGTTCGAGGTGCAGCAGGTGCTGGAAAGCAGCCTCTGTGTGCCCAATCTCAACGCACAATTTGACCGACAAATTGTCCCTGCCCACTGGTGATCTGACAGACAAAGAGACCCAGGAACTACGGCATCTGCGGTGCCAGCTGTGTAATCATCCACATCATGCAATGTGTCATAACAAGGGATATGCTACCAACCCATCAGGTGCATCAGAAACATAACAGACATTCTGACTGAAGCTTCATCTCGCTGCATAGTCATGTATTTTCCCCATCGCAGATGATAGCTCTCCAAGCTCTAAACAGGTCAGATTTGTGTAGCGATGTGGCACTGCACTCATGGTTAATCCAGTTTACGTATATTTCCAAAACAAAATGGCTACTGAGAAGGGTACTCCCCAGGCACTTAATCAATTATTTCAATTTATACTGGCAGTTTTGTAATTTGCTTTAGCTTGTGCTCACCTGTTGCCGTGACAACCAGTCGCAGCTGAGGGTGAAAATCGGCGCCTGGACAGAGGGGTAGTCCCAAGGGAAAACAAAGTTAAGCGTGATTGGCAGAAGATGTTTCACTGTGATTAATCCGCCCTTGCCACCTCCACAAACTCCGTCTGTGAAAGAGTGAAGCAAACATAAAATGATTCTATTCCAACAGCACCAGGCTTCACACAAGACAATTTTCTTTTTTTCTAAGCCTTTCCAGTATCGTACTTTTTTGCTCTCAGAGGACACGTTCCCAAAGCCCCAGGGATGCAAAGCAGATATGTTATGTGTAGCATGTCTGGAAGGTATGATCCCCCAGAATTTTCTTTCAACTTAGTCCAAATCTGTGCAATTTGGCATGACTTAAGTGTTTAGAAGAAGGAAACACCTTTTTTCAGGAAATCTTCAGAATTAGAGTTAGACTAAAATCTGTGCAAATTTGTGCAGTTTGGCATCATTTTAAGTGCTTCAGCAGGAAACACACGTTTTGAAGGGAGGACAATCTTAGCCACAGGCGGAAATCTGCCAGAGGGTGGAAGATTTTAACACTGAACCAGTGGCCGTCTAACAATTTGGAGAGCCCCTTCTCGTCCCCTGTCACTCAGGCTCTTGAGTCTGTTGCTACTTTCATACTTTGGGGATTGAGCTCAGAAAGTTTGAGGACCGGGGTTGACAGTCCTGTTCGGCATACATGCTATTCTTGATCACCCTTAAGTGCAAAATTACTGATCACACAACACAGCATTTTCTGCATTTCCTCTCTTTACTACCACTGTAAATGTTAAATGGATACATGTATACATGTATGTATGTATATATAGGAGGTGAACACACAGAGTACCCTCACACCAGCCTCCACTGCAAATTACCTTAACTGTGTACAGCTACAGTCGAACCTGCCAAGGCGGTCACCTGTATAAGCCAAACCACTGTCTAACCTGGTCACCCCAGAGGATCCCCTGACACACCAGCTGCTAACATGACACCCTGGATAACCCGGTCACCTGTCTAAGGTGGTCAGTTTGACCCAGTCCCTTGGGTGACCGCCTTACACAGGTTTGACTGTATCAGTATACATTATGGAAAATGGCGCAGCTTGCTCCAATGGCCGCCAACCTCCAAAACAGGAGAATGCAGGTTTTGGGGGTTATTTGGTTTGCAGATCCTGAAGCTCACCCAAACACCGCATATTGTTTTTTCTTCTTCTTTTTGTTTACAGCTTCTTTTTACTTTTAGAAAGTGAATTTCCGTATGAAGAATTTACAAGAAGTGGTTTTCCATTCAGAGACTTAGAGTTTTACACTTTTACCCCTGTGTCATCAGCCCAACTCACTAGCGGTACAGTGTAGTAGTCAGGCCCCATGAAATTTTCCACAAATTTATAGTAACTAACTGCACCAGTAACTAACTGGTAATTTATTAACAGGGTCCATACAGGTTCACAGTCTACAAAATTCATGACTTTTCGAGGCCAACTCTCCTGTTTTCCATGACAACTTCCTTGCCCTTTTTCACACTGACACATGCGAGGGTAGAAATTCTGACCTTATCCCAGTTATTGCCGCCAGTAAGACCAATGTTGAGAGTTTGTCGTTAGCCTTATGGGAAGGCAGTTTGCTGGTATTTTGGCCACCTGTCCAGTGAGTAATCACCTAGCAGACCATTTCACTGTCTGGCTCAAAATGGCTTCCATAAAATTCCAAATTTCCATGACTTTTCATGACTCCTAAGATAATTTCATGACTTTTCCAGGCCTGGAAAAAGCTATTTTCAAATTTCATGACTTTTTCAGGATTCCATGACCTGTACGGACCCTGGGTAAAAGTGCCATGGTGCTTATCAAATTCATGGCTCTCTCACAAAATGGCTGTCGAGTTGCTGGACAACTAAACCTGAATGACTTGGCTCCTCCTTGCTTGCTGACTGTGCTGTTACGGAGAAGTGCTGGGGAACATGAGGACAAGCCATGAACATGCCACCACCTTCTCCGCCCTGGTCTTCGAACAGCAGGCGGGGATCGCTCTCATACATGGCCTCCAACACATAGCGCTCATTGATCTGTTCGTCCGAATCACAACTCATCTTCGAACCTGGGACAGGAAAATCACAAAAAATGTTCCGTTCGAAATCCAATGCACATCGCTCAGAAATCATGTTTGTTTGTTTTGTTAACTTATGGTGTGTGTGTGTCATGGCATACTGTACATAACTTTTGTGCAAATTCGTCTATTGCTGATCTGCTATCTGGTCTGATTTTTTTTTATTTATTTTTTTTTTTTTGGGGGGGGGGGGGGGGGTGAAAAACCTGAATACAAATTCAAAAAGAACACGGATAGCCACTATCAAATGAGCAAATCCCCAGTCATACAGCACATGTTGCACAACATGTGTGTAACACAAATGATATCATGCTCTATGTAAGCAGTACAACAGCCTACCCTAACTTGAAATCCAAATATGACCCAATTTCACATGGACTGAAGAAGCTACACTACAACACAGATAAAAGAATGTTTTGGAATATGCTACTTTAGTTCAGGTATCAGCTGATGTTTTGCCGTTTACGCAGATACAACTCATTTTTATATACGTGTGACTCCCTGCATTAACCATCCCCCTCTCCCCTTCCCCCTACATGGTCCAACCCTTGTCGTGGGGTAGTGGCTTGTGTACCTCAATGACCCAGAGAACTATGCCAGCAGGAGCACATGCTCCTGGCAGGGTCACCCAAGCTGGACAGGTCGAAGGGTAGAGGTCAGACGAATGTGGACCACCTCTCCATGAGGCTAAACGGGTTTGCGTAGGGTTAACAGCCCTACCTGTAAAAAACACTAAGTTACTGAAGCATCGACAGCAACAAACCGAGACATTCACCTGGGCGAGGAAGGGTCTCCATCCCGGAGACCTATGACGCATTGCAGTGAAAGCCGAAAGGAAGCTGCAAGGCCGACCCCCCTTCTAACACCCAGGACAACAACGAGAGTAGCCACATGGAACATCAGGACAATGTATGAAGTAGGAAGGACCATACAAGTAGCAAGAGAGATGAAGAACTACAAGATAGGAGTACTGGGACTGAGTGAGACAAGGTGGCTACAGACAGGACAGCTGAGATTTTCATCGGGAGAGCAATTGCTGTACTCTGGACACACAGAGGATGGAGCCCCCCACACTGAGGGCGTGGCCCTGATGCTGGCACCGGAGGCACAGCGGGCACTCATCGGCTGGGAACCTGTCAACTCCCGCATCATCACAGCCAAATTCATCACCAAGAAAAAAGACATCAAGCTGAACATCATCCAGTGCTACGCTCCCACCAATGATGCGGAAGAGGAGAAAAAAGATGACTTCTACCAACAACTGCAGACAGTGATAGATAGAGGAGGAGCCAAGGACATGACCATACTGATGGGAGACTTCAACGCCAAGATTGGATCAGACAACACAGGCTATGAGGACACCATGGGAACACACGGACTGGGACAGATGAACGAAAATGGCGAGCGCTTTGCAGACTTTTGTGCCCTGAGCCAGCTGGTGATGGGAGGCAGCATCTTCCCACACAAGCGCATCCACAAGGCCACATGGAGATCGCCGGACCATGTCACGGAGAACCAGATTGATCACATCTGCATCAGCCGGAAGTTCAGGAGATCGTGGCGGGATGTGCGCGTGATGAGGGGTGCCGATGTATCATCAGACCACCACCTTCTTGCAACAGCATTGAGACTTCGGCTTAAGGGGCACACCAACGCCAACAGCACACGGACCAGGTACAACGTTGGACTTCTCAGGAACACAGACACACAAGCAGCATTCCGGATCAGCCTTTCCAACAGGTTCCAGCCACTGCAAGACCTGATAGATGACAGTGAAATGGACATCGAGACACAGTGGGAACACAGCAAGAAACTCTGGCACGACACATGCGAAGAGGTCCTTGGCAAGAGAAAGACCCAACATAAGGAATGGATCTCTGCTGATACCATCCAGAAACTGGAAGTTGGGAAAGAGAGGAGGGCTGCACTGAGCGCGAGCCGAACGGGGGGAGCTGGGGCGGGGGCACGGGGGGAGTGCGCGGCGGCTGGCGGGGGGGTGGGGGGGGGCGCCGGGGGGGGCGGGGGGGACTGCATCGGCGGCCTGGCCAGTCGGGCGGAGGGGGCGGCCCGACGGGGGGGTCTGGGGGGCCTGTGCCGGGTGACCAGGAGGCTCGCCGGCAGATTTCGGCGGACGGACGGGCCAGTGAAGGACGGGGGCGGGCGCCCACTGACAACGGCTGAGGAGCAGCTGAAGCGATGGGCGGAACACTTCGGGGGGCTGTTGGATCGCCCCATCCCTGGAGCACCGCCAGACATCCCACCAGCTGAGACAGAACTACCCATCAACTGCGACAGGCCCTCTAGGGCGGAGATCAGGAAAGCCATCATGACACTGAGAAATGGGAAAGCTGCAGGGCCGGACGAGATGCCAGCGGGGGCCATTAGGGCAGACACGGGGACAGCCGTCAACATGCTGCGCAGCCTGATCGGCGGGATCTGGGGGAGGGGGGGGGTGCCGGCCCGGTGGAGGGAGGGGATCGTCGTCGGGCTGCCGGGGAGGGGGGACCTCGGGGACTGCGGCAGCTGCCGAGGGGTCGTGCTCCTGTCGGTGCCAGGCAAGGTTCTCAACGGAATTCTACTGGAGAGGATGAGAGAGGCAGTCGACCCCACGCTCCGAGACCAGCAGGCGGGCTTTCGCAGGAACAGGTCCTGCGCTGACCAGATTGCCAGCCTACGCATCATTGTGGAGCAGTCACTGGAGTGGAACTCCCCCCTCTACATCAACTTCATAGACTATGAGAAGGCCTTCGACAGTGTAGACAGAGAGGCGCTGTGGAAGCTGCTAAGGCACTATGGAGTTCCCGGGAAGATCATCTCCCTGATCCAGTGCACCTACCAAGACATGAGCTGCAGGATTGCCCATGCCGGCCAGTTGTCAGAAAGCTTCGAGGTGAAGACCGGAGTCCGCCAGGGATGCCTGTTGTCCCCGTTTCTCTTCCTCCTGGTCATCGACTGGATCATGAAGACCACTACAGCAGGCAGGAAAAACGGGATACAGTGGACACTCTGGACGCAGCTGGATGACCTCGACTTCGCGGACGACCTGGCGCTCCTGTCTCACAGCCACAGCCAGATGCAGGACAAGACTACGTGCCTGGAGGCCACATCGGCCGGAGCAGGGCTCAAGATCAACAGGAAGAAAACCGAGCTGATGAGGATCAACGCCACTGCCAACACACCGGTCACGGTCGGTGGAGAGCCCATCAGGGAGGTGGAGTCTTTTGTCTACCTGGGGAGTGTGGTTGATGGACAGGGAGGCACAGGCCGAGACGTCACAGCCGGAGTCGGCAAGGCAGGGGCAGCAATGGTCATGCTGAAGAACGTCTGGGCATCCAAAGTTGTCAGCATAAGAACCAAACTTCGCATCTTCGGCTCCAACGTGGGGTCAGTTCTGCTCTGCGGGTGCGAAGCATGGAGGACAGCGGGGACGGTGCGGCAGAGGATCCAGACGTTTCTCAACGCCTGTCTGGGGCGCATCTTCGGCATCCGATGGCCAGAGGGGGTCCGGGGTGGGGGGCTGTGGGGGCGGGCGGGGCGGGGGCCGGTGGCCAAGCAGATCCTGCGGAGGAAGTGGGGCTGGATTGGACACACCCTCAGGAAGCCAGCATCCAGCACCACACGCCAAGCCCTGACATGGAACCCGCAGGGGAAAAGGAAGAGAGGCCGGCCTCGCAACGGCTGGAGGCGGGACACTGAGGCAGAGCTATGTAAGCAGGGGACCAACTGGACTGGAGTGGCAAGACTAGCCCAGAACAGAGTGCGATGGCGAAGGGTTGTCGATGGCCTATGCTCCACGTGGAGCCAAGGGCCTAAGTAAGTAAGTAAGTCTCCCCTTCCCCACCCACCGCCGCAACAAAACAAGACAGTGATTAGAAGGAGGCAACGACGTGTTATGCGGGTGACTCCTGGCGATCATGCCTGCTTTTGTTCTCCCGTGTCTAAATCGACGGATATTTGGAAATGTGTCTTTAAAACGGTGCCTGAAACTGAGAAAATTTGCTATATATATTACGTGACTGACGGCTGCGATGTTACACATTTATATAATAAACTGGCTCGGCCTACACCGCTACAAACGAGCAAAGTTTGTGGCTTCGGGGCCAATTATACTAAACGATATGAAGCAGGCGATAAAAGTGATTTACACATTACATTGCTGACCATCTATACTTACAAGTTTTGGCGTAAATTTATCTTTCTACTGAAGGGATTAGCCGGGCTTCGGAAGTCCACACATACCAACGAACGACAGGCAGACAAAGGACAGTCACTCTCGTTCCCCAACCTGTGTTCCCCGATGGCCCATCAGACATCCTGTTGTGGATCGATTCACCCCAAGATAAAAAGAAAATCAGTTATGCGTTAGTGAAATTTCGCAAGGTGAAGTTCTATGTCTTCGTCAGAAGCACCGAAATGTATATTTGTTAACAAAATTTTTATAACTCAAGTCTTCACGAATGCTTATCAAAAACATGAGAGCACAAAATCAGCGAACGCATGTCGTAAATTCCGTATCTTACGGCGAATCAACGATGGAATACTTCGGTAGTTCTCTCCCCTGTGTCCAATCCGATGTCTGCGGTTTTCGGATTGACTTGATCATGTCTGGACCTTTGTTTCCGTCCCTAGCGCCGAAAGTGGCCGATCCACTCTGGTTTACGGTAGATAAACCAAGCGATGATGCAGAGCTGCAGTCAAAACTAGAGGCGGAATATCATACTTGGGTAAACGTTTTATATTCTGCACGGGTCACAGCCTCGTACACTGTCCTTTGCTCCCCCTCAACCCGAGGGCCGAGGCTAATCCCCAAGCTAGTCCGGTACTTATCGCCTCTTCCCCGCTCAGGCCAGTCGGGGGGTGGGGTGGGGGGGGGGGAGAGGATAGCTGTTCCACAGTGGACAGCTGCTTCCCGGACCATTGATAAATCGCGAAGCAATACAGTTGCCCTTTTTCACATGAGCCTGCTGAAACTGAGAAGCAACCAGGATTTAACGTTTTTTAACACTACTCTTGCATTTTTCAAACTTGCGTGTTGAGACTTCAGCAGTTCAGGTATTCCTCGAGGAGAGTAACAACTACCGTACAACCCAAACGAGAAATCAGCAATGCAATAGACAGTATCCAAACTTGGGTACATGTACCCCATAGTCACTCCTCTCCGAACGGCTACACATAGGAACTCACAGTCTGTATGTCGTTGGGTGAAAAGCACCCAGTATAAACAGTGTGTAGATGGAGCTGCTCGGTAAGTCTCACTGGTTTTTGTTTTCAGCAAAGTAAGAATTTAATTATGCATGCCATCCTTTGTTTCAGCTCCACAACATAGGATCCAAAGATTCACACGTTATCCCCATCGGAAAAACTCTAGAGGTTTGTATAAAATGTCGTGGTGTGTGTTGCTCAGTACGGTTTTAACCACAACTGCTATGCATATTATTTACATCATCCCTGAAGCTCCAATCCCTTCCTCTGATATGCTTTTAATCTTTAAGTTACGACTGCAACAGGTTTCTGGTGCCACACTGCAGCAAGTTTCTAAATCTTGGGCCCGATGCACACGAGCGTCAGCACCATGAAGCAAGCAGCGAAGGCTGTCTCGCATCATACGCCTCGCGTGAGCGCGCGGTGTGCGCCGTTTGCATGCACACTTGGCTTCGGCGTCATTCGCCTGCACGGCCTGTTCGCTGACCCACACTGCACGCGCTGACCCACACTGCTTTCTGATTGGCTGAAACCAAGTCTGCAGCGCGGCGTCAGCAGCAGAAATAGGACATGTTCTATACGCGGCGTCATAGGATTCCGCCGCCTGGCACCATTGATGCCGTTGCCTGACGCCAGGCGCCGATGTCATGCACACGTGGCAGCGCCTTGAAACTGCCGCCGGGAGTGAGATCCGCCGCGCGGCATCATGACGCTGACGCTCGTGTGCATCGGGCCTTAAGAGAAGCATGCATGCATTCTGTCCGAAAAGACAGATCCAAGGATGGTTCACAGAAGGCTCTCACACTAACTGACTAAGTGTCAAATAGTTCAGGGGTAATGTTGTAAAACTGATCATCATTTATTACTGCGTGATGATATGGAATACGTCACTGGTCCGGCAATTCAGCATGATACTTGATTTTAACAAAAGTGTATTTGGTTACTTTTATTTGTGTGTGTTTGGTATAGTTGTTTTTTGTTTTGTTTTTTTTTTTGTGTTTTTTTTTTGTTCTTTGTTTTATGAAAGAAGGTTTTTCTAGTCCTTGAATGTAAAAAGTTTCTTTTTCAACAGCAGATGGACGAGGATGAAGATGAGGATGAGGACGATGAAGGAGAAGACGATGAGGAAAGTGACACTAACGACGACGAGTTGGATACGGACATGATGGATGATCGGGATTCAGCAGATGATGCCAGCACATGTATGTTGCACATGTTTATGAATGTGCCATTGACAGTTTCCTTACTGTTTGCTTTAAGCGTTTGTGTGGTTGACAGGTAATGCTTCTGTATCACAGTGATCGCGCTAGGCAGTTTCCAAACGGTACGACGTCACAGTAAACAAACCTACTCGCACGCAAACCGGTAGGCTAATCACGGAAACCAGTAATTAATTTTGCCACGGAAAATCTGCCGACGAATGCAGTGATAAGTTAATTGCTAACTGTAACTGTTACGGTGTTTGTCAGTTAATTAAATGACAGGCGTCATACACTCACTACTACATCTCGGCACGCCTCTCTCTCTCTCTCTCTGACTCGGAGACTTTTTTTTCTCTCTTTTCCTTTATTTTTGAAACCAGTCAAACAAAATAAGAACCGGTAGGTTCAACCGGCTACTGATTTTCCAACCAGTATTTTCCTTTTCAAACCAGTATTTTACTGGTAATTACCAGTTAAATCCATCCCTGTGTATCAGACATGCTTACTTTGCTGTGCTAGCCTGTGCCCTCATGGATGAGGTGGTGATTTGTAACACTACAAGAAAAATATGTCATTTTCAGTGATTTTTCAGAAGAAGGAGATTTTTAAAGGTTTTTTTTTTCAAATTTTTTCTTTTAATTTTTATTATTATTTCTTTTTTCTGTTTTTTAAATTTATTATTTATTTTTATTTCTTTTGCTTTTTGTTTGTTTTTGTTTTTGTTTGGTTTTTTGTTTTGTTTGTTTTTTTTTGGGGGGGGAGTAATTTGTTTCTCTCCTTCCTTGCTGTGACAAAAGAAAGCAAAAAAAATATTTCCATCACCTAATGTCTTTTCCATGATTACTTTGCAGCAGTTACGTGTGTACACAGTTTGTTTTCTTGCACAAATAAGTTCGTGTTTCCATTTTCCAGACTAACTCAGCAGGCCCTGCTCCAGGGATGGTACATAGAGCCCCCTGGCCAAGGCTTCTTGACTGAAAGGTGGACACCTGACTGTGAAGTGGTAGTGGGAGATGAGCCATTTCTAGAACTCCAGCAACAAAGTACTTTGCATCAGGCACTAAAAGTGGCAGTCAGTGAATTGTGCAGAATATGCTGTTGCCCTGGGTTTCCTGGTGGTGGTGGTTAGAAATGGACACAACAATCATCATCTGACTCTAGTCATGCACTGTGTATGAGACACTATTTGTGTGCATGCATGTGTAAATGTAATGTGTGTGTGTGTGTGTGTGTGTGTGTGTGTGTGTGTGTGTGTGTGTGTGTGAGAGAGAGAGAGAGAGGTAAACAACAAAATAAACTCCATCTGTGTGCATGTGCTTGTACTTTAGTTGTAGGCATGTGAATGTTCCCGAAGTAGCATTTCTCTAGACATGGCATGTAGCATCTTGTGACAGTGCTGAGACCAGCTCGGAAGGGGAGACTTAGGAGAGATGTGATGGAGCCCACATGTATGGATGCTTTTCCGCATCACTCTGGGGCCAAAGATTTGTGGTGGCCATTTTCTCGTTACCCCGTCTTTAAATCACCCATACATGGTGGTAAAGGACGTGAAATTCCCAAACACCCACCCTTTAGACTAAGGTGTGTTTTTTTTATTTTCGTTTAATGATCTTACTGTGCACCCTGTATTAGAGTAATTAGTTGTTGTCACTTTGTCTTTCTTCTGCAATACTCATGGAAAATGAATCTGGAGACTTTCCGAAGTTAATAACATGAGACGCCAATGCCACTGACTGTCGGTAAGAACACGACTTTGCGGTCAGGCATCAGAGGGCTAAATTAGTGAACAAAAGCTAGATGAGGGAGGTGGGTGGAGGTGGGGTGTTAAGTTTGGATTGATGAGCGACGGCTACTGCTGCTGACGTGCGATGCGTGAAGTGGCCAGTTGATGTGGTCACTGATGGTTCCCAAGAACCCTGAAACTTGTCGTGCACAATGCAGTCAGCTCGCGTGTAATGCCAGATTTGCATCTCTGGAAAACAGAATTTGAGAAGAAAAAAAAATAGGGATTTGGAACACTGAGTAACAGTGAGTTGGGTGTTTTTTTCAGCCAAGGTCACAAGTTCCAGTCAGTATGTCCCCATACCACATTAATGTAGAACTGCATTTCAGCAAAACAATTCAAAATTAAAATCTTTATTTACATTATTCATTAAAAGTGTATTGAGAAACATCTAAAACTGGTTACTGTGAGCGATTGAAGTAAGGTGCGAGTCAAAAGAAGATTTTCCTTTGTAAGTTTTTTCACCACTGCTGAACCAGTGTCCGTGGTCCCAGGAAAAAAGTGAAATTCATAAACAGACTCAAATATTTCAATGGCAAATCTGTACAGTGTAAAGCAACCAGTTGTGAAAACATTTCAGAAAGCTGCGTAACTTGATATGTCTTGTAGAATATACATCACATCACATCCACAGACAGGGGATTTGGTCTAGTGGTTAAGGCATCCGACTTCGGATCCTGAGCTGCCTGGTTCGAGTGCCCGGTGGGCAGGAATATGGTGAGATTTTTCCCTTACCACATCGAGTCAAACCCGTGTGCAGACTCGTTTACGGTGCCTGTCTCGCCTTCGTGTACACACGCACGCACATACATCAAGTGTGCACGCTAAAAATGCCACGTTCATCTTTCGAAGAAGAGTAGGCTGTGGCCGGTGTCGTGGTAAACAGAAATACTGTCGCACGCACCAGAGTGAATAGCAGGGTGGAGGTTTGCACATAAAGTAGCGCTTAGCGGCAGCAGGCTTTCACTGCTTCGTCCTCCAGCCCTGCGGCGCCGTGAGCATTTCAGCAGAGATGGATATGTGCGCCGAGGAGAAGTCTACAATACAATACAATACAATGACAAAACTGTGTGTATAACATGACGAGCAAAGTGACGGTAAAAGTAAATGATGAAAACAGGAGATTTCTGGAAATCCATGTATTGTTGAACAAAGTGACATGACTGATGAGAGGAGGTGCATGCTCATTGCCCTGCCCATGTAATGATAAAAATTATACATGTCTATGGATTTGTTTGGCTCCATACCTCCTGCTGGAGCTCAGGGCACCTTACAATAGCAACAAAAATAGCATCGCTTTAAATACATGTACATACATTTACTAGTAAACATGCACACAAACAGTAGGTACACTGATACTATCATGATGCACTAATACACACATAATTATGTACATGTATACACTTACGTAGTTTTCCATACACAGTTACAAACATGATAAAGATGAACATGATAACTAGCCTGGACAAGACACTGGCAGATGAGCTGCGTGAAAAACTGACAGCAAGGGAAAAGGCAGCTGCTGTTACGATGTCACCATGACGGTGATACATGTATATGTATGTCTGGAAAAAACAGGTTAAATCTCATTTATTTCATTGTGATGGAGCTGCAAAAGGCGCCTCTTCAATGGATTCTTAAATGAGTTGGTACACTCAGCATGATGAACATCATAAGGTCGGTCGGTGGTCTAGTGGTTAAGAGACTTGTCACCAATGCGAGAGGTCAGGGGTTCGAGTCCCACTCGGGGCAAAGAATTTTTCCTTCTCGTATGTGGCACCGTTCATTCGGGCCGATCGTCGGGGGTTCTCTCCGGGTACTCCGGCTTCCTCCCCCTCTGCTTTGGAAATGTTCAGCCCACCAAATTTGAAAAATAAATGCAAATCTAAAATTCCGAAACTTAAATAGCTGAGCTGTCCCTTCGCACCACGTGATTGTAATGTGTTTATGTCCGGTGTGTGAGAGAATGCGTGTGATTCACGTGAGCGTGCGTGTTGGGTTCAGTTCGCGGCGCTTTGAGCCGATTCATGAAATTGGGTAAAGCGCCTATACAATGCTCATTATCATTATCATCATCATATCATCATAAGGCAGATTATTCCAGAGAAATGGACCACGGTACAGAAACTGAGCGTTGAGCAAGTGTTCTTGTTGAAACATAGGGAATTCACAAAGGATGCCTGTATCTGTAGGTGGTCGTTGGTATTTACGCATTCAACAGTCTAGGCAAATCAGTTTGTTGGTGATCCTCTTCCTATTGGTGAAATGATGGTTGACACGTCATCACCGCTGCCGGTCTCAGTGGTCGAGTCGTGGTGTTTAATTAACCTTTCCACATGTAGAGTGATTGGAGACGGCTATCACCATTGCCAACAGTAACACCGTTTATTTTGTTTTATTTTTGGTTGTCAGTTGAGGTGGTTGGTTGTTTTTTGGGTTTTTTTTTTGGTTGTTGTTGTTTTATCTCTTGTTTTGGCTGCTGAGTGAGTTTTTGCAGAGTTTTTTCGGTGTTCTGGTTTGACAATGTTAGTCCGTGTTTTAGCCCTCCACTGTCCTTCATCTGTCTGAAAAACTCACAACAGAGAGAAGCACCAAATTTGGATTTTGATGACAGATAGTGAGTAAAACGACCTTTCACGACAGTTCCTTCAGTCATGGTCGTACTAGCTCAATAAATTTTCAAAACTCTATGCAGAATCATGGGAGACAACTGCAAATTAGTCATTATTAATTTAGTTCAGTAGTTACTTCCCCTGAAAAAAAATTGGAAGTTGTCACACAGCCTGACACACGTGCATGCCGTTCTAGTTTTTCTTTCTTCGTCTTCTTTTTCTTTCTTTCTTCTTCTTTTTTTTTTCAAACCCCAGATTAAAAGCCATCGTTGCTGGGAATGTCTTTGTAAGGCAACCGTGATCACAATGTGGTCCGAGTCAAATGACTTGAGCTATCCACAAACTGAAGTGTACAATCACAGGATTATAATGTAAAGTACAACCAGTAAATTGTCCCAAACAGCAAAAACACTGTGGGAAACACAGCTCGACACACTCGGTCTATGGCTTCCGCTTTGACAAATTCACTGGTCTCTGTCAGTTCACTGTAAAGTCTTCCCTGCAATTTCCCTTCCTCTTCTGGGCCCTGCAAGTAAGAATAAAACAAAAACAACAATAATGTGCAGTTGTACTCTCATGGACTGTATGTGGCAGGGTGTATATATGCGTGTGTGTGTGTGTGTGAGAGAGAGAGAGAGAGAGTACATGTAGTAGTAGTAGTAGCAGCTCAGTAACAAAGAGTAGCAGTTCAGTAATAGTTGTGGTTTACTCAACCGTGAAAAACCACGCTGCCAATGGTCCTTCACAGGCAAGTTTTGATTTCTGTTCACTGTGTACATGTCAGTAGAGCTTTCTGTGTGAGCTGACACACACAGTTGACTTTCTCCAGTGTAAGGCCCACAGGGAGCGTCTCACCTGTCTGCCGTCAGTATTGATGTTTTGCTACTATGATTTGGAACACCTTTATCACACTGATGAGGTACACGTTTTACATTTTAGTCTCCTTATTGTATTTGGATGTTGTGATTTACTTTGTATTGTCTCATTCAGTAGTATATTTGAGATACAGAATAGTGTTCCCCACAATTGCTAGATGGTATTTGCTGTACAGTACAACTTCTTTTGGGACTGTGTGATGAATCGTAATGCCACTAAACACAGCCTCCCATATTCACAGTTCCTTCGCCTTAAGAGGCTTTGTTCAGATTTAGAGGATTTTCAAGAACGTTCAGTTGAAATGTCGCAGTTCTTTATAAAGAGGGGCTATCCCCAAACCACCATTGATGCAGCCCTTTTCAAAGTCACAACACACCACCATGCTAACACCTCTTCTAATACAGTTGCCCAGGAACGTCCGGTTTTCTCCATTCCATTTCACCCCCATAATCTGTCAGTCCAACGTATCATCATGTCCAACTGGCACATTCTGTCGAAGAGTTGCACAGTTGGACAGACCTTCCACACCCCACCTCTTGTTGCATACAAGAGGGACACCAACTTACGAGACCTTCTGGTTCGCGCCAATGTCAGGCCCCACCAACCCCTACCCCCTGGTACAACTCCATGCAAAAAACAAAATTGCAAAACCTGCTGTCATGTCTCAACAGTGACTTCTGTCAAGGGCCCCAAAGGAAAAATGACCATCAAACGCCACTTCACATGCGACAGTACAAACCTCATATACGCCATCATCTGTACCGCATGTCACAAACTGTATGTTGGGGAAACTGGACGTAGCCTGGCAACACGCTTTGCTGAACATATCGCCGACACCAGACACAACAGAATAAAACCCGTTGCCGTGCATTTCAATTCTGCAGGCCACTCCATCTTAAATATGACAGTAACTGGCCTGTGGCTTATGCACGGTGACGCCACAGACAGACGCGACATGGAGTCGCACATTATTCAGCGCCTGGGAAGTCAGGCCCCGGGTGGTTTGAACGAAAAGCCGTAACATAACCCTCTGAACTTTTTTCACACACAATCCATGGTCCTGTGTCACCAAAGGATGGGTGTTGTGATTGCTAATTTTCACTATTGTTTTTTTGTTCTTTTCTGCCCAACATTTTTTTTTTTTTTTTTTTTTCACACACAGTCCATGGTCTTCTGTCACCTAAGGATGGGTGTTGTGATAATTTTTCTATTTTTTTCTGGTCCTTTTCTCGCCCACCCTTTTTTTTTTTTCTTTTTTTTTTCGCGCCGTGTATGTCAGTACGTCCGCAGAGTTACCTTTTGCTTGTTTGTTGAAGTTATGTCCCATTTGTTTATGTCCTGAAGAAGGCGTAAGCCGAAACGTCGACCTGTGCCGTCCTTTGTCAAAGTTAAGTGGTTTCTGTCCCTTTTGTGTCGCTTTTATTTGCTTAACTTGTAACCACTTCGCAGTCATTACCGTTTCCGTCTCTATTTGTAGACGGGGAAAGCGGGAGTTTCATTGATGTAGTGAGCTTTGTTTTTCCCACTGACTCTCACTCAATAATAGCATAGTAGAGTGAGAGAACACCACATAGGTCTCAATGGAGCACATGCACAAACGCGGCTCGCGCAAGTCTGCGTGCGTGCGTGCGTGCGTGCGTGCGTGCGTGCGCGCGTATGTCTGTGTGTGTCTGTGTGCGCGCGCGCCCAGCAGACATAACACATAGTGAAAAAACGTTCGCCGCGCAGACTTGTCTGTTAAACACATTGAGCCGGTATAAATTCGATCTTTACACTGCGCAGCAGCAACACTTCAATTTTCATGGGGCTGCTTTCATTGCAAGAATTGTATCCGAGTCAAAGTTATTACGTCAAATGTATTATGCGTCATCCCAATGAGGAAAACGTCATAGATTTCAAAGAAAACAACTTGACGTCTCTCTTCCAAAACCAAGATTGGTCTGACAAGTCCGGTCAGTTGTTTCCATTCAGAGAGAGAGAGAGAGTGTAGTGTGTGTGTGTGTGTGTGTGTGTGTGTGTGTGTGTGTGTGTGTGTGTGTGTGTGTGTGTGTGTGTGTCCTCCCGAATACATGGCATTACAAAAGAACGACCGTGACGACAGCAGGTGATTAAATGGAAACAACATATTGGGCTGGTCAGTGGCTAGTCCGGGTAACCCATGAGTGATCGGGGAAGTCACATCCTGGGTCAGGGATCCAAGCGAAGAAACTTTTTGGTGGCTACATTTTATTCGTGGTGGCTATGGCACAGGAAAACGTCAGGCTAATATAAGAAAACTGACAGCGTACCTAAGCTGTACGATGATGTTTATAGCTGATCTTGATTGAAATGTTCACGGCTTCAACCGGCCGTCTGCGGAAGTTAGAATGGGATCCCTTATGGCGCACGGCGAAAACTGAAGGGAATGAACTCATTGTTATTTCAGAGTTATCTCCCATTTGCCCTCACACCAACCCGCGCGCACTTTCCTGCGACATTTTTCAGGAAAGGATACTAACACGGATACTTCCTCAATCAGTCTCAATCCGCGTTGTGATTTCTTCGTCGTGGTTGAAGGTAAGCAGTGTGTTTGAGTGTACGTCCATTTTCCCCCTTTATTTCAAAACAATAATTATGATCTCTGTCAGTTTAGACAGAGATTGTCGTCTGAGTCTGACAAGGAAGCGTGTGAGCCTACAAGCAAAGTAACGTCGCGTCACTGATACCTTTGTCTTAGCAGCCGACTATTTTAGGACATTGACTAGAGTGGTTTTAGATCTTTAAATGCTAGAACTGAAAAGCCTGCTTCAAGTTTCAAAGAAAGCCTTTACTGCATGTCTGCAGCCAACGGTTACTAAATTGTACAGACCAGGCAGGAACCAGATCTATCTATTATCTTGAAATTTCGCACTCACTCGATCACTCATACCAGTAACATACTGCTCCCGGATTGTACTTCACAATGTCGCTGGTGGCGTTTGTATAACTCAGAATTACTGCATTTCTTGTCTATTGCTTCCTCAGCAACCGTGTAGAACACGTCAGCGACTTTGGCAGGCGAGATTCAATTTTCTCAAAATATGACGTTAGCGAAATATTCAGTGGTTTACTGACCTGGGATATTCTGAATAGTTTCGCAAAGTCGAAGGACGCGGTCTCGCTCCTCACATCAAACAGCAATATTTATCTACTAGTGGTTTTAAGTTTCTATAAATGTTCGTGTGAAAATCTACTTTAGATTTTCGTATCAACAAGATGGCGGCGCGATCATTACGTAATGGGGATAATCGTGGAATTTTGTTCAATATTCCGGGGAATGGTGCAGAAAGTGAAGATTAGAGTGTGGCAAGATTCGTAGATTTGGACGGCGGTTTTCCTGATTCCTTTGGGCATGTAGAAGAATTGGAAGAAAATGACTCTGATGATGGGAAGGAGGAGGTGATCAATCTACACTAATCAGTCGAGTTCCGGTGGGTGTGGAAGATGTGTACTGTGAAGGGAGTCCAGGAAAGTTGGAGAGGGATGAGTAGAGGCAGTACTGGGAGGCAACAGAGTAAAACTGGAGGGAGTGCTACATTAGATTCTGACTCTCACAGCAGTTTTTTTATAATCACATACACAGACAGTATCCATTCTACGAAGGTGAGCATCATGGTCCTACTGTGTTTTCCCCCTGCTGACTGTGACATGATAGACACTTGGGATATTCTTTTCCCTGGACTTTGTCATGTTATTGCAGAGCACTGAACAAACCAGTATGCTAGACAGATAGGTGTGCATTGGTGCAGCAGGAAGTGTGTGGGGAGGGGGGGGGGGACTGAAAAGCAGGGCACACTGTGCATTTTGCTGTGGCATTGGTCTGTACATAGGTATTGCAAGTATGATCTCAGGCAGTGTACAGATAGATCTCATGTCAGACTCACCAGCAGCTATTTCAGTAAGCCTGCAGTACAAGTCAGCTGTATACCAAAGTGTTTTGTGTGTGTTTGAACAGTCTATGAAGTACATGTATCATGCAAGATCAGTACAAATGAGGACTGAAGAGAAACCATGCACACCATCACAATTTTTTTTTTTTTTTTTAACAGATCTGTGGGGTGTGTGTGTGTGTGTGTGTGTGTGTGTGTGTGTGTGTGTGTGTGTGTGTGTGTGTGTTACAACATCACTTTGATCTGCATGTATGCATTTATTTCAGGCCCAGCTCCTGCTCAAAACAACCAGCTCCTGCAAATATGTTTACAAATGTGTCATCCTCTGATATCATGTTCAACATGGCGATTATTCAAGTCAACACCAAGTGGTAAGTTTAGTTAGGTCCACTTTTGCTTTTTTGTTTTAATGTTAAAGTTAGCAACAAGCATACCAGACAACCTCTATTGTGTCGAATCCATGTACATGTACTACAAACTAAGAGCAAAGATTACATATTCTTAAACTGGCCTAAGTCTGTGTTTAACCGATATGAAATCCCCTCAGAAAGCAATCGCCAGTGATATCCCTGCCTACCATGGGATTTAAACCTGCTGCAGGATCTACAGACCGGGCATCTTGGACACTAAAATTCCCTCATTAAAATAATCTTTTATTACCATAATGGTGATGTCAAAGCCGGTTGTAATAGGACAAGACCTTTTCCAGTATTGACACTAGTGAAATTCAGTCCCAAAATTCCCTCATCTAATCGGACACTTGACGCTAAATTCAAACTGCCATACCCCCGCCCCCACCTTTTTGAAATAAATTTAGTACTAAACTCTGTTTGAAATGTTTGTAGGTGTGCTGGTTGGTTGTATGTTTGTTTGTACTGCTACATTTTCATTTTGAAGGTTATAACACTGAAGCAAAGTAGACACAGTATACTGTGAATCTGACTTGGCTAGGGCTGAAGGAACAGTGAGAATCTAAAGAATACATTTTCTGTTATCTGTAGTTTGCTAGTTGTCCAAGCACTTGTTTCACTGTTGTAACATTTGAAAGAAATAGTATTTAGTTTTGTTTTTGTTTTTACCATGACACATTACTGTATGGTCAGTCCTAAATCTGATCAGTTTCCATGTGCTGTCATGTTTCCAGCCTGAATGGTAGACTTTGTCCCCACTGGCCAAAATGTTTGTGTTGTAACTGATCAACATGTGTCTAGAAATAAATGTACAAAAGAAAACGTTTTATAATGTGTGACCTTCCAAGTGATGTCCTAATCACAAGGCTGATAAATTTCAACATACACTACCTGAACATTATGTCTTTCGATGTTTCTCATTCAGTGTGTGTGTGTGTGTGTGTGTGTGTGTGTGTGTGTGAAAATTAAACAGTACAAGTAATACTAAAATATAAATAAATACGGTTGGTGTGCCCATGTATGCATTTTTGTTTGCAGTACAACAGACCTAGTTGTATATGAATTAAAATATACAATGTGTACTATCTGCCAAACATTACAAAAAAAGTCTTAAATGAAATCGGACAACCTTCGCCCGTCAGGAATCTGATGTCTGACCATTCGCTGTGTCTGGTCTGACCAACTCAAAGGACAACCAAAAGCCTAATTTACAAAGATCCTCATCCACTCACCAAGCATGTTTCGACTGTCTTATCAGCAGTCCCAAGCACAGACATGAATGCTTTTTAGAAACATACAACAACAGAGGGAAAACCACAGATCATCAATACAATATTATTGATCATCTTCAGCAAACTGGATCATTTCGCTCCAAAGGAAAAAACATTTGAAAACAAGTGTCCACATACAAACGTGATGCGCATGGTGCCATTGACGTCAAGAGTCTGACAATGCGAAGTGGCAACATTTTCAGTTTGAACCATGTTGCTGTTTTCCCCGCTCGCTGCCAAACATGTAATGCTCTCGGTACATTACAGGGACAAACAACTTAAAAAAGATGAGAGTCTTGATTTGTATAGGATGGACTTAAATCATCTGTTCAGATTCAACGTTTTCCATTATTAATTACTGTTTTGCGTTTGATTATGCATGCTAGTTTACACCGACCTTGTCCCTGGAAAGCAAAACTGCACGTACAATTTAACACACTGGATTATGTGACGGTGATTTTGTAAAGTTTAAAAAGTACAGCAGCTGTGTAATAGTGCCTGCCGTATTTTACGCTCCGCCCCCTTTTTTCCTTTTATTCTTTCTCCTCACTACCATCCTTCCACGTGAATATGCTTGTCGGCTCACAATCTAGATCTAGAGAGACATAAGTGACATAAACTGACACTCACACATCAGTGATCACATCAAATCAGTGGTAATCAGAAATTTTGTTCAGTCATCAAAGAAAAATCTCGTGTGTTTGTGTAGATCTTTCTGCTATGCGGTTGGGAGGAATCAGCATGCCGGCCTGTCAGATTCGAGGGATCTTGAACTGACTTACGTTTTAGTTGAAAGATCTTTTCGCTGAGTCAGTGAATTTTTTGATTAAGAAAAGCTTGTAGAAAGCAGTACAGGACCTGTGAGATTTTTCAGCCAACTGTTTTTGAGACTGACAAATATATATTACACCAATTCCTGTTATTCTGTCAGCTTTTGTCTGATCTGCCCACCTTTAGAAATCTCCGACTTTTCCCGCGGTTTTCTATTCAGGCACGCATGCGCCGACACCTTGCAAATGGCTGCCAAGCAGACGAACCTCAGCTCGCAGTGTTAGAGTTGGGCATTTTCCACTCAGACAATCATACACGGTAGCTTGTAAGGCCAAAGTGTATATTTTCATGGAGCGTTATTCAGCGTCACTTGTATCCTATCATTATTTAAATATTGGTCCAGCCACCACAGAGATATTAATGTGTTAAATTTTTTTCTACGCTAGGATCCATGACTCTCGATTTCAGGAGAGAGGAGACCATGACTAGTCAGTGGCCATCTTCTTTGTTGGTTGGTTTTGTTTTGGGTTTTTTGTTTGTTCGTTCGTTTTTTGTTTGTTTGTGTTTTTTGTTTGTTTGTTTGTTTGGTTTTTTTTTTTGGGGGGGGAGGAGTTTGTTTGGCTTGGTATTGCTTTTTGTTGTTTTTGGTTTGGTTTTTGTCGTTGGTGGTGTATTTTTTAGAAGACAGACAAGGTTTGACCATCATTTCTGCAAAAATCTATTGTCATTTGGTTAAAGGACCTAAGTGCAAATGAAATGGCGGCATAACTGATGAGCGTATCAGACTTGCCATCCTCAACCTTGCTCAGATGTCAATCGGCGAGCAACTAGTAACTTTTTGCACGAATGGAAAGATGGCGTGCATGTGTGTAGGTTTTTTTTGTCGCACAAAACGTATGATTTTCAAGGTGTGCAATTTTTAAATGAGTGCATGGATGTTCAAGTTAGCAGAGCAAAAGAAACCGGGCTCTGAAAAAAACACATTTTGAAAAAGCGAATCGAAACAAGTAAACTCACCGGTTCTACCTTAAAATAAAGTGGTTTTTCCTTCAGAAGGTTGTTCATAGAAAATGCATCTGGGTCGAACACTGATGACTTGAGACATCTGTCCGCCAGGCGGCGTGCTTGGCGTTTGGCCGCAGCCCGTGACGTCACGCTGACTATGGCGTACTGAAGGAAAGCACCGAAGACGAAGAAGAGGCAAGCAGCCATCCAGATGTCGATGGCCTTCACGTAGGACACCTTGGGGAGAGATGATGCTGCGGCTGTGGCCTGGAATAAGAGCATGGTCGTTATGTTTTCAGCGCCGGATGCGGGTCACACATACATACACGCTGACACACACACTGACACGGCCGCACACTCCCCACGTGCACGCGCGCGCACTGACACATGCACGCGCGCGCGCACACACTCACACACACACACACGAACTGAACGCACGGGGTGATTGACTGACACCGCACATACGCGCGCGGGGCGTCCACACGGACACACACACTGGCACACACAAGCAAGCGCGCATAAGAGAGAGAGAGTGTGTTTGTGTCTGTGTTCCGGTCTTCCTCCCCGATACTGACACGGCATTACAAAAGAATGACCGTGACGACACTGAGCAGGTCACTGCCGGAATGGAAACAACACATATTGGCCTGGTGACCCTCTTGTTTCCAGTTACCTGGGTAGTGATGGTAAGGACAGTGAGGATCCCGAGCGAGGTGCGAGCGGCCACGTGGTGAGGGTGAAGCCAGAAAGACAGCCAGGACACGGCCACCACCAGACTAGTGGGCATGTACATGTGCAGTAGGTAAAAACCCAGATAGCGCTCCAGGTGGAAGTCGACCTGAAGACACGTGAAGTTCCCTGCAACAAAGCGACGAGTGGCTCAACCGTCAAGTTCTTGATGTGGTTTGTTTGTTTGTTGTTGTTTTCGGGTTGCTTCCCCCCGAAGCGCGTCGCCGCGGTGCAGCGCCACCCAACCGAATTTTGAATTTTGCTTGGGGCGAAAAGCCGGAGAAAAAACCCTTATGACTGAGCAGCACGGTAGTCAGGAAAAACCGGTATCACGTATCACAAGCTCGACCTAGGCTCGAACCTACGCTTTGCCGTGACAGCGGTGACGAACGTTCAGTAGCGCGACTGCTAAGTCGGACGCAGTCTACAAATAGCACAGTTCCGGGAAAACAGTTTCCGTTAAAAAAAATTTTTTTAAAGTCTTTGCAAGCTCAGTGATTCATTTTGAGAGTAAAAATGTTGCTGTCAGCATGAATCAGACTGCGTAGATTTTAGTCTCAATTTTCAAAACTTTCCATGGGGCGACCCCCCCCCCCCCCCCCGACCCCTCATAGCAATAGCAGTTCGCGTCTTTGGCGCCGCTTCCAGTTATAAATCATTTCAGCTACTATTCCTGTGAACTATTGCAAACCCTGCAGCAGTTAAATGTTTAAAACAACAACAACAGCAAAAACCCAGCGTGTTGCTTTAAACGATGTAGGTATGTGCTTATATTGTGAAACTGAATACTATTGTCTGATTTTTTCCGAGCCTCTGCCGGCTGGACCCGACCGTGCAGAACATCTTCCCACGCAAGTTTACATACATATATGCATGTATCTGGTGGCAGAGGCCCAAAGGAGGCAGTAAGCCAGGAAATCCCTAGTACGCGTAATTTTTTCATTTCTTCTTGAGGAGATTTTGAATCAAGGAGGGATGGACGACTCCGCTCCTGTCAATCAAAAGGGCCGAGCCCCCAGATTTCAGCCAATCGCGTCCCGCAATCGCCAATCGCACAATGAGCACAACACATGGATTTGAAAAACTTCATGCTAGACACTACAACGAGGGAAGCACTTGTATTTTGATATGACTGCAACATGGAAAGACGGCAATAAGTCCATTGACGTCATTTGTGGAAGATGACCATTACGTCAATCTCTTTCGTCTTGAAACCACACCTTTCTTCCAGAAAATGACGTCATGGACGTACCGTGTTTTGCCAATACACGGCAGAGTAAAGGGGCGGGGTTTGGCCTCGGGGCGGGTTGCCGAGCGGAGTCGTCAGTTGCCGAACTAAGACAGCCAGAGTTAACTATCCCCAGACGACATCCGTCTAAATCCCTTGCCCCAGCTGCCATCGTCCTTTCCGTGGGCACGGCTCGACCTTGTCAGTGATCTACGCACTCACAGGCAGACCCCAGCTCAACCAACCCCTGCATGGCTAGGGTTGAGTGGTCTTCGTCGACTCGAGGGAAACACGCTGCAAGACCGTTTTGAGCCCGGCTGTCCACAAATGAAATTAGCTCTGGTGTCTCTAGGGCCGCCATTGACAAGCTAAATCCCGAGGAATGAACAACTAACCTCACATGGTATTACCCCTAAGTAGGTATGTGTGTGTGTGTGTGTGTGTGTGTGTAAGTGTCGGTACGTGTGCGTGCGTGCATTCAGTTCATGCGTGCGTGTATTGACGTTTAACCTCAACGAGTCTCAGTTCTAAGGTGAACACAAAGTTTCAGGAATCGAACTGCAGGCCGTATAATCCCAAGTCCGATGCTCGGCAGACAGTCGAGCCACAATCCAATTTGAGGAAATTTTTCGGAACTCTGGGGCGATGCGGGGCACCAGTTAAACGGGCTAACTTCCATCTTTGCTAAACTACCTTATGTTTTTAGAACAGCTCTTAATGCGATACAAATTGATACAATGTTGTTTACACTTCAAGTTGTACGAGCGGTTCAACATTCAAATTCTGCGACTGTTGTTACACTACTGGAGCGTTCAGTGTCGCAGTGGTCGCTGCGTCATCGGGTACTTCTGTAGGATCAGTGTCAGCATTACAGACGCTGTCACTGTCCAGGTGCCTAAATAGGCGTGATGATGGATACCACGAAATTAGCTCAGAACTGAACGATCTGTGAGTATAAAAAATGATAGCATTAGCCCCTTTAAAATGCAATATGCATGTTTGTTTTTGTTGCTGTTGTTGTTGTTTTAATTGTAGACGGTCAACTTTTTTTTCTCTCTCTCTCTCTCGCTAGACTATACCAATGAAGACGATTGGAAACTCGTATGTTCTTCCATTACCTTCAGTTGTATTGCCATCGCAAGCGTCCACCTCGGAGCGAATCAGGTTGAAGTGTGGGAGGGGAGTTCTGGGGTTGGTTCTTATGGCGTTGTCCTGTGCCCAGCGAAACACCAAGTTCCTTGTGCTGAAAGCGACTGGCACACACACACACACACACACACACACACACACACACACACACACACACACACACACACACACACAGTTACTTGTCCTCCAGCCTATTGTCTTCCTTTTAGTAGATGTAACTTGAAATAGCCAACGGCATGTGTGAATTAAAATGGCTACAGAAGTCCATCATCTTCCACAGGCATAACATGAAATATTGTTATCGGCTAATATAAATACGTATGCGTACAATAGAAAATATCGTCTTACTAAACCGGAAGTTGTAGGAGGGAGAGAGAGAGAGAGAGGGTGGGTGGGTGGGTGTTTGGGAGTTTAACGTCCTTTTCCACCACATAGGGTGATATCAAAGACGGGGCAACGATGAAAAAGCCAGCACAAATATTTGGCCCCAGCGGGGATCGAACTCACGACCCGAGCATTAGAAGTCCAACGCTCTACCATTCGACCACCCCGGCTCCCCGAGAGAGAGAGAGAGAGAGAGAGAGAAACAACAAGAGAGAGAGAGAGAGAGAAACAACAACAAGAGAGAGAGAGAGAGAGAAACAACAACAACAAAACCCCCAAACAAACGCTATTTGCTGTCTTTCTCGCATTTTGCATTGGCCACCACCGCTGTCTGCAACTGAGTTTTGTCAGTAAATCTCTGTGGAAGCCCCAGACAACTCACATAGTAAACAGAGAGATCTCCGCCTTCAGAGTAATTCGTGTTGGCCGAAGAACGTGAAGCCATTCCTGATCAGACCGAACGACCTGCCACACCATCCATCTGCCAAGCCACTACCGTGTTTAGTACCGCGAAACGTCTATTGTTCCTACGGGACATGTGGTATTTGCCACCAGGATGCACACACATTGTAAAACTGTCTGGAAGTTCTCCTGCTTTCGGAAACTCTACTTCGACTCCGTGGAACTCTTTGTCAGAGCCTCTTCAAAAGGTTCCAGGCTATCCAGTCTTAAAAAAAATTCTTCCAAGTGACCGACTGACAGTACCAAACCCAGCAACCTCCCCTCTCCCCCCCCCCCCCCCCCCCCCTTGCTGTTTTCATAAGCGCAACAAACATAAGCTATTTTCTCGGAGCACTGCCAAGTACCATTTTGTCACTGTTTTAATTGGTCGTATTTTGCAAATGTAACACCATCAGAATCAGTTTTTCAAGAAACTAACTGTGGACAAGACAAAGTGCGAAAGCAGTCAATGCAAAGAACAAGAGGTACATGTATTTAAAAGTTTCCTTCAAAACAGATAAATAATTACAAGAGTGGTTTTGCTAACAGGTGCAAAATCAATAGAATGCTGAGGCACAGACATCAAACGACCAAAAATTCAAATTAAAAAAAAAAACTTCATTGTCCATTTAATACAGGTATGCAATGGAAAATTGTCTTTGGACTCACAGCTCCAAACAAAATAAGAACAACAAAAAATCAGATTATACGCAAAAAAAAAAAAAAAAAAATGGTTTGGCATGTACGGTAACTTCACAAATTCCATCTCATACAATCCCGGTTCAAACATATTGAAACATTACAAATCTATCGCAGAAAAGTAACCAAGGCTTACAACTCTGGATGAAGAGAGAGCAGAGTTGTCGATCTATGGGATAGTCCTGCAGGTCCATGTAACACGTAGCGGTCACGGATAACCTGAAACACACGGCTCATATCATGGCAGTCTGTACGTAGAACCGGATGCTCCATAAAGTACAGCATAAATAGACCGGTGTTGTTGTTGTTGTTGTTGTTGTTGTTTGTTTGTTTGTAAGGGGGAAGGTGTTGGGTTTTTTTAGCTGGTGAACCCGTTTTAGATCTCAAAATCGCTCATACTATATATAGATAATGTGTCTCTGGTTTCATAGAAAAAATATACAAAAAAATTCAGAAAAATTCACTGAAGCCGAAATCGTCAGTTGAAAATGTGTACTGCACATTTCCTCCACAAGCCACACGCCTCACAAACATCGAAGAAAAGACGCACGCCCACTAACGAAAAGTATCAGAGTCATTTTGCCAACGTCATGTTTGATTGACGTGATGCTGGCGTGTCTTGGGGCTGTCTCGCCACTTTTTCCGAAGTTCTCTATTTGGAGACGTGGAAAGCGGGAATACTGGGCTTTATTTTTGCCGCTGACTCTAACTCAACAGCATAATAGACTGAGAGAACACCACAGAGGTCTCTTGCACAAACGCTCGCGCGAATCTGTGTGTGTGTGTGTGTGTGTGTGTGTGTGTGTGTGTGTGTGTGTGTGTGTGTGTGTGTGTGTGTGTGTGTGTGTGTGTGTGTGTGTGTCTGTGTCTGTGTGTCTGTGTCTGTGTCTGTGTGCGCACGCGCGCAGCAGACATAACACACGATGAGAAAATGTTCGCCGCGCAGACTTATCTGTTAAACATATTGAGCCGGTATTAATTCGATCTTTACATGCAGCAGCAACACTTCAATTGCATGGGGCTGCTTTCATTGCAAGAATTGTATTAAAGTGATTACGTCAAATGTATTATGCGTCATCCCAGTGACTCTGAGGAAAAACGTCATAGATTTCGAAGAAAACAACTTCACGTCTCTCTTCCAAAAACAAGATTGGTCTGACAACTGAAGCCCGGTCAGTTGTTTCCATTCAGAGAGAGAGAGAGAGAGAGAGTGTGTGTGTGTGTGTGTGTGTGTGTGTGTGTGTGTGTGTGTGTGTGTGTGTGTGTGTGTGTGTGTGTGTGTGTGTGTGTGTGTGTGCGTGCGTGTGCGTGTGTGTGTCCTCCCGGATACATGGCATTACAAAAGAACGACCGTGACGACAGCAGGTGATTAAATGGAAACAACATATTGGGCTGGTGGCCATCTTGTTTCAATGTTTCAATCATCTAACGAAGATGATTCCATGCTGAGTCTGCTGACTCGTAAAAACTGAGTCAAAGACGCATCTCTTCCGGCTGCATTATGCAGACTGAATTATGAAGGAGATCTTAATCAGCCCCCCCCCCCTCCTTCCTCCTCCCCCCCCCCCCAAAAAAAAAAAAAAAATCCAAAAAACAAAAACAATACCTAAACCTGGTGTGCATAGTTGTGCAATGGAAGGGCCGCCTCTCAACAAGAAAGCTGTATTTGTTCGACCAACAAACATAATTTTGAATAGCATCGTTGTTTGTTCTTTTTCACTGCAACTCCAGTTAGTCGAGGGTTTTGCCCGTAAATGAAAAACTGTCCAAGCCATTTTCCACTCTCTCTCTCTCTCTCTCTCTCTCTCTCTCTCTCTTCCGCGAACAAGACGCATCGACACAATCAGATAAAGTGAAGTTTGAAAACAAGATAATGACACTGACTGAACTTCATCCTCCTCCGCATCACAGAATCAATACACGCCCAGGAAGGTAACACAATTATAATGACATCCCACTTTCTTCATTGTTAACGTCGTGCTCTTAATTATATTCTCTCTCTCTCTCTCTCTCTCTCTCTCTCTCTCTCTCTCTCTCTCTCCATTTGTGCCGGGCTGCACTCAAAAACCCAAACTGAATTGCATGAATAATTTTCGGCTGCCAGATTCCGTTCTTCCTACTCCAATTTACATGACGTAGGAGACGGGAAACCAGTTTCGGACTAGGCAACCAGACAAAAAGAGAGAGCACTGCCACTGAAACAGGGTTGTCTCCACTTGCTGGGGCAGGGTCTGTCAGGGGAAAGTACTTTCCGTAAAAGCGGACTGCACTCGGGAGTATAAGATTTTGAGGCAGGGGTCAGTCCCCTTAGCAGTGTAGCGTCTGTTAATATACAACAAACTGACGTAAATTGTTTGTCTGATACTTGAAAACTACGCCTTTGGAAATGTTCTCTGTCTCCGGTCAGATACCACATATCCTGTGTTCGGGTCAGAGCAGGCCACACACCATGGCGTAACGTAGGCTTGTTTCTATTTATAGCTGTATCGGCGCCCGCAGAGGCAGAAAAGTAGGTCACGTTTTCAACGCCTATTTTCTTCAGTACTAGAGTAGAGATAGTGCAAAGCTACAAGAACGGTGGCTGTGACCATCGCTCCATTCCGTCACACACAGAGTCAACAGCCTCAAGAAAAGGCGTACATCGCAAGGGTGGGTGGACGGTGTTGAACCGGTAACCCAAGTCACGTGGCTAAAAGTCGAGGTCGTACCTTGCAGTCTGGGTCTCATATCGTAGCAGATCTATTGTCTTTGGCCCGACTACGTAGATTGTGTCGTCTGCTTCTCTTTTATCTCTGGTACTATTTTTAGACACCACGTGATGTGTCACTTAGTCAATACGAAATGAAACATTGCAAGGAAAGGTCGTCGGCTAGCCTCTCTAGTGGAATAAAAACCCTAGCTGCGATTTCTTCACAGTTAGTTTTGCTGTCAGACTATGCTTGCCGTGGACCGGCGGTACGTTATTCTGGACTCCCTGTTTGTTTGTTTGTTTTACAAAGGATACCGTTATGGGAAACCATAAATATCTGTGTTCCTACCGCCGCTGCAGAGACATGGACGCCAAACAAGAATTATTACTGGCTTGGTTTCCGATTTAATGTTTGAGGATTTTACTTCCTTTTCCATCACCAGCCGGGAATCGAACTCACGCCCCGAGCACTGTAAGTCTAACGCTCTACCGGTGGTCGATAGTCCCGGCTACCCCCTGTACATCTCAGTGCGTCCCTCACCTTGCCTTGTACGTGATGCTGCCGTCGTGATGAAGATGCATGAGCCGGTTGGGCACCGTGACGTCATGAAAGGCCGCGTGTTTTTCGTTGCTGATGTAGAGATCTGGAACCCACACGTGCGTCATCATGCGGGTGTCCAGCTCCAGAAAGCTGGCGTCCACCAGGTCATAGAACTTCAGCCTGTCGTCTGTCCAACGTTGCTCGATCACCAGGTCTGTGGTAAATTCCTGAAAGCAACGGCAACAGTAGGGTTTGAATACCTGCAGTGCAAATGACGCAGTGCGAATGACGCAGTGCGAATGACGCAGTGCAAATGACGCGGTGCAAATAACGCAGTGCAAATGACGCAGTGCAAATGACGCAGTGCAAATGACGCAGTGCAAAGGAGGCAATACAAAATTAATGACTAAATGAACGGTTTTGTGTGTATTGAATTTGGATGAAAGAAATTGAGGGGTTCCATCCATTCATTCGTGTATGTATTATTTTCAACTTTTTTGCATGTGTGACGTCAACGGTGCTCATGGTATTCAGCCCCCGTCGAAAGACTATCCCCCCTTAAGCGCAGAGAAGATTTTGACTAAACTGAACTAGGTTTGATTCTCTCCAAGTTACTTTCCCTCTAACTTGTTTTAATTCTCCACGCTTGGAACAGTCTCAAGAACGACACTGGGGAGATTACCGAGAGATGGGGTGGGCCGCGTATGTGCTTTTCCGAGCGCAGAGGTACATGTTGACTGAACTGAACCGTGTTCATTTCTCTCAAAGTTACTTTCCCTTTGTCTTGTTTAATTCTCTTCCACGCTTGAACCAGTTTCAAGAACGACACTGGAGAGATCACTGAGAGATGGAGTGGGGCGCGTATGGGCTTTTCCGAGCGCAGAGGTACATTTTGAACTGAACTGAACTCATTTCTCTCAAAGTTATTTCCCTTTGGCGTGTTTAATTCGGCGCTTCCGCGCTTGGAACAGTCTCCAAGACGACAATGGAGAGATTACTGAGAGATGGGGTGGGGCGCATATGTGCTTCTCCGAGCGCAGAGGTACATATTGAACTTAACTGAATTGAACTGTGTCCAATTCTCTCCAAGTTATTTTCCCGTTGACGTGTTTAACTTTCTGTTCGCTCGGAACAGTCCCAAAGACGACACTAGGGGGAGATTACTGAGAGATTAGGGTGGGGCAGTTATAGGCCTTTCCGAGCGCGGGGATACTATCTTGAACTGACCTGACCACGAACACATCAAAACAGCGACGTCCCCCTTCAGGGAAATCATCCTCAACCCTACTGTCCGCCATGCCCCGAATAAATACTCCAGGGGAAAAAAAAACTGGCATTTTTACGAAGAGGACGGTAAAAAATAAATAAAACTGCAGCAGACTATCTACACGTATAAATTTCCGGAGTAGTTTTGGATGGAACTGTCCCCGAGCGCCCGTCGCTATGCACGAGTGTTCACCGTTTTCAACGCGATTCAGTATTGCAAAAACTGGTCGGTGCCAGGCATATCTGGGGCTGTTGACGAAGTGTAGGACGAATGTAAATCTGAGAAACGCGCCCACACTGTCTGTTTTCAAGAGCAGTCTTAAAACGTTCCTTTTTTTGCAAAGCCTTCCAGTAATTCCCTCAGCCGCGTGTTGGTGTTTGTTGCTTGAGCGGCGTGAGGCCACAGATAACTGACACCAGTCATTTCCTGTTGAACTAGTCAGTTTCACCAGTGTATGTCTGTTCATCGTTGTATAATGTGCGTGAGTGTGAGTGAGTGATAGGCGCATTGAGTTTTATTTAAAGAAATGCGCCATACAAATACCATTTACCATCATCATCATCATCATCATCATCATTATGTCAGTCGGTTTGTGCAAAGAGGCCGGGGAGCCGGGGTGGCCGAATGGTAGAGCATTGGACTTTCAATGCTCGGGTCGTGAGTTCGAATCCCGGCCCGGCTGGGGCCAAATATTTGTGCTGGCCCTTTTCTCGTTGCCCCGTCTTTGATATCACCCGTATGTGGTGGAAAAGGACGTTAAACTCCAAAACACCCACCCACCCACCCGCGGCCGACGATCGACCTTAAAGCTCTGCAATCTCGACAAGAGCCACAAACAATGTGCATTAAAAAAAATAATAATAAAAACTGTCCGACTGTGCAAAATGCAGTCAACTCTGTCACAGTTACAGAGTTTTCAGCGTCCGTGAAACCCCTATGAAAGTTTGCGTTTTGACACTGAGCGAGAAAGGTCGCAGTGGCTAGTCTACTCGTGCAGCACACAACACCCGCTAGACACTGTAGCGATGTCTGTACCACTCACTCACCAAGCACAATGAAGTCACTGCAAACTCACGCACTAGTTTTATAGGAGTCTCCATAGCGCTGAAAACTCTGTAACTGTGACAGAGTTGCCTGCATTAAGCATGGTCGCAGGAGTGGCAGTTTACACACACACACACACACACACACATACACACACACACACACACAATGTTTGCGGCTTTTTGCTGAGATTGCAGACCTTTAAGAGCGTACAACAAGGCCCGTGTGAACGAAACCAGCAATGGGACAGTCTTAAAGACAGCACCGGGGAGATAACTGAGAGATGGGGTGGAGCGCGCATGGGCTTCTCCGATCACTGACATACATCTTGAACGGAACGGAACTGTGTGTAATTCTCTCAAAGTTACTTTCACTTCGACTTAACTCAATTCCTACCAGACAAGTTTGGGGTTGTATACCTGTGGCCTCACACACACACACACACACACACACAAAATCATAGTTAATTTGTATCTGTATGGATTTAATTTTGGCTCAGTGGGAGTGTTGCACTTTTTGCCATGTTTGTCGGAGGTTTTGTTGTGTTTCGGGCTGCTTCCCCCGGGGGAAGCGCGTCGCCGCGGTGCAGCGCCACCCAATACCTATCCTTCCTTTTTTTTAAATATAATTTTTGCAATTTTGCTGGGGGAGGAAAGCCGGATAACCCGGAGAGAAACCCCCGATGAGCAGCCCGGTAGCCAGGAAAACCCGGTATCACATATCACAAGCTCGACCTGGGCTCGAACCCACGCTTCATCGCCATGACAGTGGTGACGGCCGTTCAGCAGCGCAGCGGCTAAATCCGACGCGCTACCTATTAGACCACCGCTCACCCCCTCATCACATTTGTTGGAGGTTTTGCGGGGGTGGGTGGGTGGGTGTTGGGGGTTTATGGAGGTTTTGCAATGGCCACATCACAGCTGTTACAGGGAAAAGAGCGTCTTCTCTTTAGCACGTGTACTAGCCGTGACATCCTAGCGTAATAAATTTGTCGCCACAGTCGGAGAAACACGTGACTTGTCTCTGCCTGCTATCAGTACCAGCTGGTACATGCAGCTACTGATGATTTGTGTGAGTCAGTAATATGTTGGGTTTCTTTTTCTGCTTGTTTCTTAATAATAATAATAATAATGAATAGCTTTTATATAGCGCAGTATCCCAGCAGATGCTGGCTCAGAGCGCTCTACAATTACACACACACACACACACACACACACACACACACACACACACACACACACACACACACACAGAGAGAGAGAGAGAAAACACACACACACACACACACACACACACACACACACACACACACACACACACACACACAGAAACACACACACACACACACACACACACACACACACACACACACACACACACACACACACACACACACACACACACATCACTTTCATAAAATACAGCTGGGATCTCGGTAAAATGAGCTGGAGGGGGGGGGGGGAGTATTTACAGAAGGATAGAGTTGTGCAGGCAACAAAGACCATTTCACTGCTAATTAACTAAGAGGGAGAGAAGGCTGACTGGAAGAAGTGGGTTTTTAGTTTGTTATACCACCACCACCCCCCCCCCTCCCCTTTTGTGCTTCCCTATCATCTAATACTGAGTCAGTGTGCACACAGCTGTAACGCGAAAGCAAGAAGATAATTATATTCATTTAAGGTATTCAGTATTACAAGTGTGGGATTAGTCTCAATTGCTCCACTGTTAGCCTGGGGCTCCGTTTGCGTTTTATGTTGTGTGAGGGTGGGTGGGTGTTTGGGAGTTTAACGTCCTTTTCCACCACATACGGGTGATATCAAAGACTGGGCAACGATGAAAAAGCCAGCACAATATCTGGCCCCAGCCGGGATTCGAACTCACGACCCGAGCATTGGAAGTCCAACGCTCTACCATTCGGCCACCCCGGCTCGCCTATGTTGTGTGAGACATTGTACAATCATGTGATAACCCGACACCACACAACATTCCCATGTTTCACTGTTTTACTGCGGTGAAACACATGGCAATAATTAGTAGTAGTAGTAGTAGTACAGTGTAAACTTACCATATCTGTCTCCTTGATTGAGTTGAAACTATTGATAAACAAGCGAATCCATACTTCGCAAGGTTCATCTGAAACGGAATGAAAAATATCACACACACACACACACACACACACACACACACACACACACACACACACAGTTGTATTTTTCTCCTGCTATGTCGCTCTCTCGGTGCACTCGCAGAGAAGACACGAGATACAACAGAATACAACTCCAATACTTTATTAACAGAAGATGCGTGGAGAACAAACTCATGAAAGAGGAAGAACCCAGAACGTTGTGCGGGGCTGCTTATATACTAACAGGTCAGATCTAGAACATTCCTCAACTTACTGGCAAGTACGGAATCTTTCCAAGGTTACGTAATCTACTGACGTTACTGCACCATCATATTCTGGGATGGTCTAGAAATTTCCATCGAAATGCAGTGGCATTTCGCGATCTCTACCACACACACACACACACACACACACACACACACTGTCACACACACACACACACACACACACACACAGAGGCATGCACTGCTGATGGTAACCTGATAACGGGATAATTTGAGTAAGGCTTTATGTTCAGCTTGACACAAAATCGATGCAGCACGAGCAATTATATGTGCATATACATGTAATTATCTGTGCACAGACACTGACAAAGGCTTCGCGCCCACAACTATCACTTTGAAAATCGCCGAATAGGTCATACAACGCTGTCCACGAAAAGTTCAACGAATTTTATTCCAACCCACTGGGGGCATAGGAAAGAAAAAGAGAAGAAATACAAAAGGAACATCGTGCGCGTTACAAAAGGAACATCGTGCGCGTTACAAAAGGAACATTGTGCGCGTTACAAAAGGAACATCGTGCGCGTTACAAAAGGAATATTGTGCGCGTTACAAAAGGAACATCGTGCGCGTTACAAAAGGAACATCGTGCGCGTTACAAAAGGAACATCGTGCGCGTTACAAAAGGAACATTGTGCGCGTGCACAGTGCTTAAAATCTCACATACATACATACATACATATATTCATACATACACACACACACACACACACACACACACACACACACACACACACACACACACACACACACACACATACATACATAACGCACCCATGTACATTCCTACATACCATACCCACATACCATACCTACATACCGTATCTACATACCGTACCTACATACCATACCTACATACATACATGCCGATAAATATTCAAACATGTATATGGAAAATGAAATGGCTATAGCAACAACAATGACAGCACTCCCCCCCCCCACCCACCCACCCCCCCCCCACCCACCCACCCACCCCGCCACCCACCCACCCCCGCCACCCACCCACCCACCCCCCACCCACCCACCCACCCATCCCCCCACCCACCCACCCACCCACCCAACAAAAAAAAAAGAAAAGATAATACAATGTGCCACACCAGCACTCTGAAATCAGAACACGGTGCTTACAAAATGGGGACACGGTAGCACCAACACAACACTACGTCTATGAAGAATTCTGTGGGAACCACTGACTCACCTTTCTCAAACAGTGGTGGAATTCTGTTGTTGTAATCGTACAGCAGAGCATTGAGAAAATCTGTCCTGGAATCAGACGAAAAACAATAAGTGGATGTGAAGAAATTCAGCTTTTTCCTTTTTTTTTTTTTCCTTTTTTTTTCTTTTTGTTGCTCCAACTCTTTGCCAGCTCCAGTGGTGTTCCTCCTAGGTCATGGGTGGAATCCACGGAGGGCTCGAAGGCTGGGGCAATTTTTATTATGCCCGAAGATGGAGAGGAGGATGATGGTAAGATGATGCTATGGAGGTCCGTGTGGTTTGGGACTGCGGGACAGGGCCGCATTCCTCTCTTCCTATCATAAATATCCCGGCTTTAACCAGGTCCGGGAACTACGGCACCTGCGGTGCCGGCCGTGTAATCATCCACATCATAAGACGTGTCATACCAAGGAAAGCATCCCCAAAGTTGCACCCGTGAAGTGGGTGAATCTCGGCAACTGCCTCCCCATTAGGCCCATAGCACACCCGCTCTGGGTGGGAGCCGACCTAGGTAAGAAAAATCCCGCTCGCCTCGGCTGGGACTCGAACCCAGGTCTCCCGGTCCTCCGAAGTGCTAACCGGTACACTACGAGGGCTGGTAATTCAACCAAAGATCTTGGACTGTTTGCTTGGATTTCAACATGAGAAAGTGCATGAGACTTTTTACCTCGTTTTGATCCCCCTTCTTACGCCAGAGGTCCTTAGGGTCTCGTTTCTGGAATTTCGTACACGATAAACTACATTTCAAAGGCCTATAGGATAAAGTCTCTCATATATATATATATATATATATATATATATATATATATATATATATATATATATATATATATATATATATATATCCCTGCCGCTGGATGTTGCTTTTCCGTTTTGTCAAATAAATTCACTGAACGTGGACAACTCCGCCAATAGCTGCCTCTCGGGTCGTGTTGTAGTTCGTGTAGGGTTTGGCTTGTGGTACTTTTACAGTGCGAACATGCAGTAGATTTTCTGGGACACTTAAAGTTATCCCTGTCTCACGAATGCCAGACATGAATATATCCCTGCCGCTGTTCAGGTACTCACGATTTGCCTTGTGATCGCGTTCGCTGCAAAGACGCTTGCGGTAGGAGACATGACGCTACAAACAACCCTTTCAACACAAGATTCAAGCAAGACATCGCTTCACTCTCCGGCCAGTGTACCCCTCACCAGAAAAAACTGTTATCATAAATGAAGAGTGTCAGGGTTTGTATACGCCTGTTTCATCTGTGTATGTCCAAGTTAACAGCCAATTACTGCTGCGTGTTTCAAATGTGTAATTTCAAACTGAACAGCTGTGACAAAAAGTAATTACCCCAGCAAACGCAAACACGAAAGATTGAAAAGGTACGTCAGTTGATGAGATATTCACCGCAATGTTTCGTCAGTAACAAAGCCTGTTGCAGCCGAGTTTCGTTTCTTTCTTTTTCATTAACATTTCAAATATAAGCTTCAGTGTTTGTTATTCTTTTCTACCCCGAGAGCAGTTGGGGTGCCATTGTTTTCTTTCAGGTCTTGTCAGTGTGACATCCAACCTTAAATAATGTAGCCAATACTGTTTCATTGATGAGGCGTATTTGTCACAGACGAAACCGAGACGCAATCAATAATTTCCACATCGCTAAACCAAACAAGAGTTGGCATTGGCCCGAAACATCCCGCGAGAGAGATTGAGTAATTTCCGCGCGCACAAACAGAGACAGCGGCGGATAGGCAGTTTGGGTAAACACCCATGCTTTGTGATACGCTGTGCGGTGGTGACACTGACGTAGGTAAAAACACACTAGCTACCGGCCCCCGTAGTGTAAGTGGTTAGCACTTCGGACCATGGACCGGGAGACCCGGGTTCGAGTCCCAGCCGAGGCAAGCGGGATTTTTCTTACCTAGGTCGGCTCCTACCCAGAGCGGGTGTGCTATGGGCCCCAATGGGGAGGCTGTTGCCACACAGCCGAGATTCACCCACTTCAGGGGTGCGACTTTGGGGGTGCTTCCCTTGGTATGACACGTCTTATGATGTGGATGATTACACGACCGGCACCGCAGGTGCCGTAGTTCCAGGGCCTGGTTAATGCCGGGATATTTATGACAGGAAGCGTGGAATTCGGCCCTGTCCCGCAGTCCCAAACCTCCGGACCTTACCATCATCCTCATCTCCATCAACATGCATAATAAAAAATGCCCCAGCTTCCGAGCCCTCCGTGGATTCCACCCATGACCTGGGAAGAACACGACTGGGAGCTGGCAAAAGAGTTGGGGCAGCAACACACACACACACACACACACACACACACACACACACACACACACACACACACACACACACACACACACACACGCTTGCTATTTAGGCTTGTACCTGACAAAGTATTTAAGTTTGTGCGGCGTATTTTATGCGTCCACTACACTCTAAATAAGAGATCGGCGCACCGACATGCAGCAGGTAAAGCTCGGAAAATGGCGGTAAGTTCGTTTTTTTACCGACGAATCACCCCCGCACAGCGTATCACAAAGCTAGGGCGCTTACTTACTCTGATATGGGAGACTGAAAACTATGGGGAATCATCACCACGGTCTCGCTATGCGCCTACTTTCGCGTGATAAACCATTTTTCATGCGTCCGTTCCGAAAGCCTCAGCTTTTTCCTAGTGGTTTTCTTCTCTTGTTTTTTAAATAGTTTAGCAGGTTTGATTCAGTGTGATGTTTAAATCTGACATTTGTTGTTCTATTCATCTAGAATCGATCTTTCCCGAAAACTCTGCAAAAGTCCGATTTACTGCAAATTTGCTTGATAAACTTCATTTTCTATTTGTCATTTCTGCCTTCACTCAATGTGAAGTTTAAATCTACAGATATTTAGTTATTTTCATTGAAAATTGCCTTTTCCCGAAAACTCTGCAAAATGTCTAAGTCCGATTTTGGGGGCAAATTTGCATTTAAAAAATCATTTTCTATTTTAGACATTTCTGCCTTGACTTTACTTATTCATGTTTTCAAAGTCCTTGTGCAATGCAGCTTCCAATGAAAAGTTGGTTTGTCAATTTATTTTATTTTATTTTTTTTAATGTTGGTTACTGAGCCCGCTGCGTTGATTCCAAGAGAGATAACCCCAGTCACGTGACTAAGAGGTCGAGGTCGTACCTCTACCTATCATTGGCTTCAGTGGTGCTCGAGTTAGCCTGGCGGTATCTATTCCTCTCTATCCACTGTTTCTGGTACAAATGAGAAGTTCTCGTGTAAAACGCTAGTCAATAACCCAAGGACGAATAACCACGCGACGCTGCAATGGTTAATTTCACACACTTGACCACAGATATTGACCTACCCCCCCCCCCTCCCTCCCCCGGGCATAGATATTGATCACCGCTCTTTCTTTACCACAGATATTGACCACTTCTCTTTACTATAGCTATTGGCCTCTTTACCGTAGATTTGACCTGATTCTGTCCGGTATGAAAGTAATTCACAAAGCTAGAGACGTTTCCAAGCTAGTAGACTGTGTTTCACTGTGTGATCCCAGATGAAAAGCTGTCTAAATGTGTGATTCTGTCCCCAGAACACTCTTCAGTCAGCGTGTCTCGTGTCTTTTAGCATTCTGACCCACGAGAAACATCTGCTCTTTTCAATTACGGTTCGGGTTTGTTTGTTTTTTTGGAAAAGGTTGATAAACTTCATCCATTGCTTCCATACCCAGTTACACCTGTACAGGACACCAGCTACTGTCCCGAGACTACTACAGCATTTTGGAAAACTCCACCTGGCATCCATACTTCAGCATGTGTTTTATCTTCTGTCTTTCTTTCTTTCTTTTCTTTCTTTGTTTCCTTTGAAATGTGTTAGTTTGAGCAAGCCAAGCCAGGGCACCATTTAGTGGAACGCACTACCTGCCGCCGGGTCTGAGAGACCAGTCGGCAAAGATCGTTTCAAGTCTGACTTGAAAACGCTTCTCAGTGTTCCGGCTGGCTTTCGACTAGGTCTGCTTACCTCCTCAGTCCTGATTCAGCTGCTCTGTGCGTGCGTGTGTGTGTGTGTGTGTGTGTGTGTGTGTGTGTGTGTGTGTGTGTGTGTGTGTGTGTGTGTGTGTGTGTTTGCATATTTGTTGGTATGAGTGCGGGAGTACGCGCTTTGAGTTACTAGACTTTGTGAGAATTTTGCGCTACAAGTACAAATCATTATTATTTTTATTATTATTACTTCATGTCTTAGTGTTGTGCTCGTCGGAGACTCGCTTGGCCATCGCTCCTCCACGCCAACCTAGTGACAGCGTGTGACAATTTATTGTGGTGACTCGGGTTGACATACAGCCTTCACAAAAAGTTAAGGACCACTTGCAAATATCATTCAACTTTTGTCGCGGTGGCATGCTGGTGTAGTGCTGAACATCGCTGAAACGGCGGCTTATGTAGGCAAACAAATGAGCACAGTTCATAACCAGGGATGCATTCTTTGACCTGCATCTCATTTCTGCCGTGCAGAATGCCCCAGGTATCGCTCACTGAACACTGAAACTCGGTCAAGTTTTGCCGAAATTGCAGATTTTCAAACGCGCCAAGCATGCTGTGTGACGCGCACGTGCCATCCACACAGTGGTCGCCATGTTCACTAATTACCCCTTAACCTTGCTACCGAATTTTACGGGAAAAATCTTTTTTTTTTTTCTTATTTATTGAAACTGTCACCCATTATGTTGACTGGTCCTTAACTTCTTGTGAAGACTGTATACGGTGTAACGTATGCAGAAGCGTGCCGCGCACTGAGCAGACGTTGGCCCCGTTTACATTACAGAGCGCTCTGAGGGCGCCCCTAAAGTGCACCGTACTGAGAGCGCTCGTGGAAGGGGAGCTGATATGTCACGTGCTCTCGAGGAGATGGCAGCGCCCAGGAAGCACGTGTTTTTGTATGCCTGGCAAAAAAAAAAAAAAAAAAACGATCTTTCGCCATTTGCGAAAATGGCCCGTTGCTACGGTGACACACGGCCCCACGTGACGTGACGAAAGCGCCCTAAGCTAGAGCGCCCTCAGACTACCCACTGTAGGTAGTCTGAGAGCGGTGCGCTTCCGGAGCGGTTTGTCCAAGTGTAAACGCGACAGGGCGCTCTCAGAGCGCTCTCAGGGCGGTATTTTAAGCTAATGTAAACGGGGCCAGTGTAAACGCGACAGGGCGCTCTCAGAGCGCTCTCAGGGCGGTATTTTAAGCTAATGTAAACGGGGCCAGTGTTATTTGGTTGCGGACTGAAGATCAGCTAGGCAGCGCTGACTGGTGGTGTTTTGTAGCGGCTGCATCGATCGCGCGTACAGTGCGGGATAGGCCGAAGAAATTCATAGTTCTCTGTTATTAGGAGCTGTAAAGTCACCAAAAACGGTCTCAATAGCCACGAGGAACATCTGTTACAGTTTTGCAAGCGGCAGGTCTTCCCACAGACGTATAGAGATAGACGCACCGCGGTGCCGGAAAAGTGACGCCGCCGCGCGCCATGTTGCTAATACCTGGAAGTGCCAGCTGTTTACATAGCGCGAATAGCATTGGCCAGACGCTATCAGCTGTTTACATAGCGCGAATAGCATTGGTCCGCTTTATCTTACGTCACATTTCTGATGACGTCTTTCTAAAGAACTTTGTAGTTCGAACGAGGCGTCCTATACACAGAGCCTCTGAGTTCTGGTATCAGCAAAATGGCCGCCGCGTAGTGACACTCGCAAGCAGCGGTGGCAGCGTGCGGCGGTGCGTCTAGATCTATACGTCTGTGGTTTTTCCCCTCAGAACTCATTACGAAGATAGAGACTTCAGCTATCCCCCTCCCCCCGGGGAGCCGGGGTTTTCGAATGGTAGAGCGTTGGACTTCTAATGCTCGGGTCGTGAGTTCGATCCCGGCTGGGGCCAAATATTTGTGTTGGCCTTTTTCTCGATCGTTGCCCCGTCTTTGATATCACCCATACGTGGTGGAAAACGACGTGAATCTCCCAAACACCTCCCACCCCCCACCCTCTTTCACCTCCCTTAAACCTGGGCATCAATGGAAACAAAAAGAATATGACCTTCATCTGGGATGTAAAGAAAAACAACAACAAAAAACTGATGTCTTACAGAAGTACTGGTGATTTCCTGCCGCCACACGTCAGCCAGCAACAGGCGACCAGCAGAAGCCAATGAACGCCCGTCTTCTGATGTCTTGGCATCGTTAAAGCAGCCTATGTGCGCCTTCGTAGCATTGATGACACACGCCTACACTGTTTTACAGGAGCTTGTAACTAGGTAAACGTCTCGACACGCGAAAGACTTTCCGTAGGAGTACCATCATCTTCGGTGACGCTGACAGGAGATTTGTTCATCGGCTGTCCTGTTGTTTCCAGAACTGAAGTGCGAACGCATTCAGCTCCGCTCCTTTGTCAGACTCAGACTCGGATCATGTATCGCGCACGCCATTATTGCCCTTCGCAAAGGGGTAAGGGGGGAGGGGGGAAGCATTACAAAACCATGCTGAAATACGCCATACATCAAACAGACGAGTCCGTGAAAACACACAGTAATCATATACGTGAAGAAGACGTGTTCACACCTTTGTCACCCCAACAGTGTGTGTTTCATCTACAGCAACACTGACTAGCAGAAACGGCCTTTCAGAAAGTCAAATGTCGTGACACTTAGAGGAGACTGATTTGTTCGCTGGCTGTTATTTCGAGAGGATTGGAGTCCTTTTCTCTGCAGACTCTGTAAACATAACAGCGGTGCGATCTTTGATCACAATGAATTCGGCTACACCAAAAACCGTAAGTCGTTCTTCCACGATCTGTGGTCGCACTTTGTCTAGATATCAACTTCGGTCACATCGTGACCATGTGCCAATTTCCGATCAGTTTTCCTCAGTCCCAGCCCCGATGCCATAGCAAGGCCACACTTGAAATGACATAGCACTACAAACAAGACCGTTCACGTCACTGAGATGCTGCGGCTCACACAAGCCTCAGGCTTACTCACTCAAACGATCATCATCGAAACAATTCCAGTAACGATAAACCAAGCGCTGCATCAGTTCCACAACAGTACAGTTTCCGACAGTTTGCCAGTGCCTGTTTGGTCCAATCTTCAACACAAAGAACTCACGTCCTGTTCAGTTCCCAACTCAACCCGAAAAATCAAACTCAAAACCTGAGGTGGTCTGCGTGCTGTGAACCGGACAGTACGCGGTGCATTTTCGCCAGGCTTTAGTCTTGAACTGCTCGCTGTCAGTGGCCATCACCACATCACGACAGCCTGCTGTGACGAATCCGGTTGGTAAAATTGCTTGATCCGTCGCAGCCTGGCAGCAGCTGATTCGGCCAGTGCCCGAACAAATCCCCGTGGTTCACTGTAATATTAACCTACACAGCGGGTGCGGCACATAATTCTCGCCAGCTAAGTGCAGCACGGTGTTGACAGCGACCTCATTAGACCAGCCCAGAGGGAACTCTTATCTAGGTTCTCTGTGGAGGTTTCACGCCTTTTTCCTCACCAGACACGAAACACGGCGCAATAGAATGGAGAACCCAGGACAACATCTATTTATCTCTCCGCCCTTGGCAAATGAAGCTACGTACCCGGCCGACAATGGACAGGTCACAGTTATCCTATCTCCGTGACTTAAAGTCTCAAAATGCGTACAACAGAGCGTGGGAAACTTTTCATCGTTTGCGCTAAATTTGTGCATCAGAATCAGTCACTTAATTTGGGTCACAGTATATACAGTGCCGCTTTCTTTGTTTGCCAGATAGAAGGATGTGTCAAATGGCCACTGAGACAGTTGTCGTGACTTTGTGGCTTCTAACATGAAAGAAACATCCCTGAAAAGACTTGGACTCGACAGAACTTCTAAAAATAGACACCCGTTAAAATCAGCGCAGTCTAGCTCAGTCAGTGGTTCTCATTCCGCAACCCAATAACATCGTGTGCTCAGAACGCGGTACTGACACTTCTAGAAGAACCTGTACGCCTGCCAGTCACAGTATATACAGTGTAGCGTCTGTGTGTGTGTGTGTGTGTGTGTGTGTGTGTGTGTGTGTGTGTGTGTGTTATTTTATTTTAATGATCACAGTATAACTTACTTACTTAGGCCCTTGGCTCCAAGTGGAGCATAGGCCATCGACAATCATTCGCCATCGCACTCTGTTCTGGGCTATTCTTGCCACTCCAGTCCAGTTGGTCCCCTGCTTATAATTATAGCTCTGCCTCAGTGTCCTTCCTCCAGCTGTTGCGAGGCCGGCCTCTCTTCCTTTTCCACTGCGGGTTACTTCATACATTGTCCTGATGTTCCATGTGGCTACTCTCGTTGTTCTCCTGGGTGTTGGGGGGGGGGGGGGGGGGTCGGCCTTGCAGCTTCCTTTCGGCTTTCACTGCAATGCGTCATAGGTCTCCGGGATGGAGACCCTTCCTCGCCCAGGTGAATGTTTTGGTTTATTGCTGTCGATGCTTCTGTAACTTACTGGGTTTTGTTTACTGGTAGGGCTGTTAACCCTACGCAAACCCGTTTAGCCTCTTGGAGAGGTGGTCCACATTCGTCTGACCTCTACCCTTCGACCTGTCCAGCTTGGGTGACCCTGCCAGGAGCGTGTGCTCCCGCTGGCATAGTTCTCTGGGTCACTGAGGTACACAAGCCACTACCCCACGACAAGGGGTGGACCATGTAGGGATCACAGTATAAGGAGCGGAGCAAATGCATGTGTCTAAAGAATATTTTCTGTTTTAAACTGTATTTTTGAACAGACAATAAAGTATTTTTGAATTTGAATTGAGACGACCGTTGTGGTGACTTGCAGGCGTACAAGTTGTTCTAGAAGTGTACCGCGTTCTGAGCAGACGACATTATCTGGTTGCGGACTGAGGACCACTGAGCTAGATTGCGCTGATTTTAAAGGGTGTCTATTTTTAGAAGTTCTGTCGAGTCCAAGTCTGTTCAGGAATGTTTCTTTCATGTTAGAAGCCACAAAGTCACGACAACTGTCGCAGTGGCCATATGACACATCCTTCTATGTGTCGGGGCGGTCGGTGGTCTAGTGGTTAAGAAACTTGTCAGCAATGCGAGAGGTCAGGGGTTCGAGTCCCACTTGGGGCAAAGAATTTTTCCTTCTCGTACGTGGCACCGTTCATTCGGGCCGATCGTCGGGGGTTCTCTCCGGGTACTCCGGCTTCCTCCCCCTCTGCTTTGGAAATGTTCAGTCCACCAAATTTGAAAAATAAATGCAATTCTAAATTCCGAAATTTAAATAGCTGAGCTGACCCTTCGCACCACGTGATTGTAATGTGTTCATGTCCAGTGTGTGAGAAAATGCTTGTGATTAACGTGAGCGTGCGTGTTGGGTTTAGTTCGCGGCGCTTTGAGCCGATTCATGAAATTGGGTAAAGCGCCTATACAATACTCATTGTTATTATTCTATCTGGCAAACAAAGAAATCGGCACTTTTCCATGTCAGCATCGTTACGAACATAGACACTTTAAACCACAAACGCACACTTGTAATTGCTGTTTGTTTGTATTTCCCAGCCGTCACACTTTTACCGGTCCGAGTGTATTTATGGCTGACAATAAACTGTGCATACAGGGAAACTGCCTGTGTATCAATGCATCAGCGTACAAGCCTAAGGAGACAGCTGGCAACACTAGACACACAGCATTCATCATTCCTTGTTGAGACTTGGGAATACGTATATGAATGAGTGCTTTTGCAGTTGCATTTGCCAAAACTTTTGGGGACTTTTTTTTTTTTTTTTTTTGGGGGGGGGGGGTGTAGACAGGGACTTACATAGAAGTAAGTCCCTGGTGTAGCGATCGCGAAAAGCTACTGCATTTCGATGGAAATTTCTAGACCATCCCAGAGTATGCTGGTGCAGTAACGTCAGTAGATTGCGTAAGCTTGGAAAGATTTCGAGCTCGCTAGTAAGTTGAGGAATGTTCTAGATCTGACCTGTTTAGTACATAAGCAGCCCTACACAGCGTTCTGGGTTCTTCTTCTTTCATGAATTTGTTCTCCACGCATCTTCTGTTAATAAAGTATTGGAGTTGTATCCTGTTGTATCCCGTGTTTTCTCTGCGAGTGCACCGAGAGAGCGACATAGCAGGAGTAAAATACAACATTGGCAGAACCGTGACTGTTTTTAATAATTATTTATTGAAAATAAATAGTCTGCTTTATTTTTTGTTTTACCTAACTTTTTGCCAACAATGGATATTAGTCTGAAACAGCTGCCGACCTCGGCATGAGATACAATTTTGGCAAAAATGTGAACTGGAAAAAAATAAATGAGCCTACATTACACCTCCCGAGAACCTCAAGTGGCAATGATGTCCAATGTAATCTTATTCGATAATGGATGTGTATTCCTAAAAACCTTTACTGGACAGAAGGAAAAAGTGACGTCAGTGGATGACATCAAAGTGCTATTTTGGAACCGGAAACGGTAATGACTGCGAAGTGGTTACAAGTTAAGCAAATAAAAGCGACACAAAAGGGACAGAAACCACTTAACTTTGACAAAGGACGGCACAGGTCGACGTTTCGGCTTACGCCTTCTTCAGGACATAAACAAATGGGACATAACTTCAACAAACAAGCAAAAGGTAACTCTGCGGACGTACTGACATACACGGCGCGGGGAAAAAAAAAAAAAAAAAAAGTGGGCGAGAAAAGGACCAGAAAAAATAGCAAAATTATCACAACACCCATCCTTAGGTGACACAAGACCATGGACTGTGTGTGAAAAAAATAAAAAAAAATAAAAAAAAAGTTGGGCAGAAAAGAACAAAAAAGAACAAAAAAGAACAAAAAAGAATAGTGAAAATTAGCAATCACATGGTCCATGGTCCTGTGTCACCAAAGGATGGGTGTTGTGATTGCTAATTTTCACTATTCTTTTTTGTTCTTTTTTGTTCTTTTCTGCCCAACTTTTTTTTTTTTTTTTTTTTCACACACAGTCCATGGTCTTGTGTCACCTAAGGATGGGTGTTGTGATAATTTTGCTATTTTTTCTGGTCCTTTTCTCGCCCACTTTTTTTTTTTTTTTTCCCGCGCCGTGTATGTCAGTACGTCCGCAGAGTTACCTTTTGCTTGTTTGTTGAAGTTATGTCCCATTTGTTTATGTCCTGAAGAAGGCGTAAGCCGAAACGTCGACCTGTGCCGTCCTTTGTCAAAGTTAAGTGGTTTCTGTCCCTTTTGTGTCGCTTTTATTTGCTTATTTTGGAACCGTTTCATTCCTTGAAAAGGGCTTGTCGGGGTTTCAGCGAAAATATCGATTTAGGCTTGTTTCACTTACGCCGAGAAGAAACGCAAAGACAGAAAACTGTTACAAAATTTATCAGTTCACAAAACCCAGTTCTCTGTAATAGGGGGATTTGGTCTAGTGGTTAAGGCATCCGACTTCGGATCCTGAGCTGCATGGTTCGAGTCCCCGGTGGGCAGGAATATGGTGAGATTTTTCCTTACCACATCGAGTCAAATCCATGTGCAGACTCGTTTGCGGTGCCTGTCTCGCCTTCGTGTACACACGCACGCACATACATCAAGTGTGCACGCTAAAAAACAAAACAAAAAAAACACGTTCATCTTTCGAAGAAGAGTAGGCTGTGGCCGGTGTCGTGGTAAACAGAAATACTGTCGCACGCACCAGAGTGAATAGCAGGGTGGAGGTTTGCACATAAAGTAGCGCTTAGCGGCAGCAGGCTTTCACTGCTTCGTCCTCCAGCCCTGCGGCGCCGTGAGCATTTCAGCAGAGATGGATATGTGCGCCGAGGAGAAGCCTACCATACCATACCATAGGTCTACAAAAATGGCTCCATGAAAAGTTTTCTCCGAAAATCGATGACGACTGCGCAGCGTCAAAAGCACTATACAGTTCCTCAGGGAATGGACATGCAGCTAAATTCTGATTGACAAGTCAGTGCAGACAATGCACCAGTAATCCGACAGACAAATCGCCCTTGTGGGATTGTCCGTCGGATTAATCGAGGGTTTCCCGCCAAAACGTCCCATCTCTCTTCTTTCTATCTGTGTCGATGGTAGGGGACGCTCAGTTTGCTTGATATGACCGCGCTGTCGTGTTATAATGGCAAAACGTAGTAAATCCATGACTGACCTCATTTTGTGGAAAAAGACTATTACGTCAATGTCTTTAATCTGGAACTCACCCCTTTTCCTAACCCCAGTCACGTGGCTAAGAGCGGGTCGAGGTCGTGCCTTTAGCCAAGAGCTATCATTGGCTTCGTTCCCGAGTTACCCTTTTCCCAGTAAATGACGTCATGGACTAACTGTGTTGTGCCATTGCAATGCAAGTACAAATCTGATTGATGGGTTGCCATGGAGAATCAAGGGCGTGGGGCCTATTGGTTAAATGTTAATTCAAATTTATGTTGCATGCACCAAGGGTTAGGGTTTAACGTCCTTTTCCACTACATATGCGTGATATGAAAGACGGGGCAACGAAAAAACGACCGACACAAATATTTGGCCCCAGCCGGGATTCGAACCCACGACCCGAGCATTAAAAGACCAACGCTCTCTACCGCTCGGCTATCCCGGTTCACGACAAGCAAAGGAAGCGACACCGCTTGTATGATGGGCAATAGCCACCGTTGCTATGGGTTGCGGGACAGGTCCATTTTGTACTTCTCACTCCCTGGAGGTCATCGCCTACCGCACAGCTGAGCCCGGTCGGTGGGTCAGCAGTTCAGTTCAGTTCAATTCAAGATGGTATCATTGTGCTCGGAAAAACCCATACGCGCTCCACCTCATCTCTCCGTAAGGGCTCCGTCAGACGTGGCGACACCAGCGGTAAAATGCACTCCCTGCCAGCTAAATCGGCTCGCCAGTGAATATCCTATTTTAAAGTCCTCTTTTAAAGTCGCTTTAATGTCTCATTTCTTCCGGCACTATACAGACTAACTTCTCTATCATCACTGTTACCATCATTGTCATTTTAGGATGTCGTGTTAGGATGTATCATAGCTGTGTGTGTTTAACGTGTATGTGACGTGTATTTCATATGTATGTAATGTGACGTATTTCATGTGTATGTATTGCCACCCTACTATTGTGAGGCGCCCAGAGCTCCAGCAGGAGGTTGGGCGCCAGGCAAATCATTTTTTTCCCTCGCCACGGCAGACACTCGCCGCTGACCGTTCGCTGTCGTTCTTTGTGTATTGTCCAGGCAGTCCGCTCACTGCACGCTCCTAGCGAGTGAACAGAAAACCCGTTCGGCCAGCGTGCAAAGGCTCCGCAAGCTCGCAGCGTCTGCCGTAGGCTTTAAGCTACCCGGTGTCGTCTTTGGTGATACTGCTCCAATGTCAGTTTGGTTCACACGGGCCCTGTCATACCCTTTTAGCGTTTGGTCGTCCGCCATTGCCTCTTTGCGCTCCAGTGATCTCCAGTGTTGTGTTGGTTCACATTACGAGTCTCGCGTCCCTTGGGGGGTACGGTGACAAACTGTGTGCCAGCGCAGGGATTATCGTATTGCCGGTTGAGTTTGTTCTGGGTTGATTTCGGCCGTGGTCCTATTCACACACACATCCACTCATCCACACGCACGCACGCACGCATGCACACACGCACAGAATGACACATACACACACACACACAGAGAATCACACACACACACACACACACACACACACACACACACACACACACACACACACACACACACACAGTATAATTGACACTTCAGTAACTGCGCTGACATTACACAGCTATGCGATTTATAGAAGCATGCATTTCCCCAAACTATTTCTCCGATTACAGAGAGAAAGAGTTTTGCTGTTGTTGTTTTGCTATGAGCGGGGGGTGGGGGGGGCGGAGCGGGGGGCGGTGGGGGGAGGAGTGGTAACAATAAACACAAAAACAACACGGAAAACAAAGAAGAAAAAGTGGCAAATACACAGAGACAAACATAGCAGAGCATACGTCAGCTGTGCCTCGGGAGCGCTGTCCAATTTCACAGCTAAACCAGATCAAGAAATGCCATTACACCATCCCAGTGCAGCTGAGTGATTGGTACAGAAACCATTTGCGACCGAATTCTGCCATTTGTCCAGTAGTGCCATGTCCGTATCGCTCAGTTTATAAATAATTCATGTTTCAAAAACTGTCCTTAATTCTACGTAAATGCACATATCATGCGGGGTGGGTACCCTCCGCTCATCTAATGACAAGCTACTCAAGGTCCCTAAGATAAACCTGAAAACTTATGGTGAACGATGTTTCCGTTTTGCCGCCCCTACAGTCTGGAACTCTCTGCCTATGGGGCTGAGACAACAACCATCTTTATCAGCTTTTAGATCTGGACTGAAAACCCACCTTTTTCAACAGGCTTTCAACTGATGTGTCTTTGTATTGTGTGATGTGATTGACGTGTTTGTCTGTATGAGTGATGTGTGTTAGCGCAATGAGTCACTGTTTCTGAGAAGTGCGCTATATAAATGAAATTTATTTATATTATATATGTTTGGTACATGTAGTTCGGGTAACCCATGAATGATCGGGGAAGTCACATCCTGGGTTAGGGATCCAAGCGAACAAACTTTTTGGTGGCTACATCTTTTGCGTGGTGGCTAAGCACAGGAAAACGTCAGGCTAATGTAAGAAAAATGGCAGCGTACCTAAGCTGTACGATGATGTTTACCAGCTGAGCTTGACTGAAGTTAGAATGGGATCCCCTATGGCGCACGGCGAACCTCACTGACCTCGCAGTGTTAGCGTTGGACATTTTCTACTGAGACGCGCACGCACTGTAGCTTGTCGGGGTAAAGTGTATATTTTCATGGAGCGTTATTCAGCGTCAATTGTGTCCTATCATTATATAAATATTGGTCCAGCCACCACAGAGATATTAATGTGTTGATTTTTTTTTCCTATGGTTGGATCCATGACCCTCGATTACAGGAGAGGGACATCATGACTACTGAGGTGTTTGGGAGTTCAAAGTCCTTTTCCGCCACACGCGGGTGTTACACTGTACCAAAGTCGGGACGCAGCACAAATACTTGGCTCCCACACGTTCGGGAATCGAACTCACGACCCGAGCATTGAAAGTCCAATGCTCTACCGGCTATCCCGGTGTCATAAAGTTGACCCCCATAGTCCTCAGAACCCAACCGCCCACCCCCTCCTCTCCCCGCCCCCCTCCCACCGGTTCCTATGCCAGTGATTTCCTCTCCAAAAATGACAAAGAATGGGCTGGATAGGTGCGCAAATCGATACCACGATTCTTCATGCTGCAGCTTCCACAAAAAAAAGTCTTTTGATTTCGTGAACCTGCCTGGGAAACACAAGCGTTAAACAACAACAACAAAAATGTGGAAATCAGCACGCGGCGGATGCGGTAATATTTCATTCGATTACCGGCTTTTCTTCCACTAGGAGCTGCGAAGAGAACACATTGTTGTGCTCTGCCGTCTTACCCGTCCGTGTTTTGGTGTTAACGTCTTTTCTACATCGCAAGTATTATTTCAAAGTTGGGCCACTAAAAAACGGGACCAGTAAAATGACTTTGACGTTGTCATTGTAGAATGCACCGATCTGAACCCTCAAAAAAGTTCGAGAAACAAAACAACAACAAAATGAGAGAGAGAGAGAGAGAGAGAGTCCTGTCCTTTTTTTTTTGAAACCGTTGTCAGTGTCTGTATGCGGACAAACATGCACTTTATACACATGTAGATCTATATATGTATTGGATCGATTTTGTGTCAAGATGAACAAAAAGCCGTACCGTTTAAGTTACTAGTTATCATGCTACGATCAGGTGTGTGTGTGTGTGTGTGTGTGTGTGTGTGTGTGTGTGTGTGTGTGTGTGTGTGTGTGTGTGTGTGTGTGTGTGTGTGTGTGTGTGTGAGAGAGAGAGAGTGATTGCGTGCGTGCGTGGGTGTGCGTACACTAATAACAGTGGTGGTGTTTCCGTTGAAACTTATGAAAGTCTGGAATAATAACGTTCATTTAAAAGCCCAGTTTTTATGATTTCTATCCTCGGAAGTCGTTCTGACCTCTTTTGCTAGTGTCTGACGTAGTACAACTTTCAGCACCTGCACAGTGACAGCATCTCAAATACTGTCGCACAGCCAGCAGAAAGGTGCATGCGACGGATACGGATAACAGACAAGGACAGAACAAGAGGCTTACGCAGAGTAGGAGAATTTGAATGTTCTCCATTTCGCAGATCCAGCAGACGGAACTGTCTCGCATTGAAAGCTCTACTCATCGATAGAGTACTTCCAGCGCATTGAGAGCTCTACTCATCGATAATTTCCAGCGCATTCAGGGCTCTACTCATCGATAGAGTACTTCCAGCGCATCGAGACCTAGACATCGATAGAGTATTTCTAGCGCATTCAGAGCTCTACTCATCGATAGAATATTTCCAGCGCATTGAGAGCTCTACTCATCGATAGAATATTTCCAGCGCATTCAGAGTTCTACTCATCGAGAGAGTATTTTCAGCGCATTCAGAGCTCTACTCATCGAGAGAGTATTTCCAGCGCATTCAGAGCTCTACTCATCGACAGAGTATTTCCAGCGCATTCAGAGCTCTACTCATCGACAGAGTATTTCCAGCGCATTCAGAGCTCTACTCATCGACAGAGTATTTCCAGCGCATTCAGAGCTCTACTCATCGACAGAGTATTTCCAGCGCATTCAGAGCTCTACTCATCGACAGGGTATTTCCAGCGCATTCAGAGCTCTTCTCATCGACAGAGTATTTCCAGTGCATTGAGAGCTCTACTCATCGACAGAGTATTTCCAGCGCATTCAGAACCCTACTAATCGGCAGGGTATTTCCAGCGCCTTGAGAGCTCTACTTATCGATAGAGTATTTCCAGCGCATTGAGAGCTCTACTCATCGATATTTTCCAGCGCATTCAGGGCTCTACTCATCGACAGAGTATTTCCAGCGCATTCAGAACCCTACTAATCGGCAGGGTATTTCCAGCGCGCAGACGCGCTCACAAGGGCGAAACTCTTCCAAAACAGGACTTCTGTAAAGCCTCGTAAACATGGAAATACTGCCTTTAAGAGTGGCCGGGATACATCTGCTCGATGCTTCGACAGTATAGATGATCTACTGTCAAAACAACATAAAAATACTACCACCACAGCCAACCGTGGTTGTTGCCATAAATGAAATCAAAATTGGATGAACAAAATTCAGGTCGGTACTGACAATAAAAATGTCAAATGAAAGAAGTCGTTTCGACACCAGTGCTCACAGACGCGGCAATTGTCCAAAAAAAATGTACATAAAATTCAATGAAAACATAAAGAAACCGGAGACATCTCACCAAAGTTTGGAGGTGGTGCAGTTTTTTGACGATGACCTGCTAAACGCCATAGTCAGCAGGCAACACGTAGCGACGACAACGCAAGCAGACGACAGCATTCGGCGCATTGTCGCAGCCACAGGCGTCAAAGGAATTCACTAGTGAGCCGCACAAGACAACTTAGACTGACCATGAAAGGCCCCTGGGCAGAAATGCATTGACTGGCATTCTGCAGCTCTGGCACAGGAAGCATGTCCTTGTCTTCAGCTTTGGCACGGGGGTAAACCACGATGGCGCAAATCTTAAGCGGTCAGTGTTACTACGACTAAGAAGTGCTGTCGATTTCGCTTACGCAAACTGAGCCAAGTCAAGTTTACTTGTTTTTCTTCCCTCTAGGGGCATGGCGGAAACTGAGAGAGAACGTACGTAATACAACATTCAGGGCCGGATCAGTTAGTTTTTGAGGGGGTTCATCAGCAGAAAGCGGGGATACGGGGCATTGGGGGGGGGGGCCTTAGGGAAGGGGGGTGGACACAGAAGGCATGAATAGACGCTTGTGCTTCAGATCTTCCACTGACTTGCTTTTAAGAGGGAGGCGGGGAGGGTGGGGGGGGGGGTATAGGCCTAAGCACCTACACACCCCCTCCTCGCCCGACCCTGATATTGCCACCTGTGGCAGGATCAAGTTCATACACACTACTACACTTAACACTGTATTAACGAGTCGCTCAAATGTTCGTGTTTACCTTTACAATAAAATAAACCGGCATTTTTTGTGAAGGTTTTAATGTCGATATCCCCTACTTATTGCGAGCAGTGTACAATGTAAGGACGTGCGCTTGTTCGTATTTACCTGAGGGGAATCGTCGTCAGAATATTTGATGATGATGATGATGATGATGATGGTGATGGTGGTGGTGGTGGGTGGTGATCATTATCATGATCATGATAACAATAATAATAATAATGAGGAGGATGTGTCTGGTGGCCAAATGGGGAGCCGGGATAGCCGAATGGTAGAGCGTTGGACTCCCAATGCTCGGGTCGTGAGTTCGAATCCCGGCTGGGGCCACATATATTTGTCCTGGCCTTTTTCTCGTTGCCCCGTCTTTGATATCACCCATACGTGGTGGAAAAGGACGTTAAACTCCCAAACACCCACACACACACCCACCCTGGTGGCCAACCTCCTGTTCTGGACCTCTGGACGCCTTACAACAGCAAAACCGTTACACACACAGTCATGCATACAGTCTCAACACATTCTTACAAACATCATGATCATGATGAGGTAAAACACGTATGAAACAGTAGTACTCACATGATAAATTGACACACACATGTACACATACAGACATACATATCTGTACATTTTATTCCTCTGATGAAGGGCCCGCCGCCGGAGGGGAGCCGGGGTGGTCGAATGGTAGAGCGTTGGACTTCTAATGCTCGGGTTGTGAGTTCGATCCCGGCTGGGGCCAAATATTTGTGCTGGCTTTTTCATCGTTGCCCCGTCTTTGATATCACCCCTAAGTGGTGGAAAAGGACGTTAAACCCCCAAACACCCACCCACCCACCCACCCGCCGCCGGAGGGCCCGAAACTTTGGGTAGCCTCCTTCGTGTGGATTGTTCACTAATGATAAGTTGATTCACTGGCTCAAGAGAGTCTGTTTGTTATCTTTCTATGTGGATTTCTCCAGTTTATAAACTTTTATGTGGATGTGCGATGCCAGCATGACTTCAAGTTCTGCGTTTTCCAAAGTTAGTACACACACACACACACACACACACACACACACACACACACACCGTGCACACACACACACACACACACACACACACACACAGTCTGCCATACATAAAATCAAGTTTCAAGTTACGAAGACGATAAGATGAACGTGATAACCATCCCGGCTGACCAGGCAAAGAAAAACTGAGCTACATGAAAACTGAAGCGGCTGCCACAACTGTCGGACTAGCGATGCCGCTGAGACGATGACACAAATTATTTGAAATACGCGTCTGATGCAGACCGCCCATTTAGCCTTCAGCGAATCTTAGTAGCACTGGTAACGCCGGCTCCCCAGTCGTCTTGGCGGTTAACCCCCGTCGTCCTTGCCTTTGTGGATACTTTTGCGTCAACCCTGTACCCGGGTTCTCGCTTCTCTTTGCCCCTACGATGACGGCCAAGTCGGGCTAACCGAGACCGAGCCGAGCTAAGTGATACCTAAGAAGGAAAAAAAAATACTCGGTGACAAGGAAAGTGGACAGTTGCGAACAACTCAGTTTGAGGTCCCAGTGTTATTTCACAGTGTGCACAGAAGCGGTGAAAACTGTCGCATTTTACCAGCACAGTACATTTTCAGCCTGTTTAGAGATTGTTATTGCCTGCACTATGATGAGTCAGTGTCCCTCGTGCATACACAGACCCCACAGCAAGCATGCATTTTACGTGGGAGCTTTGTGCTCTGCCACGAAACTGACTTGAAATGCGTGCTTGTTGCGGCAAGGGAGACAACACACGCAGGCAATACACTTTAACCAAGCTGAAAATGTACTGTGCTGCTATAAATATTCAGCACATCTCTGTTTCAGTGCCCGCCGGCTGCCAGTCGACAGTCCTCGTTTTCGTCAGCTGATGGATCGACTGCTGTGCGACGGGATTTCTACTGACCTCAGTTTCACCAAAAGGAAATAAATCAATACTGATTTTTGTGAAACTGCGCAGTGCGGCATTTTGACATGGCTGAATTGAAATGACCCCGCGAAACGTCAGTCATGTTTTATTGGGCTACGCGACGGTATTAGGCCCGATGCACACGAGCGTCAGCGTCATGATGCCGAGCGGCGGATCTGACTCCCGGCGACAGTTTCAAGGCGCCGCCACGTGTGCATGACATCGGCGCCTGGCGACAGGCAACGCCGGGCATCAATGATGCCAGGCGGCGGAATCCTTTGACGCCGCGTTGGTTGGTTAGCTGGGGTTTATCGTCCACGCCACAACGAGGTGATTGCAGACGGCCCTAGGGGGCTGGTTATGGGGGATGGGGATAGCTACCCTAACTGTACAGTCCAGCTGAACACTTTTTCAATCCAGTCAGACTGCCAGGTCGGCCACATTTTATGTATCCTTGACTGTAATGGACAAGTTACACAAACAGATCCAGTTCACAGTCAGTGGAAGCGGGGCAACGTGAAAAGGCCTGTACTAATTTTGACCCTGTCGGGATTCGAACCCGGGACCTTTCGATCTCGAGTCCAACGCTCAAACCGTTGAGCCACCGACTCCCCCGAAACGACGCCGCGTATAGAACATGTCCTATTTCTGCTGCTGACGCCGCGCTGCAGACTTGGTTTCAGCCAATCAGAAAGCAGTGTGGGTCAGCGCGTGCAGTGTGGGCTCAGCGAACAGGCCGTGCAGGCGAATGACGCCGAAGCCAAGTGTGCATGCAAACGGCGCACACCACGCGCTCACGCGAGGCGTATGATGCGAGACAGCCTTTGCTGCTTGCTTCATGGTGCTGACGCTGACGCTCGTGTGCATCGGGCTTTAGCTTCCGGGGCATGTAAAACTCGGCTAACAATAGTAGAAAATCTTTGCCCCTTTTAAAATTTGTGTGCAGAGTAAACAATGGCAATCTGGTGCATTTTGTTGGCTTTGTAAACAAGTTTCATGCCAGGTAATAGTAAAATTAGGGACAAATGAGGCTGGCTTGTGGACTATTTGTATTCATGCGCGGCTGGCACACTGGAGCCAGCAGACGACCGTGGAATGAGGGGGTATGTGGTCGCTGCCAACAATGCCAAAAAACGGAACATTGGAATTTGTTTAAATTTCCTCTACGCATGAGTCTATGGCTGCCTGATTTTTGTGAATTTTTTGGTGAATTTTAAAGCATTTTTAGGGTGTCATCTCGACAGCGTTATGTGTAAGAGGAATATATAGCGTTTTCCTCCAGATTTGCATCTCTGGTACGTAGCCTGCATAGACAGTCGTCAGTCAGTGAAGCTTGTGATCCGCAGTGAAGGGCTGAGGTCAGCGGCGGCGCCGGTTAGCCAGGTCAGCAATGATTTTCTGTCACTGAACTGAGTTCATATCAGTCGTCGCTTTCGTGTTGCGATCCTCTAAGTATTTTCAAGATCATTGTGTCATTCGGATATATAGTATGGCGTGGCATGGCATGGCATGGCATGGCATGGTATGGTATGGTATGGTATGGTATTGCCCGTCAGTCACTGCTTCAGGACTGACTCAGTGATGTGCAGCCGGGACGCTTTAAACCAGTCCGTCCAAATGGTGCGAAGACGGTGCGAGGACTGACGTGCGAGAACGATTTCAAACATGACAGATAATTGAAATAATGAAACATACGATGTGTTTGTTGTACATGTATATGTAGGTCAAAATGAGAAAACCATAACATAGTGAACAACATTAGTGAACACCATCATAAGAAACATAGGCACGCGTCGCACCGCCTACTGACGCCTTTCGGGGTGGGGAGACTGAGGTTGTTTGCTGATTAGCTAATCTGTTTTCGACGTGTGATCCATGGCGAGGCGCTGCCGGTATTGAGGGCCACAGCAAGTCTTCACACCTTTCGCGACTAGCGCCCAGGGGGAGTTAACGGCCGGGTCATCAGTTTCAGTCACCAGGCCTTGATCGTCCATCATGGTGGGCTTCTGGCCGGCTACTGAATCCTTTTATTTTGTGAAGCCTTTCCAAGAGAGAGAGAGAGAGAGAGAGAGGGTGGCTGGGTGAGTGTTTGGGGGTTTAACGTCCTTTTCCACCACATAGGGTGATATCAAAGACGGGGCAACGATGAAAAAGCCAGCACAAATATTTGGCCCCAGCCGGGATCGAACTCTACATGGTCCAACCCTTGTCGTGGGGTAGTGGCTTGTGTACCTCAATGACCCAGAGAGCTTCGCCAGCGGGAGCACGTGCTCCTGGCAGGGTCACCCAAGCTGGACAGGTCGAAGGGTAGAGGTCAGACGAATGTGGACCACCTCTCCAAGAGGCTAAACGGGTTTGCGTAGGGTTAACAGCCCTACCTGTAAAAAACATAAAAGTTACAGAAGCATCGACAGCAACAAACCAAAACATTCACCTGGGCGAGGAAGGGTCTCCATCCCGGAGACCTATGACGCATTGCAGTGAAAGCCGAAAGGAAGCTGCAAGGCCGACCCCCCTTCTAACACCCAGGACAACGACGAGAGTAGCCACATGGAACATCAGGACAATGTATGAAGTAGGAAGGACCATACAAGTAGCAAGAGAGACGAAGAACTACAGGAGTACTGGGACTGAGTGAGACAAGGTGGCTACAGACAGGACAGCTGAGATTTTCATCGGGAGAGCAATTGCTGTACTCTGGACACAGAGGATGGAGCCCCCCACACTGAGGGCGTGGCCCTGATGCTGGCACCGGAGGCACAGCGGGCACTCATCGGCTGGGAACCTGTCAACTCCCGCATCATCACAGCCAAATTCATCACCAAGAAGAAAGACATCAAGCTAAACATCATCCAGTGCTACGCTCCCACCAATGATGCGGAAGAGGAGAAAAAAGATGATTTCTACCAACAACTGCAGACAGTGATAGATAGAGGAGGAGCCAAGGACATGACCATACTGATGGGAGACTTCAACGCCAAGATTGGATCAGACAACACAGGCTATGAGAACACCATGGGAACACACGGACTGGGACAGATGAACGAAAATGGCGAGCGCTTTGCAGACTTTTGTGCCCTGAACCAGCTAGTGATAGGAGGCAGCATCTTCCCACACAAGCGCATCCACAAGGCCACATGGAGATCGCCGGACCATGTCACGGAGAACCAGATTGATCACATCTGCATCAGCCGGAAGTTCAGGAGATCGTGGCGAGATGTGCGCGTGATGAGGGGTGCCGATGTATCATCAGACCACCACCTTCTTGCAACAACATTGAGACTTCGGCTTAAGAGACACACCAACGCCAACAACACACGGACCAGGTACAACGTTGGCCTACTCAGGAACACAGAGACACAAGCAGCATTCCGGATCAGCCTTTCCAACAGGTTCCAGCCACTGCAAGACCTGATAGAAGACAGTGGAATGGATATCGAGACACAGTGGGAACACAGCAAGAAACTCTGGCACGACACATGCGAAGAGGTCCTTGGCAAGAGAAAGACCCAACACAAGGAATGGATCTCTGCTGATACCATCCAGAAGCTGGAAGTTAGGAAAAAGAAGAAAACTGCACTGAACACGAGCCGAACAAGAAGAGCTAAGGCAAAGGCACAGGAAGAATACACAGCAGCTGACAGAGAAGTGAAGAGGAGCACCAGAAAGGACAAGAGGGACTACATCGACAACCTGGCCAATCAAGCAGAGGAAGCAGCCGGACAAGGGAACCTAAAAGACCTGTACCAGGTGACCAAGAAGCTCGCGGGCAAATTTCGGCAGACAGACAAACCAGTGAAGGACAAGAACGGGCACCCACTGACAACAACTGAGGAACAGCTGAAGCGATGGGCAGAACACTTCAGGGAACTGTTAGATCGCCCCATCCCTGAAACACCACCAGACATCCTGCCAGCTGAGAACTACCCATCAACTGCGACAAGCCCTCTAAGGCGGAGATCAGGAAAGCCATCATGACACTGAGAAATGGGAAAGCTGCAGGGCCGGACGAGATACCAGCAGAAGCCATCAAAGCAGACACAGAGACAGCCGTCAACATGCTGCACAGCCTATTCAGCAAGATCTGGGAGAAGGAAGAGGTGCCAGCCCAGTGGAAAGAAGGGATCGTCATCAAGCTGCCAAAGAAAGGGGACCTCAGGGACTGCAGCAACTACCGAGGGATCATGCTCCTGTCAGTGCCAGGCAAGGTTCTCAACAGAATTCTACTGGAGAGGATGAGGGAGGCAGTCGACCCTATGCTCCGAGACCAGCAGGCGGGCTTTCGCAGGAACAGGTCCTGCGCTGACCAGATCGCCAGCCTACGCATCATTGTTGAGCAGTCACTGGAGTGGAACTCCCCCCTCTACATCAACTTCATAGACTATGAGAAGGCCTTCGACAGTGTAGACAGAGAGGCGCTGTGGAAGCTGCTAAGGCACTATGGAGTTCCCGGGAAGATCATCTCCCTGATCCAGTGCACCTACAAAGACATGAGCTGCAGGATTGCCCATGCCGGCCAGTTGTCAGAAAGCTTCAAGGTGAAGACCGGAGTCCGCCAGGGATGCCTGTTGTCCCCATTCCTCTTCCTCCTGGTCATCGACTGGATCATGAAGACCACCACAACAGGCAGGAAAAACGGGATACAGTGGACACTCTGGACGCAGCTGGATGACCTCGACTTTGCGGACGACCCGGCGCTCCTGTCTCACAGCCACAGCCAGATGCAGGACAAGACTACATGCCTGGAAGCCACATCAGCCGGAACAGGGCTCAAGATCAACAGGAGGAAAACCGAGCTGATGAAGATCAACACCACTGCCAACACACCAGTCACAGTCGGTGGAGAGCCCATCAGGGAGGTAGAGTCCTTTGTCTACCTGGGGAGTGTGGTTGATGGACAGGGAGGCACAGACCGAGACGTCACAGCCAGAATCGGCAAGGCAAGAGCAGCAATGGTCATGCTGAAGAACATCTGGGCATCCAAAGTTGTCAGCATAAGAACCAAACTTCGCATCTTCAACTCCAACGTGAAGTCAGTTCTGCTCTACGGATGCGAAACATGGAGGACAACGAAGACGATGCAGCAGAAGATCCAAACATTTCTCAACACCTGTCTGAGGCGCATCTTCAACATCCGATGGCCAGAGAAGATCCGGAACGAAGAGCTGTGGGAGCGAGCAGGGCAGGAACCAGCGACCAAGCAGATCCTGCGGAGGAAGTGGGGCTGGATTGGACACACCCTCAGGAAGCCAGCATCCAGCACCACACGCCAAGCCCTGACATGGAACCCACAGGGGAAAAGGAAGAGAGGCCGGCCTTGCAACAGCTGGAGGCGGGACACTAAGGCAGAGTTATATAAGCAGGGGACCAACTGGACTGGAGTGGCAAGAATAGCCCAGAACAGAGTGCGATGGCGAAGGGTTGTCGATGGCCTATGCTCCACGTGGAGCCAGGGGCCTATGTAAGTAAGTAGGGATCGAACTCACGACCCGAGCATTGGAAGTCCAACGCTCTACCATTCGACCACCCCGGCTCCCCGAGAGAGAGAGAGAGAGAGAGAGAGAGAGAGCTTGCGTTTGGTTAGATACAACACAGAAAAACTTACATCCCCCCTATACACACACACACACTGACACACACACACACACACACACACATCAAAAACACAACGCTCGCACACACACGCATCGTGTGCCCGTTTGGTAAGAACCGATAATTAGCTATTCCAGCAAAGACACCCACCCCTGTTTTCAAGTTTTATTTTGGCTGCATACAAATATCACAGACACATCGTTTGTTTCATTATTTCAGATTTTTTGGTTATGTTTGAAATCAGTCGTCTTCGCACGTTCTCACACCGTCCCCGCACGTCCTCACACCGTCCCCGCACGTCCTCACACGGCCGTCCCCGCACGTCCTCACACCGTCCCCGCACGTCCTCACACCATCCCCGCACGTTCTCACACCGTCCTCGCATGTCCTTACACCGTCCTCGCACAATATTTGGACACACCCCTTCAAACCGAGCCAAACCCCCTTGGGTATCAGTGTCGGACCGAGGATTTCAGTCAGTGTCACCGCGCAGTAGCGGGGTAGTCAGTCCATCAGTCGTGATTACACTGACTTGGTATGCACCTCTCGGGAGTCTCTCTCTCAGTCACTCTCTCGACCCAGCGTAAACTGAAACTGAAGTGACGCACGGCCAAGCCGAACGCCGGCTGACACCGCCGCCGCTGATCCGGCGGAAACTGACGTGACTGGACTGAAAAATCTATAAATTCTATTAACTTCTGCAAAGTTATTACATGTACTTCTATTTCTGTATTACTTTAACCGTCATTTGTCTCTTATTTTCCCCGTGAAAAAGGACGTTAAACACCCAAAGACCGAAAGACTCTTATTTTCCCTCAGCCGGCCGTGTACTTTTTTGAAGCCGGCCGGCCGGCTCAGCCCGGCCAATGCAGTTAGCGGTGTGATTGACGCCGGCGGCCGGGCTGAACTGCACTGAAGTAACGAAAGCCGGCCCATCAGTCAGTGTAGGAGGAATAGAACTAGTTTCGATTGATGAATCCGCTGCAGATCGTATGTACCAGCAGCAACAGCGAAAGTATACGCTGATGCGGGGTGTGTGTGTGTGTGTGGGGGGGGGGGGGGGGGGCTGTATCTCGGAAGTGGCAGAAGGGAGGTAGTCGGGATTTATATTGGTGGTTGTCTCCCTGCCACAACTCAAACCACGTGACGCTGCAAAATGGCGCCGACGGAGGTTAGAAATTTTCTAGTCGAGAGTGTAATATCAACTAGTGTAGGAAGTAAAGTGTAATGGTCATTTATATACTCTTTGGTAGTACGATGTAGAGATTTACATTTAGCTTAGCTATCTTCAAGGCATCATAATGCCTTCTGCTGTAAGTATAACCTTGATCCTTTTCTGTTTTCAGCCAGAGCTGAAAGAGAAATCGGAGCAGGCATCACAAGCAGCAAAGCAGTTCTCCCAAATCTTCTACGAATATTTTGACAAGAAGCGACATGTGAGTGTTTTGTGTCGGTTCTTCTTCAGTTTGTTGTTTGTTAAGAAACTGAAGTAGAAAGTGTGTTGCAGCACCTCTTTGGAACACCCCCTGACATTGATACGTTTGTCTCCGTAGTCAAACCCTTTATCTTTTAGCGAAATATCGTTATGTCTGTGTTTGTGGATAGTGTACACATGTACACACTGAAACATTGAAATGTTTTGCAAACCTTATCCAGGCAATAAAGAATCTGTACCTGGACTCGGCCACCATGATCTGGAATGGCCACGCAGTGAGTGGTAAAGACGAGATCGTCAAATTCCTTGAGGATCTACCTACAGCTGAACACACCTTAACCAGTCTGGACAGTCACCCTCTCATTGGTAACTACCTTTTCTAGTGTGTTTATCTGAATGAGAAAATGCAGGTCATCATTGCTGCAGATCTTGTAGTTTTCCCAAATTTATACGCACGGGTGTGCGTATTTGTACGCACAAAACTCTTAAATTGTTGCATAAATTTGAGAACAGTGCACCACAGGGGACGCACATTTTTGTGAGCATGCGGGTTCCTCGGAAGCCAGGCTGTTGTTGTCGTCAAAAGTCTTTCTTTACTTTCATCTTTGGCTTGACCTAATGAGAACAAGTCAGCACATGACTATGCTGCACACACTGACTAGTCATAAATTTTGTTCTTTTTTCCAGAACCTGTGGTTACTGACCAAACCTCCATCATGGTGACAGTGTTTGGGAAAGTCGACTACCGAGACAGCAAACCAAAAAGTTTTTACCAGACATTCATCCTCACATCACAGGGAAATGTTTGGAAAATTGTAAGCGACACATTCCGCTTTCTGGAAACCGGCCCATCATGATTACGACGATCTACCTTGCTTGGTGTGCTTGAACATGGCTAGTCGTGAGAACTGAATGTGTGAGAGACAGTGTGTGTGAATCTCCAAAGACATTCTTTCATTATATGAATGATTGTGCTTACAGCTTGTCTGAAATTGCTTGGTTGAATGTTGCCCAGTTGATTGAAATAAATGTTGGTACATAGAGGTTTGGTGTTATGGATTTTTCTATCTGAAAAAAAGAAAAGAAAAAAAGAATGAGTGTGCAGTCAGAATGTTCAGCGATGAGTAGACTGGGAAAAACTGTCTGGACTGTAATTTACGATTAAGCCATGACACCAGCATACAGCAGGACTTGCCTTAGTCAAGTTAGTGTTTTGTGGAATGACTGGAATCATGTAAAACATGGACACAAAGCAGGCTCTATATTTTTCTTTATAAACTGCTGCAAAGCACATGCTCTCTACTGTGGACATGATCCACGACTGTGGCTTCATGCAATACATAGCATTGCAATACTGAAATGTGACACTGAACAGAAGGTAATGTCTGGTTCCTTGACTTATACATAAACAAAAAAACTTCACCCACTTCATCCTCATTACCATTTATTTTGAGACAAAGTCAAACTTCCATAAACTGAACAATATACATACAATGAACATCCTTAATCTCATTACCGTCAAAGAGGGGCATCAAGGCAGAGGTAAAAGTGAAGGCAGGACGCTGTTCATCAAATAATGTATTTCACCCAAGACATTTTCACCATACACTTCTGCTGTTAAGGCCGTTCTTAACCGGGTGAACCACCAGTCTGGCAAACTTGTTCAGCAAACTGAGTATCGTATATGAACAGGGCAAGCGCGCACACGTACGTAGTTCCAGAGGTTCGGCCGGACTAGTTCTCTTTCTTAACCGACCGTTAATGATATATGCATACGTCATCGCCCGAACAAGGCGGACTCGGAAGTTGAGACAATCATAAACAACCAAAATGGCCGCCTTCGTAGATCGAGATGACCAGGCATTTGCGGTAGTTATCGTTTTGAGTGAACTCTTGGAAGCCGAGGAAAAGGAAAAAAGAGCGCAAGAGAGGGAAATGTGAAGTGAGTCGATAGCCGCCAATCCGTCCGCCATTTTCCTCAACTATGTACATGCGCACAACAGCTCTCCCCGAGCAGCCAATCAGAGCGCAGGATCGGCAAAAGGATCGCGAGGGTTCCCAAGACACGCTATGCAGTCCTTGAACCTAATTCGGCGAACCTTTCGAACCAGGGTTTGCGCACAAGTATTTGGTCGATTAAGAAACAACGTGCGCGAACCTAGTTCGCCGTACTCTTCGAACCTAGTTTACGAACCAAAAGTCCACCCGGTTAAGAACGGCCTTTAGAGCACACCCATAGAACCCAAACTACTCTTTGAAGAGCTAAAACGTGTAAAAGCTGGTTGGTTGTGTGTGTGTGTGTGTGTGTGTGTGTGTGGGTGTGTGTGGTGTTTTGTTTTTCCGTTGGATAACTTCTGGGGATAGTTGTCACCCATCAATCTTAGTCTATTTATGAAACCATTCTTCAAATCAGAGTTCTCTAGAAAACCTCCTTGGGCAGCCCAACTCTCTAAGCAAAGAAACCTGTTTTTCTATGGTAAATAAAATTGGTCCACATGGAATTAAGAAATTCAGAATGATATCTATCCTGTGTGACAATCTCACTGCAATGCCAAATATTTTATTCCACTCTTAGCTTTCTCTCGGAGACAGCCTGAGCAAGGGGACATAAACCATGATTTCTTCTGGATTCCACAGTTCTCAGCTGTTCACTTGCAAGCCTATTGATTCTAACAGCATGTTTGGCAAATCACAAGATGAGTAGAAATCACCACCTACGGCAGAAAAGGTGAACACTGTTCACCACTCATCTTCCCCAGTATCACACGACAAAAATACTGAAATAAACTATCAGCACTGTGTTTTTTGGGGAGGCAATACATTCTGTCAAGTCACAGCACCCAGAGAGATCTTGATTTCTATGCAGGTGGTCCGAGCACAGCAAAACCAGCTGCACGGACACACACCTGAAACTCTCACACACACACCACCGTAGGTTTGGAGAACTGCATAAAACACCTGCACACAGCCACGCAATGACACAAAAAGGTGAAGCCAATACAGGTATGGACTTCAGTTAAAAATGTTTTTCAATGTCATTGTCATGATCAAATTTCACAGAAGCAAACCACAAACAGAATCTGTGGGGCACTGTCTAGAGAAAAGTCCTTTCTTCTGCTCCACCCTTCTTGCTTCAACTTCACAGCTTAACTCTAATTTGTTCCCACGTCGTTGGATTTCTGGTCCGGTCGGTTTTTATAGTTCTTCGCCATGTAAATAAAATACGTCAGAGCTTCTTTTTCTTCCACCGGGATGCTCCTGAAGTGTTTGGCAACGATCTGAAACATGAGCAATAAATATGCACTCTACACTCTCAGTCGTTTATATGATAAGTGAACACAACATAATACCCAGTTGATATTTCGGCTCTGATAATAATAATACTAATAAATGAGTATTGTGTAGGCGCTTTACCCAATTTCATGAATCGGCTCAAAGCGCCACGAACTGAACCCAACATGCACGCTCATGTGAATCACACGCATTCTCTCATACACTGGACATGAACACTTTACAATCACGTGGTGCAAAGGGTCAGCTCAGCTATTTAAATTTCAAAATTTAGAATTGCATTCATTTTTCAAATCTGGTGGGCTGAACATTTCCAAAGCAGAGGGGGAGGAAGCCGAAGTACCCAGAGACAACCCCCAACGATCAGCCCGAATGAACGGTGTCACATACGAGATGGAAAAATTCTTTTCCCTGAGTGGGACTCGAACCCCTGACCTCTCGCATTGGTGACAAGTCTCTAACCACTAGACCATTGACCGCCCCTTTGGAACTACATCTTGTCATTTTTCAGAACTATAGGTTTCGGGGCTTAAAATTGTCATGATTCAAACGGAAGATAAGTGTGTAGCATTTAATGTTGCAGTAGAAAAGCCACAAGCGCACGTCTGCTTTGCAATCGTGATTCCAGTAAGTACTTTGTTTGTTTTTTTTAAACTACTTTATTCTCCTTTTGGGAAATTCGGGCTGCTTCCCCTGAGGGAAGCGCATCGCCACGGTGCAATGCCAATCAATACCTATCCTTTTTTCTTTCTTTTTTTGAGAGGACGAAAAACTCTTTGGAGGAAAATGTTAAGAATCAGATTAAAATCTGCACACTTGAATGCGTTTTGGCATGATTTTTAAGTGCTTCAGAGGAGGAAACACACTTTATGTGGGAAGGAAAAGTTTCAGCCAAATGTGGAAATCCGCCAAAAAAGATTTTCAGCCCTGTTGTTGCTGGGCAGGAGAATAGCTTCTTGCATGATTTCCATGGTAGGAATTGCGTTTAACAGAAATGAGAATGAACTCAGCTACACTACATTAACATGACACCTCAGCTGCACATGAGTGAAACAGAAACTGAACCTCAACAGGCAGTAGCACACAGCAGCAACTAAACTTCACTGTGATTAACCCAGGCAAACTTATACCTCTGCCAGCTGGGATTTGTTGAGACCAGGACGATTTGCAATTTTGAAATGACGCTTGTACCGCCGGAGAGTGTTCACAGGTATCTGGAAGAAGTCAATCTGAAAAAGAAGCAAATAAAAGTGAAAGCTGCTCAAGGCAAGTTGCAGAATGTGGACGCTACAGTTTCCGCAAAACATGACAAGATTCTTCTCTTGAAGTTACTGTTAATCACTTTTTTTTTGTACATATATATATATCATACTGCTCCTTTGTTTTAACTGTACATATGAGATATGTAAAGTATATTAAGCTTGACTTTGTAAAGTTTATCATTGCAGCTGACAAAATTTTTTTTAATTTTTTTTATGTCTTCCCTGTTTCTTTTCTCATAAACTGGTAAACGGTAATTTGCAAAACACTGAACAGTCAAGCGGGAGTACATGCGGTTACTAAGACTAGAGATAATATATTTCTTAGCAGCACTATGCACATGCATACACTTCACAGGTTTTTAAAAACAAGTGTCAATTGACACTAACCTCAGGATAGTCTTCGTCAGCATCAGGAGATCCCCGCCCATCCATACTGTCCTTCCTTTTCCGCTTGGTGCGAACACGCTGGATGACATTTTTGTGATAATCACATATGTAGATGTGTGGCACCTGAGGAAAAATCAACATCATAGAAAGATGTTAAATGCACATGTTATCAGTTTACACAGGGTTGTAACACTAACAGTACTGGAAGGTGGGGTTGGTGGAGAGGGGTGGGGAAGTGGTGTGTGTTAGCGCAGCAAGTCCTGTTTGGACATCCTGTGCTCGCTGAGTACTATGTATTATCAGGGTTTTAAATGGTCCATGACCCAAGAGAACGAAAAGTGTACACATAACATTTAGTGACAAAGCTGTGAGCTGATCTAGTCTTCATTAAGCAGTCAGAAGAGATGCATCTTCAACACAATTTTGAATGAGTCAATCGACTCAGCATGGCAACATATGAAAAGGCAGACTGTTCCAAAGAAGTGGACCACGATAGAGCAGAAACGTTGACCTAGAGCCCAAGTCTTGACCTAGAATATCTGCACTAAGTGACTGACTCCAAATGAAAATTAGAAACAGCTAATTCAGTTTTTATGACTGAAATTTGATTTCTTTCTGTTCACTGGCAGGGTGATCACAGAGTTGCATCCGTTAAAAAGCATGTGAAGTAGGCAGTCTTACTGAATCATCCCGAATAAGTTTCAGCTTGCGTTGCTGAACCGTCTTTTGAATGCGTTTGCTGTAGCTGGCATTGCCTGCTTGGTTCTGGCATCGCTCCCCGTTGTCAACCAAACAGCACACTTGGTCGTGTCCCCCTCTACTGTCGTCCTCTGAGGTAAACCCATTCGTGCTGCAATCATAAATAAACTCAAGCATTTTACTTTTAGTAAAAATAAAACTTATGTAGCCCTCTAAATAACTTGCCTCCAAGGCCATGTAAGACATATATATAATAAACTAAAGATCATCAACGGAGCCCAAAATATTGATTGGAGAGGGGATGGGGAGGGGGTGGGGATGGGGATTTTGGCATTTGCCATATTTCAGAAGAGGACTTGTAACCAGTTAAGAGTTGTTGAAGCAACCAACCGCTGCCTGATCTAACGTGGTGCAATTTTCAGTGACTTTTTTGAGTTTCAACTGCAACATAAACGTTACCTAAAGAGAGTTGAAGATATCAAGGCACCGCTAAAGTGGCTTGTGCTAATTTCAATCGTATCGATTCTTTGATAAATCTTGATACCGTCAACTTTCATTCATTGCACTGATCATACTCCGTTCGACAACGCGTCTACAGCTGTGGGCTCCTGGTCCGCTGTACTGAAATGAACAGCTTCCCTGTTGCCAAGTTTGTCTCCGTGCTGCGTTGAAGGCTAGAATGGCTGGGAGTGGTGACTGGGCCTTGCCGACAGGCATAAAATGTGGTGCGGTGCAAGCCTGTGAGAACGTTTGACCCTATAAAACCTTTCCTGTGGTACCTGACGTGTCTTTTACATCATCGGAACGCTAGGGGCCTATCAGTATCGTAAGCAAAACAAGGAAACCAGCAAAATGTTGGTGCAGATTTTGGGTGGCGATGGACGTAACTGCGCTGCACATGAGGCCGGAGCAGGTCACCAGTAGAGATCGCCAAAACAGCAGTTTACCGTACTTATCTTTGCTCACCTCATGGTCATGAAATCGTCCTTGTTGGTACGACAGAAAGATGTGTCAAATACTAGACGGCGAACCTCTACTTCCGAGAAACTGTTGACGAAAGAGTCAAGCGACTATTCGCCCATCCGTGATCGTGTAGAAATGGCGGAGAGTGTTTTGAGCGCGACAGGTCAGGGGTCATGATGACGTCAAACCCATATATGGAAACTGTGCCCCGCCTACTAACAGTTGCCTTCTCCTCTGCAGCTGATTCCCAGAGTCTGTTGCTTGCAGCAGCCATGGAAACACATGCTGCAGCAATGCTTTGCTGAAACATTTCCGTCAAACTGTCACCAAAGTAGCATGCATTTACTGAAGAATTTGCAACACATCAATCAACAGTCGATCTTATTATATCATGTGATCAAAAGATGCTGTGTTTATTTGTTAGAATATTAATGAGGTCGATGTCTACGTCAAGGAAATATGAGATAGTGATTGGGTGGTTTATGCGCCTAATCTGAATCCATCCAATCAGCAACCCGGAAATCTTTGCAGTTGTTACCTTACGGCCGACAACTGGCGTGGGTCTGTAGTGACTGCTCGTGTAGACTGCAACGGCGTTTGGTAAGGTAAGACATTTCAAGGAAATGCACTTAATACAACTCTTTGGCAGAAAAAAAAGTTGTCAGTGTCGTAGAGTATTGACTGTTCTTTCAAATGTGTTCCTGCCGTCGCGATTCTGAATCGGCTGTGCTGGTACGCTTCCGTATTTTGGGACCACTTCCCTCTCCCATACTCGCCATTGTAACGCCTGTATGCGCCATGTCTGTCGAGCAATGGAGGAAAGGGAAATCTGGAGTCGCACACAATCTCTATTAATTCAGCATCGGGACATATGACATTAGCCATAATTTAGCGTTTGTGTTTTTGCATCAAATTCTGTAGATTTTGTTGAAACTGTGATTCCATGACGTCGTGGATCAACTGTCGCTGACTTTTTGGCGCCGCGCTCTCTCTTTGTCACTTGCAAGGCCATAGCCTCAGTAGTGCACGGCTCAACACAAGAGCCATTGGCACGGACCCGCTTGCAACGCTAGGGTCGAGCCGTCTGCTCAAGCTAGACGCTGCAGGTAGCGCGGCAGTGGGGCGTTTGACAGACGGTAAAATGTGATCAAAATTGGAATTGTACGTTATTATGGCAACATCAGTAGAGATATTTGGTTATTTTTAGTATCTGTTTAATTCATGGAATGGATTTTACATGTTCGCAAGTTGTTTTTTGGGGGGCTCACCATTAAACCACAGAGGCACAGATAATACACATACAGGGTGCATGATGATACCTACTTAAAGATTTATTTATGCAGCACACGAAATCCCTATCACTGGCATGTTATGTGACCTGATTTGTTTATTGTAATGAGTTTGGTGGACATATAGATTTAAAAATTCCTTGTGTTTTAATTTGCCACAGTTTTCACAGATTTGAAATTAGCTGATACTGGTACTGTTTTACAAGTTCCACTAACAGTGTGTCAGTGCAAATTTTTCATTTTGTTTGACAGCCTGAAAGACAGTTTTCTCTGTGAACCACATTTAGTTTTTGTTTTTTGCACGTATATATATTGTATAAAAAAATTGTAGATATTATGATGTAGTGAGTGTTCATACTTTTCTTGATATTAATCAAACAGATGAGAGGAGTTGCTGCATTATCTGCTTTGCTTGTATCGTGTATTGGCCACTGACACCTCAGTAAATTAATTGCATGTGTATGCTGTACCTACCAGTATCTGTAGATCTATGAAAATGTCAGTTAGTTAGTTAGTTAGTTAGTTATTTGGTGCTTTACGCCGCGCAAGCTACAAGGACTATTTCGCGGCTATGAAAATGTCAGACTGCCTCTGATGAATAGTTTGGTCACCCTGTTAAGATCAACACATTAAGTAAAAATTATCAGCAAAAGAAATCAGAATACCCAAAGTCTCCTAGCATGCTTGGAAGACAACAGGCAAAACGGATCTAGATTCCTATATTTCATTATGTCTTGCAAAGGGTTTAAAATTTTAACATTATTCTGACCAGCAAAAGTGGTTTGAAAATAATGCAAAGCTGCCAAGCAGACTATGGTATGAGTCAGATGTGCAGCTACATGATTGTGCGATTGTCCATTTTCACCCTAAAGTTCTTAACTTGAAGTTGGACATCATATGTATACATACATGTACCATGGATAGAAACATGTTTCAGGATGATTGTTTCACTACATCTTGAATAGTAGACTGAAGCAAAATGGCAGATGACAGTAGATTTTCGTAGTTTTTTTGTTTGTTTGTTTTTTGAACCACTGGTATTACCAGAAGTCTAGATCATGTGCTGCACAATGGCAGTCGGAGACAGCAATGCCTTTTCTGATGACCTTGTCTAGAGGTCATTGTCACATAATTCAGGCGAAAGTCTGAAAAACTGGCGTTTTCGATGCATATCATTATTATATAATTTACAGTTTGAATGTTCTTCAGAAACCGCAGTCATCAGCCACACTACAGCATACTCAGTGTAATTCTTCAAGCAGTTTTTGTCGAGGGGGTCATGACAGTGTGACTTCTTACTTGAGAGCGAGAGCTTCTATGCCCGTCATTTAGGCTGGGGAATTTTCAGTCACTGGGAAATTTTCAGCCAAATTTCCTATCCTTTCAGCCAAAAAATACTCACTATGTTACCAGCCGAAGAAGGGGGAGGGGGGTTGCACACAGTCATGTATCATGATGCATGTCATGCCGTATGGGACACTCTAACTTCAGTTTTGAAGACTTGCATGTCAGTACCAAGACAGTATTTTACTTGGGTGTGCCAGGGGAGGCTACTAAATAGTAACTAAATGCCTTGAAAATTGCTAAAAATTTGTTTTCTTATGTGGGGCCCCAGCAGGGTGCTGCCTGTGCACCCCCGCCTAGGTTTCAGTCCTGAGCAGCAGTAACCCAACCTGGTCATTATTGGTCTATTTGATTTTGAATTATTACTCATTTACTGTCAGGTTGTTTGCTTCAAAGGTATGGTGAAAATTGCTAACATTGATCGTTGTTTCTTCTTTCAGACAAAGAAACCTCATCTTGTTGTTAGGAGTACTGTACTACATCACCATGGGCAAAAAAGATGATGGGAAACCGAGGGGCCGGATGTCGTCTTACGCTTTCTTCGTGCAGACATGCAGGGAAGAGCACAAGAAGAAGCACCCTGGGGAGGCTGTGGTCTTTGCCGAGTTCACCAAGAAGTGTGCAGAAAAGTGGAAGGTTCGTTCAACTTCAAGTACACTAAGTTACTGTATTCAGGGCTTATCTTCCACCTTTTGGCGAATTTCCACTGTTTGCAAAAAAAAAAATTTCCTTCTTCAAGAAAGTATATTTCCTCCTCTGAAGCACTTCAAATCATGTCAAAACACACGAAATTGCTCAGATTTTTGTGCAACTCTAAACACTAAGAGTGTTTCCTTAAAGTTTTCACAATGAGGTGCCCCCGATTACGGAAAATACACCACACGGGATTGTTGATTTCGACTGTAAAACTGCAAGTTTTAACGAGCAGTTTTAGGGTCGAAATCAACAAACCCGTGTGGTGTATTTTACGTAATCAGGGGCACCGCATTGGGAAAATTATTTATACCACGTCTGTACCTGCATTTCTTTGATTTGAAAGTTGACATCGGCAATCCAAATGCTTTCACGCGGTATCTCTGACTGAGGTGCTTCACTTCGCTTTGTCCATAGGCGTTGAGAAGTCGGCACGTCCGTTTCGAAGCCTCCGTCTCAGTAGAGAACTGGAACTAGGCTTACGCTTGTCAGAAACACAACCGCTTGTGAATAAAACGCAGCAAAAGATCAACAACTCCACGTCAAGCGACTGGCAAAGCTCCTTCGTCCCCATCCCCGTACGAAGTCGAACCATGTCATGTCGTGACGTAAATTATTCTTTAGTCGCTTTTCGCGTCATGTCGTGACGCAAATCCTTTAACCAGAACACACTGCTGGAACACTGCTAGGAGTAGTACATACATGTGCACTCGTTAGGTACAGCTATAATTCACATGAGATTGTCATGGGTACAATACCACGCGTGGTGAATTATGGATTTTAAACCATGACTTGTAATAGTGGTAGAGTGGTATAAATATACATCAACAACAACAAAAAAGAAATTGGGGGGGGGGGGATGGCATGCCCCCACACCCCTAGCCTTTTGCACCTGCTTCGCAGACTCGCGCTCGTGACTTTGCCACTTCGTCGCTTAATCCTGTACACATTTCCTGTGTTTGGAGCATGGAGCATTTTAAGCCCCGAGTATTCATTTAAGTTGAGTAAGAAGTGCTACCAGCACGTTGATGGTCGCAGACATGCCTCTGCTTGTCATCTGAGCAGAAAAGTCCCAGCTTCACTGGCAGTTTGCCTCCTGTTGTAACACCCTGGCATGCACCTTGCCCTATGTCACAAAAATTGCGCTTTTTCATGACAAGAACAGCGCTGAGCTTTAACGCTCGCAAACTCGCCAATGGCCCCTAAAAATGGTGTATGGCGAACTCGATTTACGGTACTATTCGCCCGGCTGGCGACCTGAAAATTACCGCCAGTGGTAGAGATTCCGTGCCTGTACATGGACTCTTGACACACGCTGTAATCGGCACAAATTTGTTTAAACTTGATTCGATCAAAAACCATGAGCAGCCGGTCAGTTGGACACAGAGATTGTTGCCAGAAGGAGAGTGCACAAAAATGAAACAGTGTTGTTGTTGAAAGTTATCTTGTTTATAATTAGCTGCAATAGTTATACAATTTAAAATAGGACCGCGTTTTCAATCAAAGGGTCTGGCAACCTGAAAAATTTTCTGGCAACCTCAACTTCCCAGGTTAGGAGCCCGGCTGGCTCCTTAGCCTGGCTTGCTAAATCTCAGCCCTGCAAGAAAAGTCAGTACAAACTTAACTAGCACACTTGCCAAACCTGGTTCTCAAATAAACACTGCACCTGACACCACAGTCAGTTTGTGTCATTAGGCATGACAGTCCAGCACCCACTGCCACCCAGCCATAGCCAGTGTACAAGTGCTAAATGTTACCGGTTCATGTGTCTCATACGTACACCGGTATAACACGGGTATAAAGCCTAAGTTTCGTACTGGACCCCAACCCTAGCTGCTTGTGGCTCATGCTAGCCTGGGTCAATCCCTTAGCCAAAGAGAGAGTAGTCATTTCACTCGTCAGAATGTCTTGGATGGGGTTATTTCCCTTACACCATATCAGTTTAGCACAATGGGTTAAGTAGCAGAAACAGTATACAGAAAACAGCTCTGATTTAAAAACCAGGGTATGGGTTAGTGTGATGTTACTATAAATAGTCAGTGCAGTATGTACAGGCTAATCCAATTAGTAAAATTTTACAGCTTTGGTATTCAGCCAACTTGTGTTGTAGAGCAGTTTTGCTTGCGCGTGCACCTGTGCGCTTGAAGTACGTTCTCTTGCTAATTAGTATAGCTTTTAATTAATTAGCACAGCTCGTAATATTGTTTACACTTTTTGTGCGAGCGGTCGAACATTCAAATTCTACAACTGTTGAACATTACACTCCTGGAGCACTTAGTGTGGTCGCTGTGTCATTGGGTTCGCTTCTGTCGGCTCAGTGCCAGCATGACAGAAGCAGTCACTGTGGAGGTGTCTTACTCTTAACCTTCCGGCTACGTCGTGGGTTAAAAAGATGCACACACATTGCTTTAGATGAATGTATCTCGGTCAATATTTAGGTCACACCTTTGAAATTTCATGACTTTGTCAATAAATGGTTTGACTATGTTCATGCCAAAAATTGTGTTGTTTAACTTGTAATTAGCAGAGTAATTAAACAATAAATAAGAATAAGTTGTAAATTGCCTATATAAAAACCATGGGTAATTTGTTTCCCACGATGTAGGACTAGGAATAAGCTACAATCTGCCTATATAAAAACCATGGGTAATTTGTTTCCCACGACGTAGGATTAGGAATAAGTCGAAAATTACCTATGTAAAAACCATGGGTAATTTGTTTCCCACGACGTAGGACTAGGAATAAGTCGAAAATTACCTAGATGAAAAATCCATGGGTAAGTTGTTTCACACGATGTAGGACTAAGAAGTTTTTTAGCGACGTAGCCGGAAGGTTAAGTGGTGTGATGACGAGATACCGCAAAACCTCAGCATAAAAATGGTAGCACTAGCCCCGTTAATGAAGTACAGTGAGACCTTTTCAAACAATACTGTTCGTCAGCTTGAAACTAATTGGGTTTTGCTGTATTGTTGCAAAACTTCCTGTCTCCATAACTGAGGCACTGGAGATGGCTGCTGCATGATTTGTTCGTGGGGTTGGACCAGGCTACGTACATATACATGTATACATACATCCTTGAACAGGGGTCACAAACCTCTTCCTTCTAACTAATCTAAGGACTCTTTTTGACTTTTTCTGTGCCATGTGGTCACCAGTTTGTGTTCAGTTTCGATCTTCGTGACTTCTTGTTCACAGTATGCATGCTTCTTGAAGAGAAAATTACTTTTGTTCATGTTTGCTGCAGGAAATGACGCCAAAAGAGAAGCGACGTTTTGAGGAGATGGCAGAACGTGACAAAGCTCGTTACAACCGTGAGATGGCAGCATACGAGCCTCCCAAGGGGGTGAAGAATGTGAAACGCAAGAGGACCAAGGACCCCAATGCACCCAAGCGAGCTTTGTGAGTTGCTGCAGCACTTTCATCTGTCCACGCACTCTCCCCCCCCCCCCCCCCCCACCACCCCCCCCCCCCCCCCCCCCCCCCCCCCCCCCCCCCCCCACACACACACACACACACTCAGGGAGGCTTTCTTTATTCATTACTGAGTGAAATGCACTTTAAGTACAGGTTGTGCAGCTTCAAGCCAGTATATATGCATCGAAGATTTAAGGTAGGGTCAGTGCACAACAGTGTGTAACACCTGACTGACATCACACAGCAATTTTGCAGGTCTGCGTTTTTCTTCTACTGCGCCGATGCCCGTCCCCATATCCGAGCAGAGCATGCCAGCTGGAACGTAGCAGAGGTGGCCAAGGAGCTGGGGAAACGCTGGGAGACACTGCCAGAACGTGCCAAGTTCGAGGCCATGGCTGCGAAAGACAAAGAGCGATATGAGAGGGTTTGTACCTGAGTTTATTGTTGTTGTTTTTTTGCTGCCCCAACTCTCTTGCCAGCTCCAGTGGTGATCCTCCCGGTTTGTACCTGAGTTAAGTTTGTAACTGTGAGCCGGTTTCGTGCCTGCTGTGTGCTGTTCTTTCCTGTAGTGGTCCTCTCCCAGGAATGGGAACTGTCCTCAAATCCGCAGTTTTCCAAGGAACAGCACCTGGGTTTCGTGGTCAAAGAAAGGTTTTGTATCTTTCACCACTGCGATTTTGAATTTTTTTTTTTAAAGCTTTGATACTGCTTTTTCCTAGAAAAAGATACAAAACCTTTCTGTGATTACAACCAGGTGTTGACCAATAGTTCATGGGAAAGTATGAAGAGCTTTTTAGCCATATGGCTGGTACTTAATACATGCCGGTGCAACATGTGTAATGCTTATGTTGGGGAAAGGGTCACTGTTTTGCTGCATGTGCTAAGGATTTTGATTTCATCTTGAATTTGAGTGAGAGTGAATGATTCATATACTGTGGCCTTTGTCACTGCAGTGTTAGTATCAGTCATGGTGGCAAACATGACACTGGCCCCATTTACATTAGCTTAAAATACCACACTGAGAGCGCCCTGTCGCGTTTACACTTGGACAAACCGCTCCAAAAGCGCACCGCTCTCAGACTACCTACAGTGGGTAGTCTGAGGGCGCTTTCGTCACGTCACGTGGGGCCCTGTGTCATCGTAGCAACGGGCCATTTTTGCAAATGGCGAAAGATCGTTTGTTTTTTTTTTCTGCCAGGCATACAAAAACATGTGCTTTCTGGGCGCTGCCATCTTGAATATGTCACATTCCTCGAGAGCACGTGACGTATCAGCTCCCCTTCCACGACTGTGTAACGTAAACGCCTTGGAGCGCTCTCAGTACTGTGCGCTTTAGGGGCGCCCTCAGAGCGCTCTGTAATGTAAATGGGGCCATTGTCCATGAGAAATTGTCAGTGCAACATCTTTGGCATTTGGGGAGCTGAGTTGGTGTTCTGTAGTGTAGAGACGCATCACTCTGACTCTGCGCCCTGGCTGGGGCCAAATATTTTTGCTGGCTTTTTTATAGTTGCCCCATTTTCGATGTCACCCGTATGTGGTGGAAAAGGACGTTAAACCCCCAAACACCCACTCTGACTTTGCGAATGACCTTTTTTCTTTGTGTGTGACAGGAAATGGCTGAGTACAGACAGAATGGCACATTCAGTGGAGCAAAGAAGGCCAAGCCAGCCACATCGTCCAAAAAAGCAGCCGCTCCACCACCACCACCCAAGAAAGTAGAGGAAGATGATGATGACGACGACGATGATGATGAGGAAGAAGATGATGATGATGACGATGATGATGATGATAACTGATCACCTCATCCTGTGACTTTTTCTCTCTTTCAAAGCAAAGCTTCTGTTTTTCAAAGTGATGGCAACTGTGCTGGTGGACGATGCAGGATTCGAACCCCAAGTCCGTCAGCGTATGGCTACGTTATGATGTTTTCATTGTTCACACATTGACGTACAAGCGTCACATTTTTAAATGTCATGTCACATTGCCACAGCTCCGGGACACAATGCCTCAACATATAAGCCATAGAATGTATTCCACAGCCGTTCTGAATGCTGGTCTGGGATGTGTATGGAGTTTATCGTTTTTCATTTTATTTGCCTGTTTTTCTCTGGAGGTTGAGTCGGATATGTCATGTAGAGAAGGCTATATAATATTACAGGAAATAAAGTGACCGGCATACAGTGAGTTATTCATATTGGGCTCCGTGACTGAGGCTGTGATAAGTGTGAAGCAAGTAAGAGCTGCAGTTTAACAGACTACAGAGGTAGGACTGATCTCGTGCGTGGCTCGTCGTGCGTATGTTTTCCCCCTTTCATTTCATTTCGTGTTCGTTGCATTCATGTACAAACTGTTAAGTTTTTTATTTTTATTTTTTTGGTAGGTTTTACATCTGTTTTCCCCCTATGTGCAATGGTTGCATTTTCAGTTGTTCAGATTCGTGGAAATGCAGAACTTTCCTTGTTTAGTGCTCGGAAATTGACTGTTTTTTAGTGGGCAAAAGTTCAAGTAAAACAATATTTGGGTGCTGGAAGGGTGGGTGTCATGTTGCTTCTTATTCATGTGAAATAGGTGATATGTCTGTCTTGATGATGTTTGTTTACAAGTGTATGTAACATTGCACACATTGCAAGACTGCCTGTACCAGTTTCTTACATGCGTGTTGTAGTTTTTCTGCAGACACTTGGGTGGATGGTTGGGGAAGGGGGGGAGGTTGGGGGGGATGAGAAGACAAAACAGCACAAGGTCTTCTCAACCGGTTTCTTGATACTTTTAGCAATGTGTTCATAGAACTGTTCTTGCAGTTAGTGCAGCCAGGGCTGTTTATATTCTTGCAGCACGAGGAGTCTACTGAAAATAGAGGGGGAGCTTATTGTTGTATTTCTGTGAAGTTGAAAATGCAAAAGTATGGCAGTAGGTCTGTAAAAAAAGCTGCTCTTGAGAAGGCAACAAGATGGTTGAAACTGCAGTTTGCTGGTCTCTGCTACTCCCTGTAGCGCCAGTCTGTTCTGATGGTGGCATCATATGCTGTCTGGTTTGACAGCAACTTGCATTTGCTTGCTTGCTTTCATGTACTTAGTGCGGTAAGTATGAGTTTGATTTGCACCCCTGTTGTTGTTTTTTTAATTGTTTTTGGATTGATTTTTTTTTGTTTTTTTTTGTTCAGTTTTTCTGTTCATTCAGATATGAGGACATTTGTGTGAGCATGAATGTGCCTGTGTTTGGAAGAATGGGTTTTCATGCCATGTGCTGGAGAGTGTTCGTGGCGTTAAGACGTGTACAAAATCAGATCACCAGTTCATTACAGCCATGTCTTCAGGTTTTCGTTACGCATATCATGAAGATACTGTATGCGAATTTCATTCATGAAAGTGCCATGGTGAGCAATTGGATCTTGTTGAAAATAAAACTTGTTCATGATGTACTATTGTTTGAAGTTGAAATATGAGTGTGTATGGAAACAGTCTGAAAGTCTGTCAGCTTACCTTGAATATGGTTACCAGTTGCTTTGTTTAGTATTAACAATGCACACACTTAACCTTTCTTTTATTTTTGAGAACTGTGCACTTGTTAATTCAGATGGTCCATTTATCACACTTCAACTGACACAAAGGCAAGCAACTTTCAGTTTAGTGTTCACAGGTGTTGTAGAAAATGGTCGGACGTTTTTCCAGTGCTACTTTGATTCACAAGTTTTGATGACTATTGCTCAAAGTCTTAGTGAAGCTGTTAGCAGTTGCACTAGTCTTGTCCATTTTCAAATCAGAAGCACGCAAAAAAAAACCCCCAAAAAACAACAAAACTTGGATTTTAATTTGTTCTGAAAGAAAGGGACCGTTCATCAACACATTCGTTGTGTTACTGACACATTACTGCAATGTACTGAGATTACTTCAATGTAACGACGAGCATGCCGATCTTTCAACCTAATAGCTTCAGATGAAAGCATCTGTTGTAGAAACTTCCAAATCAGGGTAGAACGAAATACGCCCGTCCATTTTGTATAAAACTCATGGTTTTCCCAGGTGATCATATTCTGGTACATTTATCAAGATGAAGTAACCAAAAGCATGTCGCAGCATAGCCTAGACGGATTCCTCCCTAGAAGGATGAGTGACTTGACCTCAGATCGGTCTGGTCACAGTTCTACATGAACATGTAATGTTACACACCACACTAATTTTGTTTCAACTGACCATACTGCATGGAGTAGCCTCTGAATTCAGGAAATGGGAGTGTTGAGTTTTTGGCTCCCTTGTGTAACAATGGGAGTCTATGTATTAACCCTCCGTCGTCTGTCTGTCTGTCTGTGTGTGTGTGTGTCCAGAAAACTTTAACGTTGTCAATTTCTCGGAATCTACAAACAGCAGAGGCACCAAACTTGGCATGCTGATAGACAACCACAAGACCTTTCAAAACATACCATTTTGAATGACCTTGACTCAAGGTCAAGGTCACTAAAGCTCTCTGTTTGAAAATTTTACATTGGCATTTTCTCTTAATCTACAAACACCAGAGGTTTTAAACTTTGCATGATGATAGACATTGATAAGAGCTTTACAGATATACATGTAGTCAATGGCCTTGTGTCAAGGTCAAGGCCGTAGAAGCTATTTTTGTGAAACCTTAACATTGGCATTTTCTCAGAAACAACAAACAGCAGAGGTGCCAAACCTGGTGTGCTGATAGACAGTGATAAGACCTGAGCACACATACCATCTTAAATGACCTTGACTCAAGGTCAAGGTCATTAAAACAGTATGTTGGGGAAATTTTACATTTGCATTTTCTCAGAATCTAGAAGGATCAGAAGCCTCAAACTATGTTTGATGATTGACATTGGCAGCACCTTTACAGTTATACCTGTATTCAGTGACTTTTAGTCAAGGTCAAGGCCATGCAAGCATTTTTTGGGAAACTTAATTTAACCTTGGCATTTTGTCCAAAACAACAAACAGTAGAGGCACCAAACGAGACATGATGATAGACAGCAATGAGACCTACCTTTCTGAATGACCTTGACTGAAGGTCAAGGCCATTAAAGCTGTCTGTTATGAATTTTAACGTTACCGTTTTCGGAGGAACTACAAATACTAGAGGCATTGAACTTGGCATGATGATAGACATTGATGAGATCTCATTTGAATGACTTCGACCAAAGGTCAAGGCCATACAAACTGTTTCGGTGAAAATTGTAATATTGCCAGGGACTCAGAGCGCCAGAGACACTTTATTTGGCATGATAATGGATAGTGATAAGAGCTTTACAAACATACTCTTGTGAATGATCTTGACCTGTGTCACAAGGGAGCCATGGAGGCTACTGCCTCTCTAGTTTTGGTTTGTTTGTTAGTGATCAGACAGAAGGGATTTTGTTTCAACTGATCATACTGCATGCAGTAGCCTCTGAATTCAGGAAATGGGAGTGTTGAGTTTTTTGGGTTTGTTTGTTAGTGATCAGACAGAAGGAATTTTGTTTCAACTGATCATACTGCATGCAGTAGCCTCTGAATTCAGGAAATGGGAGTGTTAGGTTTTCTTGTCTTTGTCAGTGAGCAGACAGAAAGGGTATGGGTATTGCAGCTATCGACGTATCGGTACCATACGTCTGTGATCGGTACGCAGCAGCTGAAAGCCTCCGAAACATACAAGGGCTTGGCAGCTTTGTTGACATGTTTGCTTTACTTCTTACCAGGCAGCCATATTCTTTATACATGTACAAATAATTAACCTTCCGGCTACGTCGCTAAAAAAACTTCTTAGTCCTACATCGTGTGAAACAACTTACCCATGGTTTTTACATAGGTAATTTTCGACTTATTCCTAGTCCTACGTCGTGGGAAACAAATTACCCATGGTTTTTATATAGGCAATTCACAACTTATTCTTATTTATTGTTTAATTACTCTGCTAATTACAAGTTAAACAGCACAATTTTTGGCATGAACATAGTCAAACCATTTATTGACAAAGTCATGAAATTTCAAAGGTGTGACCTAAATATTGACCGAGATACGTTCATCTAAAGCAATGTGTGTGCAACTTTTTACCCACGACGTAGCCGGAAGGTTAAATGTTCAGTGTGACTGAGAACAAACGCTTTTGGGCGTTTTGTCTTATGATGGTTATCATTTGTCAGTATGCAGTTCAAACTGTATTCTGTTTGTTGTTATTAAATTGTTCATTTCATTCACTCCAGTTTTCTTGTTCCATAAAAAAAAAACACACACACATAAGGAGAGGTATTGTACTAAATGTTGCAGGCATGGGAATTGGAGAAGTCAAAAAAGGCTGAAATTTTCACAGAGCACAAAGGCAGAAGGACAGACTTTACCCAAAGAAACTGGGGTAGAACGAATGGAACAACTTCACCCGGAGAAAGTGAAAAGCGGGGGGGGGGGGGGGGGGGGGAACAGGCGGACGGAATGACTGAAACCCAATTTCATTTAGGCGGAAATTTGCCTTTAGGCGGACAATTCCCATGCCTGATGTTGATATATAAATTATATATTCATTCATCATCTGAGAGTGATTTCTTGACCAGAGTTGTGGTGAGGCAATTTTTCTCTCGTACTCACAAGGTCGGACATGCATTTGCTACATCTCACAAGTGAAACTTTACGCTACAAGAACTTTGTCAGTCTGTTGCGGTCAGGTGGATGTTATTATGTTGTCATCTGATACGCCTGCTGTTGTCTGGAAAAAGGGCCTAAGTGCCATGGATTTGAAGGAACTTACGCCCTTTTTTTTGTGTGAGTACGGTACTGTAGATATGTATATTGTAGTTAGTCTCTGAACTCTGGCTGTTTTCTGCATAGCAGATCAGACAAGTACCAATGTCATGAACATCGTAATTGCTGGTATATTTTGTTTGTTTTTTGGTTTGTTTGTTTTGTGTTTTGGGGGGGGGGGGGGGGTGTAACTGTACGGTGCCATTTCTTAATTTCGCTAGTGTTCAGCATAATTGATGGGTCCATTGAACTGTTTCCAGGTTGTACATTGTTCACGGAAGAAGAAACACACTTTAAACATTTATCAGTGTCTCTTATTTTTTCTTCCAATTCTACAGCTATCAAACACTGCTCACATTGACGACAAATGGTACACAGGTAGATGTACTTATCAAATCAATGGCTCTTTGATCCGTTTATCAAATGACGGGAGGTACTTCATACATCAGGACAAATACAAAAACACTGGAACAGGACTGATAGCTGACAGCACTAAGACCGAGGCAAAAAGCGTGAACGGAGTTGTTTTTAAAATATTTTAATTTCACAAGCACACTGACAGATAGCAACAACATGCACAATACGGTGACGGTGAAGAACGAAACTGACAATACACAAGAGTATGTATACTGACAATGAAAATGTATTGTTGACAAATACTGAGAGGAAATATCATAGTGCTTCCAAACTCCAAATTAGAAATACACCAGGTTCCAAAGGGTGAATAAATTTAATAAAAGAAGGGACAAGTATACTGCCTCATCCCACAACTGTACACTGCTCGTAATCTACATGGAGAGAAATATAAAAAATCCTAAACAAAAAAATGAAGTAATCTCGACTCATTCACTAATCAGTAATACTGCCGTGTGATGGCAAAACAGTAAATCCATGACATTTTGTGGAAAAGAGACCATTATGTCAATGTCTTTCATCTTGAAATAACCCTTTTCCCAATAAATGACATCATGGACTTACTGTGTTGTGCCTTCGCGCGGCAAAATATGCCCAAACAAACTGTGAGACCAGCACTACAAGTGCACCTGAGCATAAAATCCGACACCACTGCAAGATACATGTGGACTGGTCTGTGATGACCAACCAGCTCCAATTTACTTTCTTTTTTCCTGTTTGTGTTTTTTGGGGTTTGTTTTTTACTGTTGCCCCAACTCATTGCCAACTCCAATGATGTTCCTCTCAGATCATGGGTTTAATCTTCAAAGGGTTCAGAAGCTTGGGCAATTTTTTTATGCTTGAGAACAAGGTGATGGTATAGAGGTCCACAAATTTACCGTAATTTAGTTGGTTTGTTCTTTTCATGTTCTGATAGGAGACACCGGCAGCAAGAGCTACAACACAAACAGTTAATACTTAACTCACTGTGTGAAACAGATGTGGTGAATTTATATACCTGAAGTAGAGAATTTACAGGGGACGAAGAAAATGTATTGATGATGATGTGTAAATGAAGCAACATCATACAAAAGGCTGTGAAGTTCAACACAACGGTAGTTTTCTAATTTGGTTGTTGATGGGTTTTTTTTTTCTAGCACCCAATGTGTCTTTATAGTGGTACATATATATTGTAAGAGGGAAATCACAACTGCTGTAGAACATGTACCATACACATATGTGTACATGTACTTGCAGATATTAATCGTCTTCCACAGGCTCAGTCACATAATGTCAGCAACTGTACATGTGATTCCTACAGAGGAACTTCAACAGTTGATCAGATACAGTACACACTAACAACTTATCTCATGTTACCTAGTAAAGCAGGTACATTTACACAGATCTGTAAGGCTACGCAGATCCACGGGGAAAAAAACATGTGGTACTTAATTTGAAGTTTCTTCTTGAAAATCCGTTAGTGGTCAGGCAAAATGTTTCCACTTTGCTTGCTTGAGCCAGAAGTAGCGTTACACGTAGGAAAGGAAAGAATGTTGTCTCGTCTTCCAAACATCATTCACGCTTACAAGGGAGATTAAAACACAAGCTGACAACCCAATGTGTGGAGATACGATGAGGGCAGCAATGCCAGTTGTTTATTGGCAATTTTCACCGCCACTGCTATGTAAACGCCAAGCTATGGCCATCATCAACATCAATATTTGCTGGCCCTAGTTTTGCACGAGATGAATTCGTAATAGTGCATATAAAATCATGCGACGAAAAACTTGTAACAGAATATAACATCACCAAATAGTGATACATGAAGCACATTGTTGTTTTGTCTTTTTGGGGGGGGGGGGGGAGGGGGGGGGGTGTCTCTTTTCTGCTCTTTTTGAGCAAAACCATGAACTGAAAGCTGCGTAGCTCGTCTTTGACATCCTTCCTACCTGTTTACTGCGTACAAGTGCCTGGCAAAAACAATTTCTCCCTCAGATGATACATATATTCCTTGATTGCCTTACTAATAGCTGGTCTGAACAAACATACTACAACGAAGCAAATCTGGTCATCTTCACATGAGATTAATACACAGTCAATACAAAAGAAAAAAAAAAGAAGTGAAGATAGATTCTTGCACTATGAAAACCGATGCGGGAATGGTTGAATGTATGTGTGGTCTAGTGTTTTATGGTGCTAATAAATGCACAAGGAAGTAGGAATGTAAAAATGTGCTGAAAATGTGGGGGTGTTTGTAACATTTATTTCACCATGTTTGGGTTATGATGAATTATTTACAACCTTATTGAAAAAAACCCAAAGGTGTCAAAAGTGATGAACTTTGTTAAAAATCCATGTTCATAACACAGAGAAAACTGTTCAAAACAAAATCTCAAGTACGAGTAACAAGTAAACGCTACATCACAATACAAGGTGAATGTGAATTCAATCAAAATTTCAAATCATTGCACATTTCCTCAGGTAGTCAATACATAAATAATATGATAGAGGTCCGCATACTGAAAACCCCGATCCTGACATACAGCAAGCCAGCCACACCGAGATACAAGCATGCCCTTGGAAACAACAGCATCAAACATCATAAAACCCACAACCCTGAAACAAACGTTTTATTTGAGCTCTGATAAGGGAATCTGGGTATTAGTACGATATACAGGTGATAATCGGAAAACAGCTGGACACACAAAAACCATACACTTACGCTATCAAAACAAAAAGAAAAAAAAAACGCTTCTGCGAAAAAACATACAGCAACAATACAGAAACACCCACGGCTTCATATCCGCGTTGGACATCAATCACAGACTGATAAATCTTTGAAATGTCTGACTGCTTCCTTACTAAGGCAGACGTGTCTTATCATTTCTGCGCCACAGTGGGACATATTCCAGGACAGGTGTCCCATACTGTTTACAGTCAGCCATGACATTTGTCCTACCATAGTTACCACGGGCACAAAGCCCTCAACACCCATGCTACGATTTATTTCCCAGATGAAAACTGCACGTTGTGTGAAGTGGTCCAAAACCACAGCCTTGTGGGCAGAATTACACCTACATGGATCAGGACGCGTTCACATGGCTTCACACTCAGTGACTCGCACGCACACAAAGAGAAATACATGTACCAACACAAACACAGGTACCTGATTGCTATGAATTACATGTATCTACAAAATGTTATGAGCATCGCCCTTACACAACCTACATTTTTGGTATCTGATCGCCAAAAATGTTTCATTTCGGTGACCCCCCCCCCCCGAAAAAAAAAAATTGGTACAACACTGATGCACAGAGCTTTCTCTGGCACATTTCTTGAAAATGTCTGTTCAGAAATAAGGGATGTTCTACTCACTTTGGACAGCAGACACAAACATTATAGTTTACTTGGCTGAAACGTGCACTTGTGGGTAGCACCACTCTAGAAGACGTGCACAACAATTTTTTTTTGTCTGAATGTGAACTAGATTACATTTGGGTTTTTTTTTGTTTTTTTTTTAAATCTGATTAAAACTTGCACCGAGGCTCGCTTCTGCATATTTTGTATGATACTCTACATTTCTAAATCTGTAAACCTTGGTAACTTCTCACTCAAGATGTGTATGAACCTGGGCAAAATGTGAAACATGTTTGACTAGAAGGAAAATTGCTGTGTCCAGGAAAAGAGAAAAAAAAAATGAACCAGGTGCTTTAGCATGAGAACGTAGAGACACATCAGAAAGAAGATACTGTAGAATCATACGTTTGTTCTGGACATACACAAACACATCTTTACACACAGCAGACTGTAAACAAGTTGATTGTACCCATCTTTCCATTCACATCTCCTCCTATCACAATGTTAATTCCATGATTAAGACTCTGGTCAACAGTTCTAAACAAGAATGATTCCTTGTTTTATCTTTGCCAAACAAATCCTGAAGCAAAAAAAAAAAAAAAAAGAAAAAAAAAAAGACGAAAAATCATTAAAACACTCCAAAAAAAAATGGAATACACAACTTCAGTGTGTATTTGCATGTACATGTACTTACATAAGCATACAGCTTTCAAAGACACAAGCAGTAGCACCTGTGAAAATAAATTCATTAAAAACAAAACAAAACATGAAAATGCTAATTTTGTTTAGCAGGTGACGAAAGCTACAAGGCCACATTGAAAGCAGTTTTCCTGAAAACATTGCTTTATGTACTAAAACTCTGAACCAGAGATGAGAATACATTCTGAACTGATCTGTAGCATTTTGTCTCCTACAAATGTGTCACTGGATCTCCCTCTCACATGCAGAAGACAGTATGTCTGACAATCAGCGCTACACAAGAAGCCTAACGTGAACATGCGGAGAGCAGTGTTTGACACGAAACTGTCTAACTTTAGGACTTTCGTGTCAATGACAGTAAACATTAGTCGTCTCAGCTGTTAATAACCGCAGGCATTTGGTTTACTTTCTTTGGTGATGAGTTGGTGAAGGGAGCAGTTAACATCATCATATTCCAGAACGACTGATTGATTCAGCGCGTCCCGTCATTAACGATCTGCACTTTTTTCTTTGTTCAAATATCTTTCTTTAGAAAACCTCTCCCAGAGCACTGAGCGATGGAGCTCTATGTCAAGTCTCCACCATCATCATCATCATCATCATCATGAGTTGTTAACAGGTGACTTTCACGCCCATCTTCCAACACATCTAGGCTCATAGAGTGTTCGGAGCTGTTTTGGTAGTTTCTAACATTGTATCATTTTGAAGCACACAAAGTTACAATCTCTCACAGACTGACACTGTTAGTTTAAACTGTGGTGGCCTTTTGCTGAGATGAAGAGCTTTGGGCCGTTTGAATTTTCATTCACACAACCACATACAGCAGTGTATTGCAGTCAGAGCTGTACTTGTCGCTAAGACAGAGCATTTTGAGCGCACAGGTCCACTCACAACTTACAAGCTCAAAATTAACGTTTCAAACTGCATTAAAGCAGAATTTGTCTTCTGTGATGCCACGCCATTCTGGAATATGAGTGTTAAACCAACAGGGATCAGTCTGTCACCAGCACAACTGTAAACAGGTGACGCTGTCTGCAATACAAAGCTAACTCCATGAACTACCGTTTCAATGAGTGTCTTCTAACTGAATATATACATCTTGTATCTTGTATACATGTATCTTGGAGAGCCGTATTTATGTCATAAATGTAAACCACTGGAAAACAAACACAAACAAAAAGAAAATTATCATGACCGACGCGATATAATATAAACAAGAACAATCTCATGACAAAACGAAGTGTACTTTTCAATACACCGTACACTTGTGAATACGTAATGTAGCGGGAACTGCAAGTGTGGAGTCCGAAGCAGAATACAGTTAAAGTACACATTCACTAAACTGCTTCAGAAACATCTCAACGATTGCACATTCTACGACTGTCCTGATGTTTAAGACTGCAGATTTCCACATCAGACTTTAAAACACCAGGCAAGAAAAAACTGTCTGGGATAAAATGTTAAATCCTGCGAGTTTTGTCCGGGTTGTCAGTGAGTCAAGTGCAGTCTTCAACATGAACGAAACGTCCAAAATGCAGCACGGTCTTCTCCCCTTTACAAGACAATATCAAAATGGCAGTTTCTGAATGCAGCACTAACACAAGCCTGACAAGAAGAAGGTAAATGGAAACTGAAGAACATATTAATGTTTAAAAAAAAACAAAAAAAACATTCAGGATCTTCTCTGACATTCAGGAACATACAGTGATACTGAGATGCATACTCCCCCCCCCCCCCCCCCCCCACGTATCAACACTTGAACACTGAAAACGTGAGTAGCACAGCGATGGTCATGACTGAGAAAGGAAAACCACACTTGGTCCCTGAACTTGGAGATCCAGAATAAGCAGACGGTCACAGGACACGGCGACCAGATGAAATACGACGTCGTAGTCCTGACCTGTATGACAACTGCATACCGCGGAGGTGCGGAGCAACCTGATGTCCGTCCTACAGTCCCTCTGGTTTGTCTTTCTTTGTATCATACGCCCGGATGTACTGGGCCTGCAGTGGAAAATTATTTATAATGTGCAATCCTGACGACATTTGGAGACAAGGGGGAAGAGCAAAAACCTGCCCAGAAAAAGGCAGCACGCGCAAGTGCAGACCCTTATGGGACTCTCTGACTGCGAATCTGAGAAATGCGCCCACTGTTTTCTAGAGCAATATTAAAATGTTGCTATTCCGCAAAGCCTTCCAGTAAATTTCTGTGTACCGTGTCAGTTTCACCAGTGTACGTCAGTCTATCTTTGTAAAATCTGTGCAAGTTTCAGTGAGTGATCAATGCATTGAGTTTTAGTCTAAATAAATAAAATACAAATACCTTTTATTATTATTATTATCATCAAAATAAGATTTCTTTGAGTAATGATCTTCCTTTTTCCATTTTTCTGTTTTTCTCTCTCTTTTTTTTTTTTTTCCAGGGACAATAAAACAGAAAATCAGCAGCGCTAACGGTCAAAACATGCAGCAAGCAACAACTCACCCACCCATCCCAACACCATCATAAACAAACCAGCCCAAATAAATTTTACCTGTGGAACAGCGCCATGTTCCTCTTGTGAGAACGCATATCCATCTGAAAGAAGACAAAAGTACACATTACAGACAGGGTTCCTTGGGTAACGCAGTCCCTGTCTCCAACTTTTCCCAATCCCATCAACTGTATACCGTGTGATTAACAAAAGTACACACTTTCTGCTGATGCCACCTATGACACCATAACTCTTCAATTTTGGTTTGTAAATTTGGCCTGGTTTTTGATGATGTCACTTGTTATGGGCCAAAAAAAAAAAAAAAAGTTTAGTGCGCCATTGGACCAGCTTTATCAGACATCATACAATGGCCATGTTGATAAGCTTTTGACATCTACCCATTACACCTCTTCACTATCATACTCACCAGGTATTTCACAAGAGGGTATGATGACATATTCGTTTCTTCTAAAACGGAAATTTACCATCATTTGGAAACAGGGCCAAAGCACCACTAATCTGACAAGCACTTAAGCCCCTTTGACAGGTCTTGCTAATCCTTCAAATGACTACTACTCATGGATGGTTATGTGTGTGTGTGTGTGTGTGTGTGTGTGTGTGTGTGTGTGTGTGTGTGTGTGTGTGTGTGTGTGTGTGTGTGCGTGCGTGTGTGTGTGTTACCTATTTGGCTGATACATAAATCAAAAAACTAAAAACGGCAAAGTCACAACTCAAGACTGGAAAATCATAATCTGCTTATCCTCAAAGTACCTAACAATACCCTACATGTCTGGTAACCCTAAGCAAGGTCCACAAAAAAAATATTCTATTAGGAAGAAGTTTGACGAATCAAAGTAAACGTTCTTCTCAAAGTTTTGAAGAAACAAATGAATGTACAAAAGAAAATACATGTATAGACAACAAAAATTTGTGAATCATCTCTTGACCCCTCCTCCCCCCCCCTTCACACACACACACACACACACACACACACACTTCAAAGCAGACAGCACAAAATTAATAGATAAATAAATAAAACAAAACAAAAACGAAACTAAAGAAAATCTAAAAATTCAAAAGTGAAAGTGGGGGCAAATCAACATTCAAAAAATGGCTGACAGAACACAAACCAAAACTTTAAAAAATAAAAAAAATAAAAAAATTAAGAATAATTTTTGAAAACAAGACTGTCTTTCTATGCTAACCCATCGATGCATGCGTTGCAATCAACAACTACATCAACAATGTAGCACCACCGATGACTTGGCTAGAATTGCCGTGCACCTTTCCAGCTGTCATAGAGATTCCTCAAAACGCGCACCCAGAACAGGAACAACAACGCAACGAACGTGTGAATTATACGCACATGCTAAGTGCGTGCAATCGTGTAGCGAGTCTCGCCGCATTTCCATCAGTGAGAGACGCCCCGTGGATCGCTTGCCCGAAACAACAGCCAAAGATCTCGAAGGCAGAGCAGAGGCAATGCCTTGCTTTTCACTTTGTACGACAGACATGGCTTGCTTTTCACTTTGTAAGACAGACGTGGCTTGCTTCCAGCAAAAGGTATCGGTTGGGTCCACAGAACTGGACACTTTGCGCATTCCGAGAGCAGAATCATCCTGGATTTCTACGGTTGCCATGGCAGCTGGTATCACATGAAGAAAACGCATCTGTAAATGACACTGCTCAGACCCAGTCACTGCAAAGTGATTCAGTGTACAAACTGAGCAGCAAAAGACTGCAAGTACAGGGCTGTGAAGCAGACAACTGTTTTTTTTTTTTTTTTTTTTTTTAACCAGCTGAGCTTTTCAGTGTCTGTCTTAATGAGTGGAGCTCTGAATGCCCCCCCCCCCCCCAAAAAAAAAAATCTAAAACAAACAAACAAACAAACAACAACAACAAAAAAACAACAACCCGGCATCCACTGGCAGTGTGACTGAGAATTCCACTGTCCCAAAGCTGTTGTAATCAACCATACTGGCTGTGGCAGACACTGTGCTTTGCAGCTCGCGTTTCACATCCTGTGTGATTTGTAAGCCTACAAAATGTTGAAAGGTGGGTCTTTAAACCACACACACACCCTTCCTGTATCCACATCCTGTGATACAGTGTTCCCAATGTCTCTGTCACTCACTGCTTCCATCACTGCTATCCAACCTGAACCTCCCCCCCAAAAAAAAAACAAAAAAAAAACTTCCGGACAACAAAAACAGCCAACCGTGTCTTTCAGTCTTTCTGTTGTTGTGAACTAATGGGCAAAATCACACGGCAACAGATGCCCGAGCGGTCTGCAAATTCTGGCCATCGAAAAGAAGAAGGGAAATACTCGTCTAGAGACATGGAAGACAACGGGGGACCCAAAATGAACTTCAAAAATCAAAATGCAATAAAAATTACTACAGTAAAGAAATAGATAAACTGTGAGCCAAACAACTTTTGAGCTGATAAAATCTCAGTGTGACTACAAATCTGAAATGAGTCTGGTTGAGAAAGGTGTCATTCTGCAACTATTTCAAGCTAACTGTTTATCACTTTGCTACCCGTAATAAGCCAGGATCAAATGGTGCTTTGTCATGCCTCGCAGAATGAGACTCTGAACACTGACGAGCTACATTCTGCCATCGGGTTCTCTGCTTCTTTGTAACCAACGTTGCTCACTGATTTCACTAATTCCACAACAACAAAAATGTTCTCAATACCACAGGTGAGTATAGTGTGGCACAAGATCAAATATGACAACCAAGTCCTGAGCTTAAAATCCATGGCAGAGATCGGTCACAGGCGGATTCATTTTCAAAATTTCCGATTTAACACTCTTACCAAAGCAGACGTATCATTATGTCCTATCATTTCGGTGCCACAGTGGACAGCATTCAGGACAAATGTCACACACTTCTACAGTCAGCCGGGACATCTGTCCTATAACACTGTATATATTGTGGGAAGAGAGAAATCTAAACGGATATTTTCTTTCTACCCCGAAACTCAAAAATATCACACACACACACACACACACACACACTTCTAAGTACTAGTATTTATCTCAAAATTGACATGCCTACTTGAGATTTCTTAAGCATGTAGATATGTTTGCAAGAAATATATTGTTTGTATAGCTGCAAAAAACAACAACAACAACAACAAAAATTATGGACATTACGAAGCTTTAGCTGTGCAGCAGCAATTCAGGCTATTAACTGCTGTGACGGTAAAGGCAAAAGTGGTGAAATTCAAGCGCAAACCCAAACGCACAAGCAAAGGAAGCAGCCTCCGCTGCCTGTCATGCAGGGAAAACATGCATCAGATCTAAATCATAAATCTAAATTTCTAAATCATAATACAAGTACAAGCAAAATTGTTGAGGGAAGGGAGGTGGAGGAAGGGGGATGGGGGTGGCAGATCAGAAGGGGGTCGAGTTTGCAAGAAGGGTTGGGGAGAAGGAGGGGGGAAGGAGGAGTTTAGGAGGGCAAGATGGAACCTTCGCTTCTAGTTTCGCTTTAGATCCGAGTCATTATATGTGTCATATGTCTCCAGTCACAGCTCGTGTGTGTGTGTGTGTGTGTGTGTGTGTGTTTTACGTTTATCAAAGCAGATTTCAAGCGAATACCTCACGAGTCATCAGAACAATTGAGATACAAAACAAAAAGCAGCTTACATGTACAAAAAAAATAGAGCTAATGACGTAATGTTACGGAAACAGCTGTGATCCCCCCACCCCCCACCCCATGTGTGTGACGAATATTAGTGACGATGGCTGAAGCTGTCAGACTGACTTCTAATAAACATCTGATGTTACGCGCCTCAATGTCAATAAATCTTAAAGCTGATACAGTACGCAGAAATGTCACAGTGGAACAACTGTTGTACATCTGAAATACATGTATACTGAAACAGACCAATAGTCTCCCTTACTCTTACTGCTGTGCACTTTGCTTACAAGCAGGAAGGCATTGCATGAAAGAGCTTTATTTATATGTATACATTTTTATTTACTCCTATGTACATGTCAGTCTATTTCAACGTACACATTTATTTATTAATACTTTCACCTGCTTGTCGACGAGCTAAGCGAAACATCTTCAGTCCTGCCAACGGTACAGACAATTGCAGAATATGAGATTAACACCAGAATGTAATTTTTTCTGATTTTGAAGGCAAACACTGTCGCTCAATGGTGCTGTCGCAATATAGCTATGGAAAGCTCTCAGAAGACAGTCATGAGAATGTGTATTATGATTCACTGTGGGAATCATATATTTAGATGTACATGCTGTAGTTCCACGATCCCAAAGAATATTTTTCACCGAGAGGCGGGTTCCACCTTCCTATGTGTCATACGCTCGTTTCTCTGTGTGCAGTCGCTGTAGCAGACACACGCCATAAAAGATACAAAGCAAAATTTAATAAACCCTTTCAGGATCCATGGATAAACTGTGGGGTGTGTTAGTGTATTCTGGAATACAACTGGTTCACTGACAACAAAACAAAATCAAAACATTCATTCAAAACAGTCATGCACCAAAATAAATAAATATGTAAACAGCATGTAAACAAACAAATTAACAATGAACAAATCATGCAAAGTAAAACCTGTTGCATAAGCCCTGCAATGGGCGTCTCCCCATGCAAAACCAACTGCACATACTGAGTAAAGGCATTAGGCATTAGTTACGGTATAGTTTAAACTGAACACAAGGTGCTTTCGGTGTCCCCCCACGTACCAGTACACGTTTCTTCAGCAGACAGACACGCAAGTATCTGACGGGATAACTTTAGTGACCCTGTAGCAATCATGCAGATGGCCAGGGAGCATGTTTTCTGGGGAGGGGGAATGGAGGGGTCGTCACAAAGGTTCAGACGTTAGGATATTCATCGCAAGTACATGTAGATGCGTAAGAAAATGACAAAGATTAGCAAGACGTCAAAAATGACATTTTGGCAAAACTTGCATGATTGCAATCCAAACATATACTGCTGAAGAAAACCGGCAATGTACCAAAACTGAAAGGGGGAAAAAATGCAATCGAAAAAACACCAAAAAAAAAACTTACGTGATAAAGTAGGTGAAGGGGCTAAAATAAAACAGCCATGCACTCAGTAACCAAAAAAAAAATAAAAAAAATACTGTCTACGGTACCACCATATCCCAAGACTAACAGAGTAGCCGACAAGGAGATACAAGCGTTAGCGGCCTGAAGTTAATTCTCCATTTCAAGTACGCAGCATATCAAGACTGTGTTTGCTCACCCGATGATTAAATGTGCACAGAAATGCCTGATGACATATGGTTCTCGAAAACTAAAAGGAAAAATGCGGGGATAGTTTGTCATTGTCAAGAGAGTAAGGTATATATAGCTGGCAGCGTTTGCTGGAAATTAACACGCCACATCCAAACAAAGCCCCAGGATACTAGACTACCAGCGGCATATTTACCTTTGTTAAACATCTTACTCTCTAATATCCTGGCTGGGGAATTGCTGAGGAATTGCTGGGGAATTGCTGAGGAAACCAAAAGACTGAAACCTCTGCTGGGGGTCCACAGGGTGATTGCCACAATTAACCCTTTCAGCCCTGAAGGAATCTCAATAGTGATAACGCTCTCTACATAAGAGGTTTTCAAGTGTGCTAGATCTCAAGCTGGGCTCTTGCATACAAAACCCTATTTCTTAAGAAGTATTGGACCCATCCTACAGGGGAATCTTCCACTGTGCAGAGCGTATGAGAGTTGGTCACATGCACGCATATTATTGTTAGGGTCTGCGAGACCGTAGGTGATATGGTGGCAGGGCTGAAAGTGTTAAGAAAACAATTTTTAGCATTTTTAAACGCATTTGGTAGCCTCTCCTGGCACCCAAATGGGAAAAAAAACTGCCTTGATACTGAACTGCAAGTCTTCAAAAATGAACTTACACTGTCCAGTGGCATTACATCTATCACGTTACATTACTGTGTGTGCAGCCTTTTTCCCCCCTTGCTTTCCTTTGGCTGCAACTTTGATTTTTTTTAAAAATTATTATTACTTCTTTTTTTTGGCTGAAAGAATAGACAATTTGGCTGAAAATTAAATTGCCAAAGTACTGCATGTTCCCCAGTCTGAATATCAGAGTACATGGTAACTAAACAGCTTCTAGGGGAAAGGGGAAGATGCCATGATGGGTCTACTTCTGCAGAGAGGTAGGTGTGTGTGTGTGTGTGTGTGTGTGTGTGTGTGCATGTGTCTATTTGTTCACATGGAAACAGACAAAGCAATGTTTAAAGGTATGGCGTGGATGACAAAACAATGAACAGATGGTCACATTTTTACACACAGTCTACTGAATATGCATGCTTGTATTTGTATGTCCTGGTACATGTGCGAAGCGCATGTAGAGGCATACACTTCAGGCTTGGTACACATGCTGGAGCCGCAAAGTATACAGTAACAATAATAAAAAATATACTGATACTGATAAATTTACCTTTCTGAGAAAATCAACACAACAAAACAAAACACACAGAAGTCAAAACAAACATGCACACATCCACACTCAACACACACTCCATGCAAGACTTGCACCACCAACAACAAAAAACCACAGAATAAACTCAAAAAGTCTAGTCCTATTCAGTCGGTCACCCACTCATTATCTCCCTTCCTCGCACTCTTCAACACCCCGTTCCTCCTTTACGCAGCTTCTGGCAGCTTGTAGAATGTAAATGTCCGCACAATCGGACCATTCATAGGCAGATACTTACGCACAGCTGGTGTGGCCTGAGGCACCCGACTAGGTCGACCAAACAGACTGCAACTGAGAAGCCGTGCCCGTTCTGTTATTTGCCTGGAGCTGAAAGTGAAATTAACCCTGTTAAACAGCTGACGCTGGCAATGATCTATCTCACATTCTGCACCTTCCGTACACGAACGAAGCAGCTGGTAATACATGTAACAGAAGAGTAAACAAACATTAACCTAACTGGTCCAACTTAAAGTCCCTACTACAGCAGTTAGTTCCCTTTGCTCTAGAAGTGGTAAACTGAGTACGGAGGAGCCTCTAAAACGCCTGAATACATAACGTGCCACTGAGTAAAAACAGGGAGAAACAGTGGCATTTGGCTGAGATGCAACGATCAGGATCACATGTACACGTACATGTCTAAACACTCTTCAAAGAGTGAGCGGGTGAGGGGATGAGCGGTGGCCTAATAGGTAGCGCGTCGGATTTAGCCGCTGCGCTACTGAACGGCCGTCACCAATGTCATGGCGATGAAGCGTGGGTTCGAGCCCAGGTCGAGCTTGTGATATGTGATACCGGTTTTTCCTGGCTACTGGGCTGCTCATTGGGGGTTTCTCTCCGGGTTATCTGGCTTTCCTCCCCCAGCAAAATTGTACAAAAAATACAGGATAGGGATTGGGTGGCGCTGCACCGCAATGACACGCTTCCCCCGGGGGAAGCAGCCCGAATTTCCCAACAAGGATAATAAAGTAGTAAAAAAAACAAAAAGAACTGCTGTACTGGCTGGATTTCAGTTTCCGTATCCAGTACAAGCTAGCAGTTCTGGTGTATCATCATTTCCATGGTACCCTCCTGCGTTATCTGAAGCACCTGCAATCTGTCGCGTACCCTCCGCTCATCCAGTGAGAAGCTTCTCAAATTTTGAAATCTTTTGGCGAACGCCATTTCCGGTTTACCACCCCAACAATCTGGAACTTGCTGCCTGCTAGCGTAAGACAACCACCTACTGTCACATTTCAAATCAGAGCTTAAACCTTACCTGTTTCAACTTGCCTTCTACTGATTCATGTAAACCGTGGTGCCTGCTGTTGTATGTGCATGTGAGGGATGTGTGAATACGCAGTGAGTTGTCTGTTGTATGTGCGCGTGAGGGATGTGTGAATACGCAGTTAGTTGTCTGTTGTATGTGCGTGTGAGGGATGTGTGAAGACGCAGTGAGTTGTCTGTTGTATGTGCGTGTGAGGAATGTGTGAATACGCAGTTAGTTGTCTGTTGTATGTGCGTGTGAGGGATGTGTGAATACGCAGTTAGTTGTCTGTTGTATGTGCGTGTGAGGGATGTGTGAATAAGCAGTGAGTTGTCTGTTGTATGTGCGTGTGAGGAATGTGTGAATAAGCAGTGAGTTGTCTGTTGTATGTGCGTGTGAGGGATGTGTGAAGATGCAGTGAGTTGTCTGTTGTATGTGCATGTGAGGGATGTGTGAATACGCAGTGAGTTGTCTGTTGTATGTGCGTGTGAGGGATGTGTGAATAAGCAGTGAGTTGTCTGTTGTATGTGCGTGTGAGGGATGTGTGAATAAGCAGTGAGTTGTCTGTTGTATGTGCGTGTGAGGGATGTGTGAAGACACAGTGAGTTGTCTGTGCATGTGAGGGATGTGTGAATACGCAGTTAGTTGTCTGTTGTATGTGCGTGTGAGGGATGTGTGAATACGCAGTTAGTTGTCTGTTGTATGTGCGTGTGAGGGATGTGTGAAGACGCAGTGAGTTGTCTGTTGTATGTGCATGTGAGGGATGTGTGAAGACGCAGTGAGTTGTCTGTTGTATGTGCGTGTGAGGGATGTGTGAATACGCAGTTAGTTGTCTGTGCGTGTGAGGGATGTGTGAATAAGCAGTGAGTTGTCTGTTGTATGTGCGTGTGAGGGATGTGTGAATAAGCAGTGAGTTGTCTGTTGTATGTGCGTGTGAGGGATGTGTGAAGACACAGTGAGTTGTCTGTTGTATGTGCGTGTGAGGGATGTGTGAATACGCAGTGAGTTGTCTGTTGTATGTGCATGTGAGGGATGTGTGAATACGCAGTGAGTTGTCTGTTGTATGTGCATGTGAGGGATGTGTGAATACGCAGTGAGTTGTCTGTTGATGAGCTGATGTATTTTTCAAGAATTGTGCTGTATAGATGTGATTTATTTATTTGATTTATTTATAATGCTATGCAACCTTCAACTTTCATCATTTCTTTATGACTGCATAATGATTTAGATAATAAGATGTAAGGCAGAGCTCATACCTTCCAGAAACAACCACTCCATCACTTTCACGAAAATCATTGTGTTCACATTTTAGCCGTCAAGCTGCAGTCAACGGCACACAGTGGCACCACAATCTAGCTAGTCCTCGTACTCACCTAAACTTCTTTTTGGGCGACCCATTTATAGGGACCTCCTTTTGAGCAAGCTCCATTTCCTGTATCTGTTGCCGCTGTGACTTGCAATATGTACGCTTAAATCTGCAAATAGGTAAGAAAAGATGAAGCACCAAAAGCAATATGTCCGAAGAGCTAGCCAAAATGAAACAAAAAAAACCAACAGAACAGTTTTTAGTCTCCCTTAATCTCTCTTGACTGTCCTAAGTTAACGACCTCTACTGTTGAATGAATAAAGTTTAATCAATTCACTGATTCTGTCCCACATACAAACATCACATACGCACACAGGCACACATATACACACTTTCCTCCGTCTGCCTCCTAAGTCATCCATGTTAAGTTACACTAGGCAGGAATACTTACACTTTCCAGGCAAAATCCCTGATGAGCGACGTGAAGGGAATGAGAATGAGCCCCATCCAAAAGATGGAACAGCCAAGAACGTAGCGATCCTACAAAAAAACAAAACAAAAAACACCAGCACATTTCAATATCCAAACACAACTGCTGATCCACTGAATTGTTGTTTTAGAAATCTGTATTGCCCTCTTGTGTGTAAGCCGTGAAATGGTCTTTGTTGCTTGCGCGGCGTTAGGCCCTAAGTGGCTAACTAACTAACTAACCTCTTACGTGTCTTATTTTAGCTGCAGAATTTTACATGTGTGTGAGTTTGTGTCAGGGTGTGTGTGTGTGTGTGTGTGTGTGTGTGTGTGTGTGTGTGTGTGTGTGTGTGTGTGTGTGTGTGCTTACTTGAATGTCAATTTGTTTTTACCTCCTATTGTAATGGCGCCTGGAGCTTCTAATGAGGGACAAGGCGTCACATTTAAATGAATTTTAATTATTTTATTATTATTATTATTAGTGTGAATTCATGACAGAGTTCAACTTTGTCATGGAATGATGGCGTCATGGTATAATGGTGCAACTAAATTTTGATTACATTGCACAAACTGCAGTTATGTGGGGGGGGGGGGGGGGGATATTTCTCGGTGTCTCGACAAATTCATCCCTAACACCTAACCTCCTTTCCTCTGAGGCAGTGACAAATTGCTCACCATGCCGACCATCTCTGGTGCGAGCCTGACGATGGGGTATGCATGACTGTAGATGATGAGGAAAAGGAACCAGCAGGCGATGCTGCCCCAGATAGCCAGATGTGTCAACTGCAATGGAAGGTAAAATCACAGTCAACTCCACACACTGATGGCTGCAACACGCCTGCTGATACAACGCGGCTTTCTCAAGCAAAACAGTAACAGCGAAAGCCTTAACTCGCGTGTGACTTAAACTTCAGGAGAGGTCACTCAAGAAGCTATTCTTCCCAATCATCAATACAAAAAAAAAGGCAAGTGCTATGCCAAAACAATTCCAAGTTTGGTGTCTCTACTGTTTGTAGTTTCAGAGAAAACGACAACGTTAAGGTTTTCTGGACACACACACACACACACACACACACACACACACACACACACACACACACACACAGACGACGGAGGGTTATTACACTGACTCCCATTGTTACACAAGGGAGCCAAAAACTTTCACCGGATCCCTGTGTCCTTGACCTTCTGGGAAAGGTCTCCCCCAAGGTCACACGTGACATCTTCATACCAGTACTCGCTGTTGTTGTAGATGCACTACTTACCCAAGTCCAGGCGTTGGTCTCCAGACCAGCTTTCAGGCACACAGTCACAACCACGTACTGAAACAGACCAAGTGCAGTGAAGCACGTAACCAGCGCAGTCGAGAGTATTGTACATGGGACCTCCATGGATATTCTAATACTCACAGTGAAAAGGCAACATAGAAAAACAATGGGAGAATCTGCTTGAAAACCAACAAAACTTTTTTTTTTTTTTTGCTGCCCCAACTCTTTGCCAGCTCCAGTGGTGTTCCTCCCAGGTCATGGGTGGAACCCACGGAGGACTCGGAAGCTGGGACAATTTTTACTATGCATGATGATGGAGATGAGGATGATAGTATGATGATGCTATGGAGGTCCAGGTTTGGGACTACGGGACAGGGCCGCATCCCACGCTTCCTGTCATAAATATCCCAGCATTAACCAGGCCCGGGAACTACGGCACCTGCGGTGCCGGCCGTGTAATCATCCACATCATAAGACGTGTCATACTAAGGGAAGCACCCCCAAAGTCGCACCCGTGAAGTGGCAAAATAGAGGGGCAAAATAGATTTACAGGGCAAAATAGATTTACTTGTCAGGTGTACACAGAAAGTGAATAAACGCAAGGATCGTAGCTCTTCCACAGTTGCAGTTATGCATAAATGTATATAATAATGGACGACTCCGCTCTTGTCAATCAACAGGGTCGAGTCCCCAGACTTCAGCCAGTCCCGTCCCGCAGCATCATGAGCACAACACATGGCAGGGCTGAGATTTAGCAAGCCAAGCTAAGGAGCCAGCCGGGCTCCTAACCTGGGAAGTTGAGATTGCCAGAAAATTTTTCAGGTTGCTTTGATTGAAAACGCGGTCCTATTTTAAATTGTATAACTATTGCAGCTAATAAACAAGATAACTTTCAACAACAACACTGTTTCATTTTTGTGCACTCTCCTTCTGGCAACAATCTCTGTGTCCAGCTGACTGCTCATGTTTTTTTTTGATCGAATCAAGTTTAAACAAATTTGTGCCGATTACAAAGGGCTGCTGCTGCTGTTTACAACGCGTGTCAAGAGTCCGTGTACAGGTACGGAATCTCTACCACTTGCGGTAATTTTCAGGTCGCCAGCCAGGCGAATAGTACCGTAAATCGAGTTCGCCAGACACCATTTTTAGGGGCCATTGGCGAGTTGGCGAGCGTAGCTCAGTGCTGATGGCATGCTAGTCACTACAACGAGGGAAGCAAATGTAGTTTGATATGACTGAAATATGGAAAGAAAGCAGTCAGATCACTGACGCCCTTTGAGGAAAAAGACCATTAGGTCAATCTCCTTCATCTTGAAACCACCAAATTTTTGATAATTATGCACTGTATTTGTAATGGTGTCATGGACGTTCTGTGATTTGCCAATACACGGAGAGACGAGGGATGGGGCTTTGTCCTCGGGGCTTGCAGAGTGGAGCCGTCTATTATGCAAGCAGAAACACGCATGCACTCACACACACACATACATATACATACATACATACATACCGGTACATACACACACACACACACGCTCACACACGCTCACACACGCTCACACACGCACGCGCACGCGCGCACTCACACGCGCACTCACGCGCGCACTCACGCGCGCACTCACGCGCGCACTCACGCGCGCACTCACACGCGCACTCACACACGCACTCACACACGCACTCTCACACGCACTCTCACACACACTCTCACACACACACACACACACACACTCACACACACACTCACACACACACACACACACTCACACACACACACACTCACACACACACACACTCACACACACACACACTCACACACACACACTCACACACACACACACTCACACACACACACACTCACACACACACACACTCACACACACACACACTCACACACACACACACTCACACACACACTCACACACACACACACACTCACACACACTCACACACACACACACACTCACACACACACACACTCACACACACACACTCACACACACACTCACACACTCACACACACACACACACACACACACTCACACACTCACACACACACTCACACACTCACTCACACACACACACACACACACACACACACTCACACACACTCACACACACTCTCACACACACACACACACACACACACACACACACACACACACTCACACACACACACACACTCACTCACTCACTCACTCACTCACACACTCACACACTCACACACACACACACACACACACAATTACTTACTGTATACACAAAATTCCCCAAGAACAAGTAGTCCCCCACTTTTCCATCATGGAATGCAGTATCTGAAACAAGACACACGGATCATAGCTATACAACCTGTTTTCAAGTTGTTTCTCTATAGAGAAACAACTTTATAAGATGGGGCAGATTTCGCTGCGCGCAGCAGCAAGTTTCGGTGATAAGAAGCAAGACTGTGACGTTTCTTCTACTTTCGCGCACACAGTGACGTAACGAAATCTGCGTCATGGACACCTTGCGTGCACACTATGCTGCTGCGTTCTCTTTGGCGGGAGTTGTGAGACGTGTGTGTGTGTGTGTGTGGTGTGTGTGTGTGTGTGTGTGTGTGTGGACGGATGCAATGGTGGCTATCTCCTAAACCACCTCGTCGGAGTCACATAATCAAGATCTGCATGGTGTATAAGATGAATAATTAACAGCAACAGTGAGTCAACACAAAAGGCAGGTGTCTTGAACAGCAGACGTTTTGGACATGACTGGAACATCATGTGATCATTAGAGATCGCATGCTCATCCTCCGACACTGCTCAGAATTAGAATACTCAGGACACACTCAGAATGAGAGTGCTACATTTCTAAACACACCGAGGCAAAATGTTCAACTTACCTTGCAGTAAGGATAGAACTGGCAGCCAGAACAGAAGAATTGAATGAAAGATGGAGTTTCCAATCCAAACCCAGAACACCTGTTGAAGAGGGAAAAAAAACACCCAAAATTGAAAACTGAAGATTTTTTATACAACTGATACAGCATCTCTCACAAACAGCTGTTCAGTTTTTCGTGTCTGTGGTTTCGACATGCAGAACTGGCACAATCATTTCCAGTACATGTAGTTAAAATAACAATAATCAAAGTGCCGCGAGCTAATCCCAACACGCACACTCAAATGAATCACACGCATTCTCTCACACACTGGACATGAACACATTACCTTCCCTTGTTACAAACGGCCAGATCAGCAAATTAAGTTTCTGAATTTTAGAACTGCATTTATTTTAACTCTTTGACGACGAAGCACAATTTCTAACACGCGATTTCCTATAGGAAATCGCGTGTTAGAAATTGTGCTTCGTCATCAAAGAGTTAAAATGTGGTGGGCTGAACATTTCCAAAGCAGAGGGGGGAGGGGGGGGGGGAAGCCGGAGTACCCGGAGAGAACCCCTGATGGTTGGCCCAAATGAATGGTGCCACATATATGCGAAAGAAGAACTCTTTGCCCTGAGTGGGACTCGAACCTGACCTCTCACACTGGTGACAAAAACCACTAGACCACCGACCGTCCCAGGTCTTGCTGAGAACGGAATAATCCGGGCTACCACTAATGTTTCTGTTTAGCAAAAGACAAATGAATTCAGCAAGACCAAGGTTAACAGCAATTTCTCTTGCCTGGCATGGGTCCTACTAATTACCGAAAACAACCGAAAACGACCGAAAACAACTCTTAATACGGGTAGAACGCAGTTAAAACATAGAAAAAACAACACATAACCATGATGAAAGGTGAAAAAAGAGGCCTTAAACTAGTTAAAAGAAAAAAATGTACTTATTCACTCCAAGAGAACAGGACGAAATGAACGTGTCTCCCAAGGGAAGCGACTCCGTCTGGTCCAGACTGGTTATTTTCTGCAGTCACCTTTTTTCTTTTTAGCTTTTTAAAGGCCTCTTTTTCACATTAAATCATGTTTGTGTGTTGTTATTATGTTTGTGTGTTGTTATTTCTATGTTTTAACCGCGTTCTACCCGTATTAAGAGTTGTTTTCGGTTGTTTTCGGTAATTAGTAGGACCGGCCTGGCATAGGTACATGTACACTGTACTTGATACGGTTCTGTTTGTCTGCTTGTCTACTGATTAAACTGTATACGCATCTGATGGACACGAGAAATGAATGAACTCCACTTTGCACAATGTGGCATTCCCTAAGTTAACTCATAATGTCCCATAAGGTTTTCTACTACTGCCAAGCCTCAGTCCCATAAGGTTTACAGAAAAATGTAGCGCCGGAGGCGCGGCCGAAGTGGTTATTCCATCCTCTGACACTACATTTAAGTTTAGAGAATGTCTGAGTAAAGAGTGCGTGTGGAATTAATGTTAGCGCACTGTACAGGCCGCTGAGCGACGCTCTGAACACAAACACACACACATCCACACACTCAGACTCGCTCCCTGTGCACACGCAACAAAGAAAGAAAACATGCAGCACTCCCTTTCATACGCACTGCAGGCTGACATGCAAGTCATAACAAAGAGGAGTCTGAAGTTTCTGTTCTTATTATTAAACAAAATATTAAAAAAATAAACAAAGAGAGGTAGACTCTATTTCCGAACCTCAGTACTAGAATTTGGAAACACGGGGCCTAAAACGAACAATCAGGTTCGTGTGGTGATGGCTTAATTAAACAAAGAGGAAAAAAAATATATAGTCACACAGAATACAACACGAGTACGAACGGACAGACAAACAGACAGACTGACAAACCAACAAACTATACACAACTACAAATCTGACTAAATAAAAATAACTCCTACAAACACTACACCTTCTCACTTACACTGAAACACCTAAAATTACCAATAAAACCTTTATCAAGCCGTTCTTTCCCAAAATACAATACTAACCCAAATTTTCGTAATCCAATCAAGAATCCACACTGGTAATCCACACTAATAACACTGGTTAATAATCCACTGGTACTCCCACTGATGGAACTGAAGCGACTAATAATCAAACTGATAGGGCTGGTGGAGACCGGTGGAGACACCGGTGGGGACACCGGTGGCCCGAAGAGGCGAGCACTGGCGGCACAGAGGTATCCAACAAAACGGCCGGCTGTCTGCTAATACTTATTTTAGTGGAGCTTTTATACATTTGCCCTCCTCTGCCTGTGCACGTGTGGGGTTACTTGGGGTCAGCCCGCTGTCAATCAAAGAAGCGACCGAAAACAATGCTGACTAAATCATCCAAATGTGCACGTAGGCAATTTTTCCCTCTTTCTCTCTATTATTACAGACACATAAATTTACAAATAAAATCATACACAAAAACATTCACAAAAAAATACAACTTCTTTACAAAAACACCACCACGAGGAATACAGGAAGTGACTAAACCTGATTTCTCACACAGAAGAGCACTAAATAGTAGTTGCTTCTCTTAGACCACATAGCGATAAATGCGGAGCGGAACGTAGCGGTATGGTACTGACAGAACGGAGCGGAATGCGGCGGTACAAGGACTTAAGAGTTAATTAAACAAACAGAAGTAGCATGGTGTGTACAGATGTGAAAATATGCCGGCCACAAACCTTGACATTGAATAAGGTTCCCTGCTGTGATTCTTTATACAATGCAGGGTTTTTCATCATCGTTTCTGCGGACAGCAGCCGGTCAAACAGTCCCATTGCCAGCGGAGGGGCCGCAGTAAATATCTGTCACGCAGAGAGAAAAATCGACATCAAAATGACATAAAAAATGACATCACAATGACATAAAAAAATGACATCACAATGACATAAAATATGACATCACAATGTCATAAAATATGACATCACAATGTGTTCAAGACATCCTTGGGGGGGGGGGGGGGGGTCTTTTGCATTATCCTTAGTAGTACCTGGAGCTGTTTTTCATCTTTTTAAAGTACAAAATGTGAGAATCTAATAATATGCTATGGCACGCCTTTAAGTAAATCATTTACCAACTTTCATAACACTCTGTGGGTATGTCTTGCCACATGCATGTTGTGTTTCATGCTTCAATGTGCACATATCTAAAATACATCTGTAGTTAAAGAGCACTTTGTTAGCGTCCACAGCTTTCACATTCTAAGTTTCCTGTATCAGCTACAGAAATAAATAAAAAGATCTGTTAAATGTATCTTGCCTGAGACCAGAGACAGAATCCTAATGGCGGCTTTATACATGCGTGTTGTTGTTGGTGTTGGTGTTGTTGGTGTTGTTGTTGTGTGTGTGTGTGTGTGTGTGTGTGTGTGTGTGTGTGTGTGTGTGTGTGGTGTGTGTGTGTGTGTGTGTGTTTGTGTGAGAGAGAGAGAGAGAGAGAGAGACAGAGAGAGAGAGAGAGAGACAGAGAGAGAGACAGAGACAGACAGACAGACCGACGGGCGGACGGACAGGCAGGCAGGCAGGCAGACAGACAGACAGACAGACAGACATGCACTCAAACTGTAACCAAAGACAAATCTTCACAGGGAAAGAAAACGCAACCCAAGAACTACCTATACCGTCTACAGAAAAAGGGCATGCTGGGATAGGTGCATGCATGCCACAGAAAGTGACCTTGATACGTACCACATTATACAGACCAATACTCCATCGCTCAAACACAATCTGGCCCGAGAATCCATTGACTATTTGAAACCAAAACTGCCAACATAAAAAAGAAACACAACTACTGAACACACTGTAGGGCAAGTCACGGGTACCATGAAATGTTCTTCACACACACACACACACACACATACACACACAGAGGTATGACAAATGAAACAGTAAGGCTCAGTTGGTAGAGTTTGCCTGCTGGGGGGGGGGGGGGGGGGGCAAATGTATTCCAGTCATGCGCAGGAGGGGCAAATAAACTCCAGTCGTCCACTAACGGGGGCGACTGTATCCATGCAACACGGGAGGGGGTGCAAATGTACTCAGGAGTCTAGCGAGGTGAAGTCACGTGGCCGCTGACTTCATACTACGACTTACTTTATGCCGAAATATCGACAGAATTGACTGGTATACATTTGCACCCCCTAACCGGCGAACTATACCGACTGAGCAACAGTAAGAAGTGTGTTTACTAACATTATGTAAACGACAACACACTGGCAAGGTCAATGGTTGATCATTTCAAGTGCAAACACACACACACACACACACACACACACATATATATACACAGTGACACACACACGGTCAAACACGCACGGTCACACACACACACACACACACACACACGGTCACACACACACACACACACACACACACACACACACGGTCACACACACACATACACAGTGACACACACACGGTCACACACACACACACACACACACACACACACACACACACTGAGATAAATGTTGACAGGAAATCGTCAGCAGGGACTTTCTTGAAAAAAGACAGATCTGCACTTTGCTCAATGTAAAAAGTCAGAATAAAAGGAAGTACAGAGTAGGCACATTACCCCACTTTGAGATGAACTTGTTCAGCTACTCCCAATGTGTACTCTCACGAACAACACACATTCCCTCACACACCAGGATCCATACAGCATCACAGAACAATCACCAAGTGCAAAGGGTCATCTCAACTCCTGCCCCAATTTCATGTGCATCCAAATCACATGACACAAAGTGAAAAAGGGAGATCACCATGCACACATGTTCTACTGACATTTTTGAGAATCAAAGACAGAAAATGAATGAAAAATGAAGCAGTCAGTGGACATCGGGCCTGAAACTGAAAAAAACACACACTACAGGAAGGTAGAGATAATTGTGAAATGGTTCACAGCCAGACGAGGAAAAGTGCGCAGCCACACAACATGGCCGACGGCGAATGTCCGACTCCCTACATTCACGTACCACATTGTACAAACTCAGCGTCCATTTCTCGAACAGACTCCGGCCTGAAAATCCATTTTCTATCGCAAACCAGAACTGAAAGAAAGTCAAGAGCTTGGCAGTACAGTGAAGACATACAACCAAAACAACCCGATGTGAAGGTGTTCATGTGCAACACCTGGCGTGGATGTGAATTTCACAAAATCTGCACTAAAACTAGTATGGCTGTAAGACTGGTCGGTTTGGTTTGAGGCTCTTCCCTTGTCTGTTACATGTAGTAACCTGTGGTCGTGATCAAATGCTTGCAAGCTATTGTTGACCACAGGATTGCAGGTCAAAACAAGGTCAAAATGCATAGACCTTTTCCCATGCCCACATCCTTGAAATCATCTTTGTGGGGCAACGAAAGATTTTTAAACTCTCACACTCTCTCTCACATGATCAAAAGCTTACCTCTTTTTTGCATACATGTTAGTAAAAAAACCAAACAAAACCCAAAAAAAACCCACTATGTGCTGAAGGCTATGTGCCACGCGCTGCCCTCAGGCTAAGTAGCCGATGTATCGACTGTCAGGTGACACACTCTTTTGCCTTATCCCCATTTACACTTTGCTGGAAGTCCGCCTGTTAAAGGGACCCACCTCGATGACGTAGAGACAGATGTTCTTGTAGAATGAGTAGAGAATGAGTTTGGTCAGGCGACTGTAGCTCCAAGCACCGTGAACCAACAGCAGCTTTTGAAGGAAGCGGAACTGCACAACACACAACAGCAACTGTTAACTCTCTTGTATCTAAAACACACACACACACACACACACACACACACACACACACACACACACACACACACACACACACACACACACACACACACACACACACACACACACACACACACACACACACACAACCGCTCACACTTCCACAATGAAGCTGCTGCTCTTACACAAAGTTGTTACCACTCAGTCAAAATTACCCTTCCTCCCCTAAAAAGTCAGGACACACACACACACACACAAAATTTTTTTGGCACATTCACCTTCGTAACTCCCAACATTTTTAAAAAATTATTTTTTAAGTATGCAAAAGTTGCGAAAGTGTGCGCATGTGTGTACTAAAAGTTGGGGGGGGGGGGGGAGGGAAGAGAAAGGGGGCTGAATACGGGTGGAGCGTGAAAAGGAAAGTACTTTCCCTCTTTCTAGTCCCTGAAGTTGAGGCTTTGATGTCGGGGGGAAAAAGTTGTGCCTGCAGCATGCACTCACCTGAGCGATGGCGTAGTCTGAAGCGCAAGCAGCCTGCAGACCCTCCAGTCCACTGATTCCCACTCCAACATGGGCCGCCTGCAACACCACACTCACACCTACATCCAGTGTTGTCATTTCATTTTTCATTTAGGCCCCTGGCTCCACGTGGAGCATAGGCCATCGACAACCCTTCGCCATCGCACTCTGTTCTGGGCTATTCTTGCCACTCCAGTCCAGTTGGTCCCCTATCCAGTGTTGTACATCCACAAAAACATCTGTAGGACAAATGTCCTGGACCATATTAAAGTAATAGGACAAATGTCCTGGACCATATTAAAGGAATAGGACAAATGTCCTGGACCATATTAAAGTAATAGGACAAATGTCCTGGACCATATTAAAGTAATAGGACAAATGTCCTGGACCATATTAAAGTAATAGGACAAATGTCCTGGACCATATTAAAGTAATGGGACAAATGTCCTGGACCATATTAAAGTAATGGGACAAATGTCCTGGACCATATTAAAGTAATGGGACAAATGTCCTGGACCATATTAAAGTAATGGGACAAATGTCCTGGACCATATTAAAGTAATGGGACAAATGTCCTGGACCATATTGAAGTAATGGGACAAATGTCCTGGACCATATTGAAGTAATGGGACAAATGTCCTGGACCATATTGAAGTAATGGGACAAATGTCCTGGACCATATTAAAGTAATGGGACAAATGTCCTGGACCATATTAAAGTAATGGGACAAATGTCCTGGACCATATTAAAGTAATGGGACAAATGTCCTGAACCATATTAAAGTAATGGGACAAATGTCCTGGACCATATTAAAGTAATGGGACAAATGTCCTGGACCATATTAAAGTAATGGGACAAATGTCCTGGACCATATTAAAGTAATGGGACAAATGTCCTGGACCATATTAAAGTAATGGGACAAATGTCCTGGACCATATTAAAGTAATGGGACAAATGTCCTGGACCATATTAAAGTAATGGGACAAATGTCCTGGACCATATTAAAGTAATGGGGACAAATGTCCTGGACCATATTAAAGTAATGGGACAAATGTCCTGGACCATATTAAAGTAATGGGACAAATGTCCTGGACCATATTAAAGTAGTGGGACAAATGTCCTGGACCATATTAAAGTAATGGGACAAATGTCCAGGACCATATTAAAGTAATGGGACAAATGTCCCTGGACCATATTAAAGTAATAGGACAAATGTCCTGGCCCATATTAAAGTAATAGGACAAATGTCCTGGCCCATATTAAAGTAATAGGACAAATGTCCTGGCCCATATAAAGTAATAGGACAAATGTCCTGGCCCATATTAAAGTAATAGGACAAATGTCCCTGGCCCATATTAAAGTAATAGGACAAATGTCCTGGCCCATATTAAAGTAATAGGACAAATGTCCTGGACCATATTAAAGTAATAGGACAAATGTCCTGGCCCATATTAAAGTAATAGGACAAATGTCCTGGACCATATTAAAGTAATAGGACAAATGTCCTGGACCATATTAAAGTAATAGGACAAATGTCCTGGACCATATTAAAGTAATAGGACAAATGTCCTGGACCATATTAAAGTAATAGGACAAATGTCCTGGACCATATTAAAGTAATAGGACAAATGTCCTGGACCATATTAAAGTAATAGGACAAATGTCCTCTTTAGAACAAAACTATCCGGAAATTTTTTAGTTATTATGTCTCCTAGCAAATAGACGTCACATGATGCCATCCCGCGCCGCGCTAAAAATAGCACCTGACACACTGATAGACTGAACACACGTGGAGATGTCACGCCCCAGCCCTGTCTAGTCTTGCTGCCAGCAAACTCAGCAGTCAACTCGCGCGCGTGCAGTGTTCTAAAAATAGATCGCCTTGCCCCAAAGCTGAGTTGTGTAGCAGCAAGAACTTTGCAGCCTGCAGACTCGCTCTATAGGGCTAGTGTACCGTGTCAAAGAGGTATTAAAAACCGATCGGACAATGACCGCGCTTCGTGGAAAATAATGGGACATTTGTCCTCTTGACTACAATTTGTACAGGACATCCTGCATGTTATCTCGGACATTGTCCGATGTCCGACGTGGATGTACAACCCTGTACATCACCAGTCTCACAAAACCACCAACAGATCTTAGTAAACAATAATTCTTAACAGCTCGAGCACGACCTGCCAGCTATATTATAAAACTTGTCCCAAAAAAAACCCCCAAAACTAGCCGCTGCACACCAGTAGGCACCACTTCAGGCTCCGCATGTAGAAGTCGAGGTTAGGGAGTTTAGCCCCAGGTTAGAGTCTAACCTCGAACTAAACTACCTCTAGGGTAAAATTTTCTGTTGTTTTTTGTTTTAAATTCGGAAGCGGGTCGATTCCAGCAAGATGCCTAAGCCGTTACAGAAGGACTTATTTATTCCTTTCTTTGCCTCCTCTTTCATATAATTTTGGGGTTTTTTTGGTTTCTTTTGTGCTATCTGGGTTAGGCCCGTAGCCGTGGTTAAATTAACCTCGACTTTTACGTACCGGGCCAGGCCTTTATAACACATGGCACGGGCCTTCCCCGCTAGGCCCTAGACTGCTGCAGATCATGTAATACGTATAGTGGCTTGAAGTGGCTCCTAGTGATATGAAGATTTTAAGTAAAATTGTGATTGATGCATGGGCTTTTAAGAGGTAATCAGTGAAACCGGTGGTAAATGGTGGTAATCAGTGAAACCGGTGGTAAATGGTGGTAATCAGTGAAACCGGTGGTAAATGGTGGTAAACGTGAACAAGTATGTCTTTGTGTAGAAACAAAAAGTATGTGAAATGCTACCATGTTATACAAAAAAATACCACCACATTAAATTCACAAAACACTATTGAAATGTCTGATGCTGTCCCCTGCTAGATCAATACATTACACTAATACTCGCACTGTTTAGTCTCTTCTCCTCATGTATAACGTACGACAGAGGTTGATTCACATGTACATCACCCTCACCCCCCTACTTTGATTTTTCATCTCCATAAACAAGCAGACGTACCTGAATCATGCCGACATCGTTGGCCCCATCCCCTATGGCAAGAGTGATAGCTTTTTGAGATCTTTTCACCAGTTCCACAAGTTCTGCCTTCTGCAACGGTGACACTCTGCACAAGAACGCACGTGTTAGTGTTACAATGTACTCTCAAACATACATAAAGACAAGCAGCATCACTTCCATTCACTTTCAATGGAATGAGAACTAAAATAAAATTGACAAATGTCACAAGGATCCACCGTCTGTGCTTTTTCACATTTGAAACTTTGGCAGAACTGCACTTTGAGAAGAGCTCAAGGCTTGCAATGCACTTCTCCTGTGTTGTTCTCAAATGGGGATATCCCACACTTCAACCATAAGTGGTGTTTGACCGTGGGAACAAAAGTAGAAGCCATCTCAAGATGCACAGAGAAGTAGAAATCAAAACCAAAGATCCAGGTTGTTTTCCCGAGACAAGCCAGCCATAAGAAAGAGGATGAATATGGAGCCAATAAGACAAGGAAGGACTAGACTAAGGATGCTGAAAGGAAGGAAGCAGGGCGAGCCCCCAGTGTTCATCATCTACTATGATACTATGGATAGTATTTTGTATAGGACAGGACTAGGCAGATCCCACTGGGTTCTGCATAAGTGAGACACGTGTTATTAAAAGGCACTTTACCGACAACAGATGACCGCACGGCAAGATAAGGCGATGTCCAGGAAGTCTTGTCGACAGTCACATGACAATGCATATTTCAGGGACTGCAAAGAAACAAAATGCAATAATCATTTGAATATGCAATGCAGACCAACATTCCACCTATGATTATACAATTAAACACACACACACACACACACACACACACACACACACACACACAAAAAGATGATGATGTAGCAACAGTTATTGGTTGAGGGCTGTGAAGAGGTGGGTTTTCAGATTTGTTTTGAAGGATGGTTTGTGTCTGTATATCTGATTGATAACGGGAGGTCATTCTGGGATGCTAAAAGTTAATTTTGTTTTTATTCACTGTGTACGTCATTGCCACTGTGACTGTGCCTGTGTGTGTACTGACCTCTCCGTCGATGATGAGTCCCACATCATTCTCCTTGCCCAGAGCGTCACCAAAATCCGCCTTTCGTTTCACCAGCTCATCACGGGTTGCCTGTTCAAATAGTAATACATGTACACACTTGTATATAAGCAATGTAATGATGGATGTCTTCCCCTGGTGAAGGAACCGAGGCGGGCGTGAAAATTTGGGATTTTCTGCTCTTTTTTTTTGGTTGCTTTTTTTTTGTGTGCGGCTTTACTATAAATTGATTCTAGCATTTTCTAAAGTTTATTTTGTAACTTCTATTTGCGGATTTCTCCACTTGTATCTGGATGTGACATGCCAGCAAGACTGCATTTTTTGAAGATAATGCACATACTTATATATATATATATTATCAGTAACTCCATCCCATCATGAGTTTCTGTACTTTGGTATCAGCCTGTATTTCTCTCACCAGTGAGGCTATTGTGTAAAAGGTACAAATGTTAAAGATTACAAAGGTTTCATAATGATAATATAACATTCTTGTACAGCGCACAGTCCCCACAAAGTGGGCTCAAGGCGCTGCACAATTACAATCTAAGAAATCAGAAGTACAGAACATATACTGGCACAAGACCCACGCACTCACTCATGCACAAAAACCTGAAACTCCACCAGCAGGCAGGCTCAGGACAGTGGACGATATACGGTAAACTAGTCAAAGGACAGTCTGAACAAAAGGTTTTCAGTTTGGCTTTAACACTTTCAGCCCTGCCAACGTATTACCTACAGTCTCGCAGACCCTAACAATAATATGCGTGCATGTGACCGACTCTCATATGCTCTGCACAGTGGAAGATTCCCCTACAGGATGGATCCAATACTTCTTGAGAAACTATAGGGTTTTGTATGCAAGAGCCCAGCTTTAGATCTAGCACACTTGAAAAACTCCCAGGCAGAGAGCGTCATCGCTATTGAGATTCCTTCAGGGCTGAAAGGGTTAAAATCAAGCAAGTTAGATGCATTACTAATGCACCGGGGAAGAGAATTCCAGATTACAGGGGCTTGGTACTGAAAGGATCTTTCCCGAAATTCGCTCCATGTACTCACGTCCAGGCTGTGTTCATTGACGATGATGAGTTCCATTGTTTGCGTGAGAAGCTGACAGGAGTAACCTGGAAAACATCACAGTCAAACAAATGTCAACACAAAATGTTGGGATCGACTGAAACAGCATTGATAATCTCAGAAGTTATCATACATCCATCAACATCATAATCATGTGTCATCAGCCATAAGCTTAACCCTTTCAGCCCTAAAGGAATCACAACAGCGATAACGCTCTCTGTTTGGGAGTTTTTCAAGTGTGGTAGATCTAAAGCTGGGCTCTTGCATACAAAACCCTATTTCTCAAGAAGCACTGGATCCATCCTACAGGAAATCTTCCACTGTGCAGAGTGTATGAGAGTCAGTCATATGCACGCATAATTATTATTGTTAGGGTCTGCGAGACCGTAGGTGATACGATGGCAGGGCTGAAAGTGTTAAGTGCTTGTTGTAGGTTCCCTCATTTTGCACATAATTTTTGCAAATATTAGGGTATGACATGTACTGTGAGTGCATCAGAGGAAGTTTAGACTCCATGTGTCTATCAGGCTAATGATCCACACTGTCAAAAGAAGAGGAGGCAAACGAATGAGGGATTTACCTATGTTGATGGCCGTTTCCTGTTTGTCTCCTGTTAGAACCCACAGTTTGATTCCAGCCATGGCCATCTTGTAGATTGTCTCCGGAACACCCTGTTGGACACATTTCATCATATTTTTAAGTTGATGTCACCTTTGTTATTGCATGAGGATGTCATAACCATACACAAACCGTCAGATGACTCAATGTACGATACAGAGTATTTGCCTGATCTGTAATAATGTCTAAACGTACTTACACTGATGATACAGCGACACCCATACGGTAGAAGCATGTGGCGTACATTGCCTGCCTGCATGTTACTAGCCTACACAGTATCTCAGTTACAAAACCGTCGGATGACTCAAAGTACGATACAGAGTATTTACCTGATCTGTAATAATGTCTAAACATACTTTTTTACACTGATGATACAGCGAAACCCATACAGTAGAAGCGTGTGGCGTACGTTGCCTGCCTGCATGTTACTAGCCTACACAGTATCTCAGTCACAAAACCGTCAGATGACTCAAAGTACAATACAGAGTATTTACCTGATCTGTAATAATGTCTAAACATACTTTTTTACACTGATGATACAGCGAAACCCATACAGTAGAAGCGTGTGGCGTACGTTGCCTGCCTGCATGTTACTAGCCTACACAGTATCTCAGTCACAAAACCGTCAGATGACTCAAAGTACAATACAGAGTATTTACCTGATCTGTAATAATTCAATTCAATTCAATTCAATTCAATATAACTTTATTGTCTGTCGATGGCAGAAAATTTTCTTCTGGCTCACACACACACACACACACACACACACACACACACACACACACACACACATTAATTTATCTAGACATACAAATCCATACATATTAAACACCGGAAGTGTCTAAACGTACTTACACTGATGATACAGCGAAACCCATACAGTAGAAGCGTGTGGCGTACGTTGCCTCCCTGCATGTCACTAGTCTACACAGTATCTCAGTTACAAAACAAAGAATGTGCGATAATAAAAATCAAATGACAAAGCTAACTCACATCCTGCAGTTTGTCTTCAATGGCCGTTGCACCCAGGAGGACAAGGTTCTGAAAAGAAAACAACTTTTACACCACTCGCCAGTGCAAATTTTCTACGAGTTAACTATGAGAGCTTCTCAAAAATAAAACAAAATAAAAAAAAACTACGAGACCTTTACGTCAAAAAAAAAAAGAAAAAAAGTAAGGAAACAGAGAGTGTGAGTTATGACTTTCCATAATCCACTCAGTGGTTTACAAGTTCACAAAACACACTCCAGTTACGTCATCAGTCAAAGATACAGAGAAAGTGCATCATTTCAAACATTTGGCACGCATACGTCACGGCTGGTGCACAGTTATTTTCTTCACTTTTGGGGGTGAAATTTTATTTTGCTTGGATCACGTTTTGTGGGTGATGGTAGAAAACTCTTACCCTCTCTATCAGCTCGGCTGCTTCCTCTAGCTTCTTCTCACGTTCATGGATGGATGTGCTGGCTTTGTAGAATGTGTGGCGCCAGTCGTCATAAAACTCCTCGCTGATCTCCGCTTTGGCAATGCACAGAGTCCGCAGTCCTGTCCACACAAGAAAAGCCATGAACAGCCGCAGACATTACAAGCAAATGCTTGTCAAAATATTAACAGGGCATTATGTTGTTCTTAGTGATTATGCATACAAGCAAATGCCCCAGACACCCGACAAAAAAAAAAAAAAAAAGACAAAAAAAAACCCAAAAAAACCCAGAAAGATACATGAACAATGGTGGACAGTTCAAAAGACTACCAAATCTTCTAAAGAAAAATGAGTTATTTTTAATGCTTACCAATGGAGGCAAATCCTTCAAGATGCTGAAGCGTGATGTCTGCATACAACTGTGTTTCATCGAGTCTCTCGTAGATAACAGTGTCCTGGAACAAGGAACGATTGAAATCCACCTTCACAAGACTCAGACAAATTCACAAACTACAATCTAAACACACTTATCAGGTACGTAGAGTAACTACACTTGTAAATGTTAGTCAACCCTCCGAATGACCTTTGCAAAAGTTTCAAGATCACAACTCTCCACAAATACCTGTGAATGAGTTTAAAAAATAAAATTAAAAAAATGTAAGAAACCACTAATTTCTGTTTCTATGTGTATGTGTTCTTGAGAAATGCCTATTATCGCATGTGCTCCTTTCAATATGCTGTCAAGGTCTTCAGTGCTTCGGACAAAAAAACCCCAAAAAAAACCCGGATAGGTAAGATAATAAAGAATTACCTTTTCATCTGAAAAATGTTTCCGACAAGAAAGCACATATATCTTCACCATTATTTTATGTTTGCACGTGGATGTTATGAGCTCTACCATCATCTGCTAAAACTGATTTAAATGCCATGAAATTGATCAGCACTTGGGCTCTTTTGCCAGTTGACAACAGAACGGCGTTCTGCTGGGACTAAAAACAAGAAACTCCTCAACTGCTTACCGCTCCCTTCATCAACAGCTGGATTTTCCCATCAGGTCCCCGCACTATTACAGACATCCTCTTCCGGTTACTGGTAAAAACAAGAAAGTAAATATTAATAAACATGACATTTATACCAAATTGCAAAGAAACATTTCACTGCAAAATTGTACCCCCCCCCCCACCCCCCCAAAGTTCCAGACACAATGCTGTGGCAAAAATGTGAGACAGAGACAATGAAAGAACCGACTGCGGCAACTGCTCTTACGCTACTGTGATACTTTCAAGATTATTTCAATGAACATATTAAATTTTAAGACAGAGTGAGCTGTTGAGGCCCTTATGCTTCTCTAGGAGCCAAAAGGACTAAACTATTAAATTTAAAAAAAACCTTGCCCAGGTTCACCACTCTTCTAGGGGCTAATGCTAGAGCTCGTTCCACGGGGATAGGCGCCCTATAAATATTATTATTATTATTATTATTATTATTTTTTGTGCTCACAGATCATTCTATGTTCATGACATCTATCATTACACCACTCAGACAACTGGACAGTGACAGCGTCTGTAATGCTGGCAATGGGCCAACAGAAGTGTACTTAATCACACGCTCTAGCTCCACTACTGCTCCAGGAGTGTAATAACAGTCACAGAATTTCAAATGCTCATACAAAGTGTGATTAACACTGTATCGTATTAAGAGCTGTACTAATCATCAAGATAGAGCGTTTTGAGCGTACAGGCACACATCATGAACAAAACTGTTTCAAAACGTAAGTTGGCCCAGCAAAGATGGAATTACCTCATTTAACTCTACAATGTCTAAATGCTGAAGCTTGATTAAGACAAAACAAGATACCTTGTGAACTCCAGCACGTTCAAAATCTCATACAATTCCTTCTTCCCAAACTGAAACATAATTATACACATTATAATTATACACATTATAATTATACACATTATAATTATACACATTATAATTATACACATAACCAGATGAAAACAATACAAATGCAAAGCATACTTTAAAAAAAAAATGTTAAAAAGTTATGTCATTCTATCATGATGACTTAACCTTTCCAATATGGAGTTCGTTTGTAATAAAAGCACAATTAGGAAATCATTTTGCTCATCATTTTGCAAATCATAATTTTAAGAAATGTAACACAATTCTAAAGAGTAACTTTTATTCATGAGTTTATCGGCAGGTTGTAAGACAAATCTCCAACAATGAAACTCAATTTAAGTACTGACCACTTCAATCTCAACCGTGTCAGGCGACCTGTTGGTGAACACAAAGCCCAGACTGCGAGCCGCCTGCACAAGAGCTGCCTCATCTGAAAATAAAGTGAATCAAGACCTTACGTACTTCCTGAAGTAAAAAGCACACACACACACACACACACACACACACACACACACACACACACACCACTGTTCCCAAGGTGTGCATATCTGTAGTCACAAAACTCTGAAATTGACACAAATTTCAGAACAGCGTGTCACAGGGGATACACATTTTTCGTCTCACTCTGACGACCAGTATTTTTTCAACACTCTCCCAGAAACTCGATGAACAAAAGCGAAACGTAACTAGCAGCAGACACTTGCAGCATGGCATTTCCACTGAGCCATAACAGACAGAATCTGACTGGCCTAAGCACTCTAGGACACTTTTTGTCCAATCATAATGCTCTGGTAAGTGTGCGGGCTCCTCACCTTGCCAATTCGCTATGGCTGACTCACTACCATTCACAAACATCTCTACTCCTTGAATATTTGAATAAAGGGCAAAATGTGTACAAGAGTGTGTGTGCCAGTAAACATTAATACCTGGTGATGAAGCGAGGTAGTGGATGTCTCCTGTCAAGGGGTCGCGTTCTGGAACCACTGTGTGACACACTGCCATAAGTACCATGAAGTCTCGTATTACGTCTGCTGTCACCTGTCAAACACAGCAACCAGAAAAATATCAAGCATAGTCAGGACAGTGGAATCTCTGTTAGACATTGAAAACAACAGAAAAGGAAACTTGAAAAGAAAGAAAGAGAGAGAGAGAAAGAAAGAAAGAGAAAAGAAAGAGAGAGAGAGAAAGAGAGAGAGAGAAAGAAAGAAAGAGAAAAGAAAGAGAGAGAGAGAAAGAAAGAAAGAGAAAAGAAAGAGAAAAGAAAGAGAGAGAGAGAAAGAAAGAGAGAGAAAGAAAGAAAGAGAAAAGAAAGAGAAAAGAAAGAAAGAGAAAAGAAAGACAGACAGACAGACAAGAAAAGAAAAAGGAACAGGAAACGGAGAACAGAAACTACCCATAATCAGTGGCACAAAGAATCGAACCTCAATAACCTGTGTCACAAGCACTGAAGCGGGGTACTTGCCACCATACTACCAATTCCATTGCACTTTCTCAACGTAATTTTCATCTTTTCCATTTGCAGCAGAGCTCTAGGTTTTGGGTTGCCAAACAATTTTCATAAAAAATACACAATTATTTACTGATATTAGGAAGAATTCTGAAGTCACATTATTCAAATTTTGGGGGGAAAAATTCGCAGTGACAAATTTTAAAGTAAACAGTAAGTAACTTATTGACAGCTGTTCGTACATGGTTGGATCGGAGGTTGTAGATTAGCGAACCATCGTTAAACTGGTCCCTGCTCTCTTCATTGTTCCTGAAAATAAAAAAGTACTGTTTACATTCAAATGCTGTGGTCGCTGAAACTGTGAACAATATTCATTCAGAAACGGAAAATGACAAAAGTAAAATTGCCAGTGTTTGGTGCCTCGAGTGGCCGACAGTTCTGTGACCGTCCCAAGGCTGTTCACACTCTAATACACTGCCGCTCCGCAGAGCAAATCCAATCAGGAGTGTTCTATCTTGGTGAACCCCACTCTTCGGTAATGTGTGAACAGCTCCTTCTTGCTGCCTCTTTAATTTTGTAGTTTATTCACGTATTCCAGATAGGAGGGAGGGAGGGAGGGAGAGAGAGAGAGAGAGAGAGAGAGGATAAATAATTTTTGTTGTCAGCCGAAGCAGCTTCACACACAAACTGTAATACTGAGGGTCAGTTCATTCTATTTTCACACACAAACTGTAAATAAAGCTCATTCTATTTTCATTCGACTTTTTATTCTTCAAGGTGCAATAGAAATCTACAAAACTAGCCATTGGTAATTAAGTGTCGTTGATATGTGCATAATTTCGTCTTATTGTCCAATAGGGAACCTCGAATGCATCCCTGTGATACTCGTAAGCGTGGTATAACACATGTTATCATACACGTAGCTACGAATGAGAAAATCTAGCTCTGAACAAACACTACATCAGCCCCATGAATATGATGGTCATGGAAGTTCTTCAGGTCTGGGAAACACGTATTTTCAAGGCCATTATAAACTGTTTTATCCGAATCTTGACCCAAGTACTCATGTGGCTGTTGCTGAAGACAGTTTAAAATAACTCACCCATAGCAAATGCCAGCAATGGTGCATTTTCTGAACTCCATAATATTTTGCGTCAACGTGCCAGTCTTGTCTGAGAATATGTACTGCACCTGCAAAGAGAAAACACCCAAAAAATAATCCCCGAAGATTATTGTTATAAATTGTCTTGTCTTTAAAAACTTGAATATCATGCACGTGTATTTGCCGACGGCAGTGGAAACCAAGCTATACGGCACCCTGGAGGAGCTGCGACGGACGGCAGTGGAAAGCAAGCTATACGGCACCCTGGAGGAGCTGCGACGGACGGCAGTGGAAAGCAAGCTATACGGCACCCTGGAGGAGCTGCGACGGACGGCAGTGGAAACCAAGCTATACGGCACCCTGGAGGAGCTGCGACGGACGGCAGTGGAAACCAAGCTATACGGCACCCTGGAGGAGCTGTGACGGACGGCAGTGGAAACCAAGCTATACGGCACCCTGGAGGAGCTGCCACGGACGGCAGTGGAAACCAAGCTATACGGCACCCTGGAGGAGCTGCCACGGACGGCAGTGGAAAGCAAGCTATACGGCACCCTGGAGGAGCTGCGACGGACGGCAGTGGAAACCAAGCTATACGGCACCCTGGAGGAGCTGCCACGGACGGCAGTGGAAAGCAAGCTATACGGCACCCTGGAGGAGCTGCGACGGACGGCAGTGGAAACCAAGCTATACGGCACCCTGGAGGAGCTGCGAAGGACGGCAGTGGAAACCAAGCTATACGGCACCCTGGAGGAGCTGCGACGGACGGCAGTGGAAACCAAGCTATACGGCACCCTGGAGGAGCTGCGACGGACGGCAGTGGAAAGCAAGCTATACGGCACCCTGGAGGAGCTGCGACGGACGGCAGTGGAAAGCAAGCTATACGGCACCCTGGAGGAGCTGCGACGGACGGCACCTTCATCGAGGGCACCAGGCTGCTCATCTAACGAGAGGCGAACAAGGAAGAAGAATGCACGTGTCTTTGAGAAATTTTAGTTTTAGTTTCTCTCCCTACCACGTACCTGCTGCTACATGTACCGTCAATCCTGATTCCTAAAGCTCTCAACTTGCAACACGCACCTGAGTCCTCAGAAGGTCAGCTGTTTGAGAATACTGGGTCATTCATGAGCCACCCGAGCTGTTTCAGAATAAAGGTATTTTGAAGAAAACAATATTCCCCACAAAACTTTCCTTGTCTTCGGCAAAAAAATCACAGTTTCACAGACAATTTTAATGCCTGATTGGCGGTGATGAGCACAGTCCTTACCTGGCCCAGTTCTTCATTCAAGTTTGAAGTCCTGGCCATGGCTGGAGTGTCCGTCTCTTCATGGTACATGTCCAGATCCTGTGACACACGAACAATCACTGTCTTAATGAAGGTTTATTTGACAATCATAAACAATCAATCACTGCCTTACTGAAGGTTTATTTGACAATCATACACAATCACTGTCCTAATGAAAAGTTTATTTGACAATCCTAAGCAAACGATCACTGTCCCAATGAAGGTTTATTTGAGAATCATAAACAATCACTGTCCTAATGAAGGTTTATTTGACATCAATAAACAAATAACCAAAAAATCTCACCTTTTAAAAAAACAATGCAAAAATCACATTAAAAAAAAAAAAAATCTTCACTTGATGCCATTGTTACGCAATTTGCAGCGGTCTCGCACCTAGCCTTGCGTAATAGTGGCTTCAAGTGGCTCCTACTGGGGTGCAATGGCTTGTTCTTTAGATCCAGTCTTATCATATAGGGGTTGCAATGGCTTGTTCTTTATATCCAGTCTTATCATATAGGGGTCGCAATGGCTTGTTCTTTAGATCCAGTCTTATCATATAGGGGTTGCAATGGCTTGTTCTTTAGATCCAGTCTTATCATATAGTGGGCAGGGGGTGGTTGAGGTTCAGGATCTTAAAACTTAATGAAGGTTTATTTGACAACGATAAAGGCAGTTAACATCAGTCTGTCAGTTTTCAAGTGCCAGTGAGAAAGATGCAATTGTTAATTGTTTAGGCAGTTGACCCTCGATAATGGACACAGAGGCGCTCGCACCAGGGCAGCCCGATACACATCTGGAGACTGCACGTACCAACCTACCGATGGTGAGAGAGACAGAGAGACAGAGACAGACAGAAAGAAAGACAGCTGACCCAGTTGATGAAGATGGCCTGGATGAACTTGACGACCTCAAGCGTGACCTGGAGACTGATGGGGATCAGGTTGTTGTAGAGGATGATGAAGGTCAGCAGGTTGTACCCAAAGTTCGACTCCACCATCTCTGTTGACAAGATAACAGGTCAAGTTACTGCCTACATGTAACCTCTACATGGACTTAGTATCAACAGGTAGTGCATCCGGCATTAGTAGTCCATGCACGTTACTGAATGGTTGTAATCGCTGTTACCTTGAAGCGCGGATTCATCTCTGTTCACAAGATAACAGGTAAGGTTACTAAATGTAACAGGTAGCGCATTCAGCATTAGCAGAACATGCATCTTATTGATTGGTTGTCACTGCGGTTACGTTAAAGCGTGGATTCAACCCCAGCTGTGACACTGATTTCTCCCGGTTGTGGGGGGCCTTCCATCAGGGTTTTCCCCCCCCAAGTCCTCCAACTTCAACCCCCTCACCACCCCAAGCAAATTTTTTTTTTTTAAGTTGGAGGGGCAGTGCTGCATCATGAAATTGAAAACAAGCCCCCTCAACCCCCACCCCACCATCTCCACCCCCCCCCCCAACTTAGTACTCATAGAACTGGTGCCTTTGAAATGAAGACAAAACTCAACACGAATTGTTTAACAAACAGCAACTCATAACATTTTCAAGCAGTGCGTAACACAAGTCAAGTCATGTCAAATCAACGCATTCTCTGTGAAATATCGATCTACATGTACCATCATCTACCACCATCTTGTGTGTGTGTGTGTGTGTGTGTGTGTGTGTGTGTGTGTGTGTGTGTGTGTGTGTGTGTGTGATGCTTCACATGATGTGTTTGTAGTGAAATGTATGTGTGGAGGCATGCTGTGTGTGTTTCTGGCTGTGCATGTTCATTGTAAGGCGCCCTGAGCTCCAGCGAGAGGGAGGGCATCCCTGAAGTACTCATACACGTATTATTATTATTATCTAGGAAAATGGCGGAGGTGCCTATCAAATCCATGTGATGTCTCTTTTTCCTGATGATGACAGATTAGCTTTTAAGGTGAAAATATCTACATATATAAATGTCCATCATTATTTCTTGGTTATAAGCATGACTTCACATCCAGGTATAACACTGGTCAAGGACTGATACAGTTTTGAAATGTCCAATTATTTCTGTCCGAGGCAGATATAACGTCCTTTTTTGGGGGGAGGGGGGGGGGGCATGGTTTTCTTCATCAGTCGGTGGTCTAGTGGTTTAGAGACTTGTCACCAATGCGAGAGGTCAGGGGTTCGAGTCCCACTCGGAGCAAAGAATTTTTCCTTCTCATATGTGGCACCGTTTATTCAGGCCGATCGTCAGGGGTTCTCTCTGGGTACTTCGGCTTCCTCCCCCTCTGCTTTGGAAATGTTCAGCCCACCATATTTGAAAAATAAATGCAATTCTAAATTCTGAAATTTAAATAGCTGAGCTGACCCTTCGCACCACGTGATTGTAATGTGTTTATGTCCAGTGTCTGAGAGAATGCGTGTGATTCACGTGAGCGTGCGTGTTGGGTTTCAGTTCGCTGCGCTTTGAGACGATTCAAGAAACTGGGTAAAGCGCCTATACAATACTCATTATCATTATTATTATTATATTGAGGACAAATCTGCTATACTTTGCTGGTCAGCCAGGGCATACATCCGAGAATTGTTCCCATGCATATGAAGGACTTCATCTGTATGTGTCACATGGTGAAAACAAAGCAAATGTGAACAATTCCAAACGGATAAACACAACGGCTCATGCTGGTCAAACAACATGTAAAATTCATAACACAATTACGTTCTTCTTCTCACTTTCATTGACTGGTATGTTCGTTTTTTCTATTCAAAATGCAAATATGTCATTAGTTAGTGAGTACTGTTAGTTTTTCACACACAAACGCACAAGAACAAGAAAAGCATGACTATTAGTTTGTGTTCCACAATTGTGAACACAGTACTATTAAACTGTGGTAAGTGGTAATCCAAATCTGAGCATATTTGCAATAAATTCAATTTTAAATTACAAAACTGAAATAGCTGAGCTGACCCTTCCCACCACGTGCACGTTGGGTTCAGTTCGCAGTGCTTTGAGCCGATTTAAGAAACTGTGTAAAGCGCCCATACAATGGTATGGTATGGCATGGTATGGTATGATATGGTATGGTAGACTTCTCCTCGGCGTGCATATCCATCTCTGCTGAAATGATAACGGAGCCGCAGGGCTGGAGGGTGACGCTGTGAAAGCCTGCTGCCGTTAAGCGCTACTTTATGTGCAAACCTCCACCCTGCTATTCACTCTGGTGCGTGCGACAGTATTTCTGTTTTACCACGCCACCGGCCACAGCCTACTCTTCTTCGAAAGATGAACGTGGGATTTTTAGCGTGCACACTTGATGTATGTGCATGCATGTGTACACGGAGGCGAGACAGGCAACGTAAACGAGTCTGCACATGGATTTGACTCGATATGGTAATGAAAAATCCCACCATATTCCTGCGCACCGGGAACTCGAACCAGGCAGCTCAGGATCCGAAGTCGGATGGCTTAACGACTAGACCAAATCCCCTGTCAATACAGTAGAACCTCTTTTGGGTGGCCACCCCTTTGGGAGACCACCTGCCTGTGCAGACCAATGTTACAATGATACTGGGTTGCACTTCTTCACTGTCTGAAGCTTCTTTTGGGTGACCACCTCTCTTTTAAGACCACTCTTGTCTGGCCACAGGGGTGGTCGCCCAAAAGAAGTTGTACTGTACAATACTCAGTTACTATAATTACATTATTGAGAAGTCATCAACTTGCTTGCAAAATCTCAAGAGTTATCACAAGATGAGATTGTATGGTGCAAGCAAGCTTTACAAACAGCCAGGCCATAAATATTGACTTCTAGTTCCGGTTGTGTGAATCTCAGTATCTATTATTTAAACACATGCACTGAATATGTACTTTTGCTTTTGTGTGCCTCTACCGGTGACACCTCCCCTCCCCCCCCCCCCACCCCACCCAACTTAAATTTTCAATATGTATGACAGGCATTATGCATACAACAATGCTATGGAAGACTTTTCATCGAATGCGCTTAATCCGTGTATCAGAATCAGTCACTTGGGACACAGTACAGCATCTGAAACCATTGTGGTCACTCTGGTCAGCGTATACGTTGTTCTAGAAGTGCACTGCGTACTGTGCAGACGGTATTTGGTTGCAGACTGAGGGCCAACTAGACAGCGCTGACTGGTGGATATTTTTTTGAAACTTTGTCGATCCCCAGTCTGGTTAGGAATGGACTACAGGTGAAAAAAAAAAATATATTTTTCTAACATTAGAAGCAACAAAGTGACGAAAATGGTTTGCACTTGCCAAATGAAACATCCTTCTATCTGGCAAACAGCCTTAACGGTAGTTTTTCATCTCAGCGGCGTTACGAACATGGAGGTTTAAGGGGCCGAGAGCTCTTACATAATATACATACTAAAATTCAGCAGCGTACTGGCCCCTGTAGTGTAGTGGTTAGCACTTCGGACTATGGACCGGGAGACCCGGGTTCGAGTCCCAGCCGAGGCAAGCGGGATTTTTCCTACTTAGGTCGGCTCCTGCCCAGAGCGGGTGTGCTATGGGCCCAATGGGAAGGCTGTTGCCACACAGCCGTGATTTCCACCCACTTCACGGGTGCGACTTTGGGGGTGCTTCCCTTGGTATGACACGTCTTATGGTGTGGATGATTACACGGCCGGCACCGCAGGTGCCGTAGTTCCCGGGCCTGATTAATAGTGCTGGGTACCGGTACAGAGGACCGTACCGGTTTTTTACCGGTATTTTTGCATCGTACCGGTTTTTTGTACCGGTGTACCGTGCTGACCAATCCTGACGATAACACATGCACTTTAGCAGTTGACAATGACGCATGAGGTTGCGCAGTATCAGTGAATAAAAAAATGGAGGATTTGTGGAGTGCAAAACAGGAGAAAAGAGAGAGAGAGAGAGAGAGAGAGGTAAACTACACAACTGTTTGTTGTTGTTGTTGTTGTTGTTGTTGTTTTACTTTTCTTTACTTTTCTTTATTTAAAAAAAAAAAAAAATGAAGCAGTGACTTATATAAGCTGGTCAATAAAAGCAGACAACATAGCAGGAGACACTGTAACACAGCAGAACCTAAACATGTAGACATACTGTTTTCATTGTTCAGTCCCAATTTTTTTTTTTTTTTTTTTGAGAAAGATCAGCCTGTCCACATGTTTAGGTTTCAGCGATGCCCTCTGTTGAGTTACAATGTCTCCTGCTGTGGAGAACACCCTCTCAGATGGCACACTTGTGGCTGGTACTGCCAAGAGGGCAGTGGCCAGCATTGACTAGAACGGGAAGCGGAAGGAGTTGAGCTTCCACCAGCCGAGAGGCCGGGCATCATTTGGCAGCCTGGGCTCAGCTCTGTACGAAGCCACATCAGAAGAACATATGGGCTTCGGGCTTCTTCCACGTGAACTATGACAGTTATGTCCCTTGCAGTACGGACCGGTACAGCTGGCCGTACCGGTACTGCGTACCACGTCACCGTGCACCGGTATTACCGGTTTGTACCGCCAGCTCTAGTGATTAATGCCGGGATATTTATGACAGGAAGCGTGGAATGCGGCCCTGTCCTGCAATCCCAAACCACACGGACCTCCATAGCATCATCTTACCATCATCCTCATCTCCACCATCATGCATAATAAAAATTGCCCCAGCTTCCGAGTCTTCCGTGGATTCCACCCATTATCAGGGAGGAATACAACTGGAGCCGGCAAAGCGTTGTGGCAGCAACAAAAACAAAAACAAAAAATTCAGCAGTGTTACTGACCGTGGTAGAAGAGGTACCAGTCTGTGTCAGCGTGTCGCCCCGTCCACACACTGTTGGCAACTGAACACACCAGGGACAGCACCACCAGAACCACAAACAGCAACAGGATCTGGCCAAGAGAAACACGCATCACGTCTGTGGGACAGGACATTTACACACACAAGGCTATAGGGAAATCAAGTTCCTTTGCCTGAGTTACAGCCCCTGCGTGACCTAACTCATCCAGGCAAAATAAACCACTATTCTCAGGTGCTAATTTCATGCATATGTAACAGGCCTATTTGCATATATATATATATGCACAGATAAAACAAAAGACTTTTAGCTCAGTGTACACTGTACATCTAACTTTCACCACAATATACCGAGGGATCCCTGCCAGAAGGTCTTATCTCTCTTCTTTCTATCTGTATCGATAGGACATTCTGGCAGGGAATTCTCAAACTACTACTGTGGTAGCCATATTTCTTGTCAAAACACACAAGTTTGCATTTGATAAGGCAGAGAGATTGTTCATACAACGTGGCTAAATTTAGAAGAAAAAAAAAATATGGGTAATCTCACTGGGAAACTCCGTTTTGAATTCTGCCAATTACTGTGTGAGGCTGAACGGCATGTACCGGTACATCCACAAGCTTCTTGCACACTTTCTTCCTCAGGAAGCCCCCACTCATGTTCTCTATAAACCACCTACGAGGTGCAGACAAGTATAGCTTGTGACATTGCATGCGCCTGTGACATGTCAGGTATACCCACACCTGTGATTCAAAAATGACAAACCTGCGTGTTGGTGAGTTTTTCCACATTGGAGCGCTTCAATGGTGTTGAAGTCGAGTTCAGCATCAATTTTGTTTGGGCTCCAGTGTATATCACAACCCCTGTAAACAAAGACGCATCTTGTGGCAGTCAGAAAACAGGATACCCAATCGCCATGCACCTGTCAACATCATCAACATGCCCAGTTGCTCTGGATGACATATTTTGTCCATGTTTCCTGAGCCATTCTCAAACGGAAAATTTTTTCCCAAATTTTCTTCTAACAAGCATATTTACCATGTCTCACAAATGCATATCTCCTTTTCCTGGCATGGGCATACTATGGGCTTGCCAGGTATGCATTTGTGAGACATGGTAAAGTATGTGTAGTTAAAACTCAGTTTCACAAAAATTCTGGGATAACATCGGTTTTTTTTTTCTCACAGGTAGTGATTTGTGGGTAGCTGGGTGGGTGTTTTGGAGTTTAACGTCCTTTTTCACCATGTAAGGGTGATATCAAAGACAGGACAACAAGAAAATGGCCAGCATAAATATCTGGCCCCAGCCGGGACTCGAACTCCCGGCCCACTACACATATATGCAAGTGCCAAACTCACCAAAAATCCAGCCCGTGTTTCTCAGCATCGCTCCCCTCAGCAGCAGTTGATTTGGCCCCAAGGGTACAGCACTGCACAACGATAACACGAGCCGACATTCAAAGCCATATCAATACTAACATGATAACAGTGTACTACTGGAACGAGATTTCCCTTGGACAGAAAAATCTTTCTTTAAAAAATAAATACTACTTTCCTATGCACCAGAGTAAACTTTTATACAAGCATCCTCTTTTCCAACAAAGCAAAGTGTTGACATTTCCCATTTGATAAGCATGTCTGTTATCCTCCGAAAAAGGAGTTTCAACATCTATCAAATCCATGGCACTTAGGGTCGTTTACCAGATGACTGTCGTCACGATATCCCAAGTTCTTCGAACTACTAATCACATGATAAAATGAGGAAAAAGACTTTTTTCATTGTTGTTTTTTTCCCCCCTGCTTTCTGTCACAACCAGGCCCAGGAACTATGGCATCTGCAGTACCGGCTATGTAATCATCCACATCATGAGATGTCATAATAGGGGAAGCACCCCCAAAGTTGCAGTAGGTGAGTAGGAAAAGACACTTTGACAACTGAAATCACACATGTACACGTGTCTAATTTCACCGACGTTCCACCTGGGAAACAAAGAAGATCTACGCATCCGTACTCCAAGAGAAACTCCAAGAGAGAGATGTTAGAAACTAACCTTTTTCCTTGTAACTGTATGTTGCCGACAAAATCATACAGATGTCTGTTGGGCATCTCACACTCCACTACACCGTGCAGATCACTCAGCTGGTCCCCCGTGATCATGTCCTTTGTCACACTGTGGCCCTACGGACACAGTACACAGCTACGTATTACAGGGTAAACTAAGTCTGACACTTTATGCATCATGCATTATCTACACCATTGGTGAAGTCTACTCTCAATGGTAAATGTGATGGAAGACTCAATTTAATTTTGTTTAGAGCGACCAAGTTGTCAGCCTCACCTGCCGGAGTTTGAGGTTGGTTTCTCCGTCCAGGTTGGCGGTCTCAATATAGCACATTGCTTGTGGTTCACTGCAAGCAAATATCCCAAAATGACATTAGCATACCAAACAGCGACAGTACACCCTACCCCCCCCCCCCTACCCCACAAACACCAACCAGAAATTTCCCTTGTCCAGTCCAAACTAGTCAAACATTGTTCAGTACAACAAAGGAATATCTGGGCATCATTTAAAATATAAAATGTTACATCTTTTAGTTTGTTTATATAAGAGGGTGGGTGGGTGTTTGGGGGTTTAACGTCCTTTTCCACCACATAGGGTGATATCAAAGACGGGGCAACGATGAAAAAGCCAGCACAAATATTTGGCCCCAGCGGGGATCGAACTCACGACCCGAGCATTAGAAGTCCAACACTCTACCATTCAACCACCTCGGCTCCCCTTGTTTATATAAGACTATTTACTGGCGGTGGCCTCTTCTCATTTTCATATTTTCTTTTTAATAATTGATCTGTACGGATAAACATCCACTACGGTGAAACAAAATGATTGATTGATGGATTGTACAACTGATGGACCGTATGATTGATTGATTGATTGATTGACTGATTAAGCAAAACAGTGAAATCAATGGACATACAAAAATCATGAAATACATGTACAGAAAAATACCAGTACAGAAAGACAATTTCAGGAAAGACACTAAAAGACAGGTTTGCGTGGTAAATCTGATTATATATTGTATATACATATCAAGTGGCAAATGCTCTGACCTTGAAGAGAGGAGAACAAGATCTGCAGGAAAGAAGTGTCCGTCTGTCACCTTGACGATGTCCCCTACGACGACATCCGTCCATTTCATCGTAGTCCATTTGTTTCCTCGGTGTACTAGAAGAGTAAATGAGAATTACTATTACAGCTGTAATGTCACAGCATTATCATCCACACCTTAGCACACTGATAACAGCCTCTTTAAATCACCCCCTATGATGTTGTCTTTGAAGTTCTATTTGTTTCCTCGGTGTACTAGAAGAGTAAATGAGAATTACTATTACAGCTGTAACGTCACAGCATTATCTCCACCACCCTTAGCACCCTGATAACAGCCTCTTTAAATCACCCCCTATGATGTTGTCTTTGAAGTTCTATTTGTTTCCTCGGTGTACTAGAAGAGTAAATGAGAATTACTATTACAGCTGTAACGTCACAGCATTATCATCCACACCTTAGCACCCTGATAACAGCCTCTTTAAATCACCCCCTATGATGTTGTCTTTGAAGTTCTATTTGTTTCCTCGGTGTACTAGAAGAGTAAATGAGAATTACTATTACAGCTGTAACGTCACAGCATTATCATCCACACCTTAGCACCTGATAACAGCCTCTTTAAATCACCCCCTATGATGTTGTCTTTGAAGTTCTATTTGTTTCCTCGGTGTACTAGAAGAGTAAATGAGAATTACTATTACAGCTGTAACGTCACAGCATTATCATCCACACCTTAGCACACTGATAACAGCCTCTTTAAATCACCCCCTATGATGTTGTCTTTGAAGTTCTATTTGTTTCCTCGTGTACTAGAAGAGTAAATGAATTACTATTACAGCTGTAACGTCACAGCATTATCATCCACACCTTAGCACACTGATAACAGCCTCTTTAAATCACCCCCTATGATGTTGTCTTTGAAGTTCTGTCAGTTCTAAAACCTGAATTGACTCGCTGTGCTGCGAGCTACACCACAATAAAGATACACAAGCGCATGTACAAAACTATGTGTACCAACGCTTGAAGAGTATTTCTTTCTTTCTTTTTTATGATTTGAATATAGTCAACTGCATCAAATTAATAATAATAATAATAATGAGGGTTTGTCTGGAGCCCAAATCCTGCTGGAGCTCTGGGCTCCTTACAATAGCAAAACCGTTACATAAAACAGTAGTACTCACACCAGGGGTTATGAAAGCTGAAAAATCTTGCTAGTCCTTCGGGCTAGCAAGATTTAAAACCAACCAGCCCGAAACCATTTCCACTAGCCCAAAAATACATTTTGTCAAATATAGACCTATTCGTAAATTAAAAAACAGATTCACAACACTTTGATAACTGTTATGAACACGCGGTCGCCATGAAGGGTTTCCCGATTTCTGGGATGCGCACGCGCGGCGCGCTTCGGGGAGAAACCACTCTGCACTCACAGAGGTTTTTACAGAGAGTTGTAGCGAGTGGCTCGCGCTAAAAATAGTTACTCTCACCCCAGCGTCACAACAGAAACTGAGAGAGAGAGAGAGAGAGGGGGGGTGAGAGAGGGGGTGGGGGGCCGCTGACGGTACCTTGTGCATTCAGTTCTGTGAAAATAGAGCAAGCTTTGCCTCGTAATCTCAACTAGTCCGGCGGGCCAGTGGTAAAACAATTTAACTAGTCTGACGGTATTTTCACTAGTCTGTGGGCTGTCGGACGAGTCTTTTCATAATCCCTGCACACGATACATTACATACACACACATACATAGATACATACCTACATAAATACCTAGATACATACATACATACATGTACATACATACATACATACATGTTGTATACATACATACATATACAGTCTACCATACATACAATTTACAGACAAGATGATAAGACGAAATTCAGAGGATGTGATTATAGATAAGGTATGTTTATAATATATATGTGATTATAGATAAGGTATGTTTATAACATATATATGTATATACAATACCCTGCACTTTGCTGTTGTTTACTGCATCATCAGCTCTGTGTCGTTTCTGTTGGTGAAAGTGACAACAACAACAACAAAAAATCAAATTTGTGCAAACACTTCAACAAGGCAAATCTACACTAGTGCAGTCACATACTAGCAGCAAGTACATTGACAGCAAGTACATTTCCTTCTCGTATGTGGCACCGTTCATTCGGGCCGATCGTCAGGGGTTCTCTCCGGGTACTTCGGCTTCCTCCCCCTCTGTTTAGCCAACAAAAATTATAAAATAAATGCAATTCTAAATTCCGAAATTTAAATAGCTGAGCTGGCCCTTCGCACCATGTGACTGTAATGTGTTTATGTCCAGTGTGTGAGAGAATGCGTGTGATTCACGTGAGCGTGCGTGTTGGGTTCAGTTCATGGCCCTGTGAGCCGATTCATGAAATTGGGTAAAGCGCCTATACAATACTCATTACTGTTATTATTATTATGTACGCGCTGACATTTCAAACAGCTCACTCAGAGCGTTTGAGACAAAATTTGTGATGAACAGGAAGTCCCATAAAAACAGGTGCTGTATGTACGCTTATGCAACGCACACACTTTGTTATCGCTGTTTTCTGTCAGTAAGTGCAACACCCTGTTCTAAACAGGCCGCATCTGTGACAAAGGGCTGACAGTGCGACATCTGGACCAGCAGAGTGAAGCCCTATGCTTCATTAGTTGCCCTAGATCTGCTCGTGCACACACTCATTGCTGAGGCAATCTTTCTAAGTAGAGTAAACATACTGACATTTTTTCATTGAAGAAAAATTTACAAGTGTACAAGAGGGGATGGGGGAGAAGGGGAGGGAGGGGATAGGAGTGGGTGGGTGAGGATTCAGGAATCATGCTTCATTTTCAACACAGCAGCAAAAACATGTGTTTAGAAAATTACATACTGACAACCAGTAATTTGAGTTTCTTGTCTTTCCTGTCTATGCAGTTTACATGTAAATTTGTGTGAAAGGTGCATTAAAAAAAACCCAAGTATACTGACAAAGTCCTCAATGATTTCCTTGATGGCAGACACCATGAGAATCAAGAGCAGCGGCACGGCTGTTGTGTAACGCCCAGTGGGGGACACATTTGGTATTTGCTGAAAAATGAAAGCAAAACAAAAGATGTTTATTTAGCATTCTAGAGATGGACAGATAATGTCACTGGTACACTTTCAGGAGGGGAGATTACTTGCCAGGTAAAAAGATGACTCAGGCAATGCATCCATCCACTATTATTTTTTTTAAATATATAAATAAAAAATTGCGTCAACACTTACAGGGTCTGGCTAACTTAGCTACACTGTATGGTATGGTATGGTAGACTTCTCCTTGGCACACATAAATATCCATCTCTTCTGAAATGCTCATGGCACCGCAGGGCAGAAGGACAAAGCAGTGAAAGCCTGCTGCCGCTAAGCGCTACTTTATGTGCAAACCTTCACCCTGCTATTCACTCTGGTGTGTGCGACAGTATTTCAGGCTATGTGCTGTCCTTGTAACAATCAAGACCCCCTTTTATTCATAGCATATATATATATTATTATATGCACACAGGCAGAAAACAGACTGACCAAATACGTAGCTAACCAAAAGACACCTTCACACTTGGAGAAACGACACTAAACAACTTAGGTATATTATTTATATGTACAAGGTTGAAAACGCCAGCATAAAAAAGGTGATGCTAATCATTCCACAGACAGAAAAATGACTCTTGAGAGGTACACCAAAAGACACCTTCACAGTTGGACAAACGACACAAAACAACTTAGGTATATTTATTATTATTCATATGTACAAGGTTGAAAACGCCAGCATAAAAAAGGTGATGCTAATCATTCCACAGACAGAAAAATGACTCTTGAGAGGTACACCAAAAGACAAACAACGCTGCTAAAGTGCAGAAGTATGCTTACATGCACACATTAAAACATTTAGTTTCGAATGAATTCGGATATTTTCTGGTGAAATGTCTTCACTGGCAAAATCAATACCTGCGTAAGCGCAATAAAAAGGAAGAAGATGTTGGCATATTTGCGGAACTGTTCAAACAGGAACTTCGGCAGGAATGTCAAAAAGTTGTACTTGGCAGTGCTGTAACACACAATAATACAAAAAGAAATGCTTGAATAACTTAAACTGTACAATTGAACCTGATAAGACACAGAAGTATCGTATGATAATGCACAGCAAAAACACAGCAATTCAGGGGTTATGAAAGCTGAAAAATCTTGCTAGTCCTTCGGGCTAGCAAAATTTAAAACCAACTAGCCCGAAACCATTTCCACTAGCCCAAGCTCGCGCTAAAAAATAGTTACTCTCACCCCAGCGTCACAACAGAAGCTGAGAGAGAGAGAGAGGCTCGCTGACAGTACCTTGTGCATTCAGCTTTGTGAAAATAGAGCAAGCTTTGCCTCGTAATCTCAACTGGTCCGGTGGGCCAGTGGTAAAACAATTTCACTAGTCCGACGGTATTTTCACTAGTCTGTGGGCTGTCGGACGGGTCTTTTCATAATCCCTGCAATTACATCTGAAAGAATTTTTTTTCCCAGTGCATGTAGAAACTTGATATATGTGCTTAAGTTTTAAAAATGAGACTGTATATGAACTGACATGTCCCTCTACGTCAACGAACATGCAGATCAATAGTATACTCCTGTACCCAATCACAAAAAATCACACTTCCTTAGTTCTTAATCTTATGCCCACCCCTTCCCAGCAAGTCGAAGTCTTCTTCGCAATATCCTACCCCCCCCCCCCCCCCCCAACACGCTTTGCCCCTGCATGCGCGCACACACACACACACACACACACACACACCTGATTTTATTGTTGCAGAACTTCTGTCTCTGGGGAGCATTAATGAAGATGGTCTGAAGAGGTTGGACTTTGTGAGCATCTGGAGCTTCAGAGTTCTGCCCGTCGTCCATGTGGCGGTAATCTGCACGAACATGAATAATCATCCAGTAATTACGTGATATGTACTTCACATGTATACGTAATTATGTTAACAATGTAAATATTCAGGGCAGCCTGGGGAGCCGGGATAGCCGAAATACCAGTGCTGGCCTTTTTCTCGTTGCCCCGTCTTTGATATCACCAATACCTGGTGGAAAAGTATGTTAAACTCCCTACCTCCCCCCCCCCTCCCCTGCCCCCACCCCATGGCAGCCTACACCACGCACAATACATGAACTCCGAGCTAACAGAAGCTTAGTTGGTATGCATGTACTGAAACTGAAACTATAAGAAATGATTGATTTCCTTCTAGTGAAAATATTGTACAGGATTTTTTCTCTCTCTCGGCTAAACTCCTGACAAACTGAACAATGACACACTGTCTGCTTAACTGCTGACGTAGAGTGATCCAGTTTCATATGATTTATAATACAAGTGCTTTATGCAGCAGACAAGAACAGATGCGCTGCTCGAAACACTGAGAGAGGCAAGTACATGTAAATGTACAACCAGACACAGTCATCTGCTTGTTAGTCACAAGTGAATTAAATAGATGTTAACATCTATTTACATAGAACAGAGAACATAACGCCTACTGGAGCGATAATATTTTTACTTGTGTAGCCTTCATCAGAACTACAGAGTGGAGACAGAGGTTTAACAAAAAACCCACCCCAAAAAAAACCCTTAATACAGTACATAGTACAAAAGTGGTGACGTGAAAGGTTACAGTAGTTCTCAGGAGTCTGTATTACTGTTCCTCCTCACACACTCTCTCTCCCTCTCTCTCTTTTCTCCCTCTCTCTCTTTCTCTCTCTCTCTCACACACACACACACACACACACACACACACACACACACACACACACACACACACACACAGAATAAATTTTTTTTCTCACAACTAAATTAAAAAGTCACTGAAAGTGTAAATTTTACATTACATTACTTTGTAAAGTGGTTTAAAACTTACACACAGGTATCAACAGAGACAAGCTGTCACACACACACACACACACACACACACAACACGCGCGACGCGCGCGCAGCGCGCGCGCGCACGCATGCACGCACGCACACACACAGACAAACCACACACACACACATGCACATGCACGCACACACACACACACAACACACACACACACACACAGACAAATACACAACACACGCACACATACACACAGTTACATGTCTTCAGCTTGTTACCCATTACATCTAAGACTACTGATAACTGACTTGACTCAACCTCACTAACTTAGCACAGGTGTCTGTCGATAATCCTGCTTAAAAAAAAACTAACTTCAGCAAATGCCTGGTTTACAACTCCCACTCACAAAACCACCCTACTGGGTCTCTGAGTGTACTTTAACCATAGACTATACAGCTGTTAATACTGATACCTAATTCTGTGACTCCAGCGTACAGATTTTGGCTAAGAGAGCACATGACCGGAGGTAGTGTAATGTAAATGTACACACGTATTTTGTAACATCTCCTATGCTGGTGCTGAATTATCAGTCTGGCTGAATGACCTTATTGCAATGAAGCTTCCCTAATCGTGTAGTCTCCTGGTGAACCAGGCAACCGAAAGATGACCACGCATACCGATAGACTCACAGTACATGTAGTTACAGGGCATGCTACTCCCAAAAAAGAGTTTTCACTGAAAATCTGGCGCAGCCAGATAATCGAGGGCCGGCGTAGCCGGCGAGTACTGCTAGGGTGGTCCGGGGGCATGCCCCCCCCTCCCCCCCGGAAAATTTTTGAAAAAATTGTTAAAATCTGTGCAATCTGGTGCATTCTGAGTACTTTTTCCCAGGATAAAAAAAATAGTTTTTCAAATTTTCATTTCGCGGATTTCCGCGAATTCACGGAAGAGTAGCATGCTTGAGTTAACGCCAGCTGGAAAATTCCATGTCTATACAAACCTGCACTCTTTCATAATATGGTACATGGTAACTAAACAGCTTCTAGGAGAAAGGGGAAGATGCCATGATGGGTCTACTTCTGCAGAGGGTGTGTGTGTGTGTGTGTGTGTGTGTTTTAAAGACTTATGTACTGGTATGCGAGGGTTTGTGTGTGTGTGTGTGTGTGTGTGGTGTGTGAAACTGTTGCCTATTCTACTGGTTGATCAAATTTACCCCCCCCCCCCAAAAAAAAAAAAAAAACCCCAAAAAACAACAACAACAACAACAACAACAACAACAACAACAACCACCACACACACACACACACACACACACACACACACACACACACACACACACACACACACACACAAAATAAAACAAACAAACAAATCCACTAAAAATTCAGCAATGAATAAAAACATGATATGATGTAATATTATCTACCTGGAGAATAACAGCGTTTAAAATAAAATGTCATGCAGTGCGACAGCAGGAAAATAACCCAATCACGCACAGTGTATTATTAATATAAATTTATAAACATACTAACTAAGGCTTTGCGGGGAACTAAAAGCGTGGCTTATTGTTCGGCTCACATTATCCTTGATACTTACACCACTGCACAGCTGTCACACTACAAAACCGCCTGGTATATGATCTGAATTTACGCTGTGCAAACCCCTCAAATGTGCAGATCAACAACTTACTGTGCGTGTTGACGTTGTGAGTTGTAGAAGTGTACAACTGTAATTGTAGGCACTAGCAAGTACCCACCAATTACACACAATAAGGGGTATGTGTGTGTGGTTGGGTATGTGAGTGAGTGAGTGAGTGAGTGGGTGGGTACGGGGAATCCTACAATGCACCCGACGATTATACATCCGGATACGTCTGGTCACGTATCAGTACATGCATGTAACCTGTCTGTTGGTGTGAAAGCACCGTGTTTAGAGCAATGGGGACCAAGCCGAAAAATCAAGTTCTCTCTGCTGTGCGGCACAGGTTATGTACAGTACCAGTCTACCTCAGGGCTGAGGTAGATATTTCAGTTTTGTCCCTGATATGATGTAGTTTAGACTACACACAAGCAGTGCACTGGGGTTTCTTGTCGGTTTTTTGTTGTTGTTGTTGTTTTGTTGTTACTTATCTTCAATGAATGTTTGTAACAACCTGGACGGAAATCAAATACAAAATACCCTAAATGTTTCAAACGTTTCTCTCCCTCTTTCTCAGTCTCACCGGACACACACACACACACACACACACACACACACACACACACACACACACACACACACATATGCACGTACACACACATTCTTATACACTCTACTGTACTTTGCAAAATCTCAAATTCAAACCTGAAAATCAAACCTGACAAAACTCAGAATGAAAATATGAACCAAACAAACACAGAAAAAAAAACTTACAATCAAATCAGGAACACACATGATATAAAACGGCTATCAGCCTGAAAAGTATTCTGTAATTTAAGGCAGCAAAATTTTGCTATCCACAGCAGTTCCTCTGTGGCTAGAGACAGACCTGATGCCACTGATGAAAGATGATGTCTCAAAGAATGAAGTTCAAAAGCCTGCATCCTGGCGGTGGTACCCAGTTTCAGAAAACCACACAGACTTAGTCACCGATGAATAAATGAATAAATAAAACCACGAACTAGTCCGTGAATTCAGGCCATTTTCTCTTCGGATCAGAGCTGCCGAAAGCGGCATTGCCTGGCGTTTCTGGCGGCTCGTGTCATGAGAAACTGCAGACTAGTGCCAATAAGGAATCCCGAAGGAGTTGAAGGCAGGCTACAAACAGACCACAGCCCCACTATGTGGAAACTACTCTCTCCGAAGCGCTCGGCTGAATTTTTTATGACTTCAGAAACGCCGCACTGAGTCAGTTTGAAGAAACCAGAAATGTGGTTTTACCTATTACCGTATAAATGTCACTTCTGTATTTCATAAAACTGTGAGTGCATAGGTCAACACACAGCCTCCTTTCTCGACTCAAGGAAAAGACAAACAGTGACAGACCGATGATGTGTGTGTAATCATATAGAGATATAGTGTAATGTTTGTACAGGCAAAATCAGACGTGACTATCTAATCATTTACCAGTATCATGGTCCTGAAAGCACACACGTTCAGCTTTTTACATTGTGACCCCTCATCAATTGATACAGGATATTATGACATAGGTGAGTCATGACTTAAAGTCTCAATATGTTTGTCAGGCATACACAACACCATTGTGGAAAACTCAAGGATCGATTTTCTTGCGCGCCGTGCGACTATGTCTCATATTTTGATAAAATGTCGCATAGAAATTTCGCAAAATGCGTCATATGTCGAATGAACATGACATCACAAGCGCACTTGACAACGCGAAGCAGAGATGCGCTGTCTGTGTCAGTCATAGAGTCTGTTACACTAATCTAATTTTAGTGATGAGGCTTACTTATCCCGCTCGCCGCGCGCGCTGCCAGGAACTCTCGCTCGAAAGATTTTTTTTTTTTTAATTTTCGCAAAAAATATTCTCAGTTCTGCGATCGAGAGGTCCTTTTCCGTTCAGAACCTGAACGTCACTGCACTTAGGAACAGGCTCTCGGCACAGACATGTGACAGAGTGATGCGGGTGAACTTGATTGTCTCATAGAAAATGAAAATGTCTCATAAAAATGACTGGTCAAGGAGACAATGTCTCATTGGCATATTTGAGTAAATCCATCCCTGAAAACTGTTCATCAAATGCACTCAACCTGTGTGACAGAACCAGTCACTTGGAGGGGGGCGGGTGTTTGGGGCTTTAACGTCCTTTTCCACCACATAAGGTGATATCAAGGACGGGGCAACGATGAAAAAAGCCAGCACAAATATTTGGCCCCAGCCGGGATCGAACTCACAACCTGAGCATTAGAAGTCCAACGCTCTACCATTCGGCCACCCCGGCTCCCCCAGTCACTTGGAACACAATATGTACCATCTGAAACCATTGTGGTGACTTAATTTGGCATATATATATATGTTGTTCTACATATCCAGAAGCGTACCATGTATTGAGCAGACAATGTCATTTGCTTGCGGACTGAAGACCAGCATTGACTGGTGGCTATTTTTAGCAACTTGGTTGTAATAATAATAATAATAATTATTTATTTATATAGCGCTTAATCTACATGTAAGGTAGTTCGAAGCGCTTAGACTTAGACTTAGAGTACAGGTAAAGAGACAGATAGACGTGAAGGTTCAGGGCCAGGGCAACTGCATGTATGGTACTTAATAAGGAGATGGAGAAAAAGACGGAGGGAGGTTAGACGGAGCTTTGAGATGAAAACAGGTAGGTTTTTAGATTTGTTTTGAAGGTTGTGTGTATATATATATATATATCAACGTGTAGTACAGATAAAGAAGCGTTTGGCAAAAGAAAGTCGTATTTGTCTACTGTTAGAACCCCTCATGAAAATGATGGGAACGGCCAAAAGGAACTCTATTATTTGGCACACTGCCTTGGAGCTTTTGAAGCGGCAGTTTTCCCTCTAAACTCATTACCAACATAGAGGTTTTAATATGTTTCTAGCGTGCTTATCCTTTGGCCTCAATATGTGTGTATATGTTTGTGTGTATACTGTATACTTGTATTTTATGGTGTAACTCTGTGGGGTTTTTTTTTTTTTGTATGGTGTAACTCTGTGGGGTTGTTTTTTGTATGGTGTAACTCTGTGGGGTTGTTTTTTGTATGGTGTAACTCTGTGGGGTTGTTTTTTGTATGGTGTAACTCTGTGGGGTTGTTTTTTGTATGGTGTAACTCTGTGGGGTTTTTTGTATGGTGTAACTCTGTGGGGGTTTTTTGTATGGTGTAACTCTGTGGGGTTTTTTGTATGGTGTAACTCTGTGGGTTTTTTTGTATGGTGTAACTCTGTGGGGTTTTTTTGTATGGTGTAACTCTGTGGGGGTTTTTGTATGGTGTAACTCTGTGGGTTTTTTTGTATGGTGTAACTCTGTGGGGTTTTTTGTATGGTGTAAGTACTGTAACTCTGTGGGGGTTTTTGTATGGTGTAACTCTGTGGGGGTTTTTTGTATGGTGTAACTCTGTGGGGGTTTTTTGTATGGTGTAACTCTGTGGGGGTTTTTGTATGGTGTAACTCTGTGGGGGTTTTTGTATGGTGTAACTCTGTGGGGGTTTTTGTATGGTGTAACTCTGTGGGGGTTTTTGTATGGTGTAACTCTGTGGGGGTTTTTTGTATGGTGTAACTCTGTGGGGGTTTTTTGTATGGTGTAACTCTGTGGGGGTTTTTGTATGGTGTAACTCTGTGGGGTTTTTTTGTATGGTGTAACTCTGTGGGGTTGTTTTTTGTATGGTGTAACTCTGTGGGGTTGTTTTTTGTATGGTGTAACTCTGTGTGGTTGTTTTTTGTATGGTGTAACTCTGTGTGGTTTTTTTTTGTTGTTGTTGTTTTTTTTTCCCCTTATTTTTTTTTTTACTATTATTATTATTATTATTATTGTTATTATATATATTTATAGACCTATGTGTGTACCAAATACTGTACTAGCTTATCCCTTTATCTTATTACATTTCTTATGGTTCTGTTTTACTTTAAGCATCGGTGTATATATAATGTGAATTTATGTACGTTATGAAAAAGGCAAAAATATGAGTAATAAAAAACAAAACAAAACATAGAGGCTTTAATGGAAGTTATAATGAGAATCACAACAATGAGCTCATGCATTTCTATGGGCTTTAAACAGACCCTTGTTTATAACCAGCTTTCGTTGTGGGTATACTACAATACATGTATACATGTATGTGAATAAAGAGAATGCACACAATTTACGAAGTATGTGTCCCTAATGTGTGCATACATGTGCACATGTCCGTGTGTGTGTATGTGTCCATGCCTATGTGGGTGTTTGGGGGGGTTTAACGTCCTTTTCCACCACATACGGGTGATATCAAGGACGGGGCAACAATAAAAAAAGCCAGTACAAATATTTGGCCCCAGCCGGGATACGAAATTAACGACCCGAGCATTAGAAGTCCAACGCTCTACCATTCGGCCACCCCGGCTCACCGTCCATGCCTACAAGCATGTGTGTGAGTACTATATATTATTATCATTAGTATTATTTTATTAATGACTCTCTCTGATCGGGAGCCGAGGTGGTCGAATGGTAGAGCGTTGGACTTCTAATGCTCGGGTCGTGAGTTCGATCCCGACTGGGGCCAAATATTTGTGCTGGCTTTTTCATCGTTGCCCCGGTCTTTGATATCACCCTATGTGGTGGAAAAGGACGTTAAACCCCCAAACACCCACCAACCCTCTCTCTGATCAGTGATAGGTGGGTGAGGGTCGGTGTTTGTGAGTTTAACATTCTTTTCCACCACGTGCTGATCAGTGATGAGTGTAATGACTGCCAATACTCAAAATAATGAGTGAAGGGGGAAAGGCAACTTGCAGTCCGGCTTAACAACAACCGGTAGAAACCAGAATTATGCTCACTAAGCCCAGGGCACAATGCCTGACTGCTTTGGGGGGGGGGGGTGTCTAAATGAACTGATCATAACAGTACAGGCAGGATATATAATGAACTCATTAATTTATAAAGCGTTGTTCGGTTCTGATGCCAACAAATAATTTACACCAGTCGTATGAAAGTGGAAGCAGGAGGCGCTAGCAGACAGTAATTAAAACTTCAGGCTTTAGGCAAGTTTGCAAAATGCAACGGCTGTCAAAACTCAGAACCATACAAAGGGAAAGCGGTGAGGCAAGATGGAACGCTGTATCGGACTTGCCAACCAGCAACCGGTAGGAGCTAGAATTGTTATGCTCCCTATGCCCAGCGCGACAATGCCTGGTGGCCAATCAATAGAAAAGCCACATCAATTGTCTCACCAGCTGATTGTTGACGCGTTGCATGCCACCAGTTGGTATGCTGACGGGCGGGCAGCCGGCAAAAGAAAATTATGGCCGTGCCTGTGTTGTAGGCGGTCTGCTCTGTGGATTAGTGGTCTTGTTGCTCTGCTATTAGTGCTAATGTGGTGTACTGCTAATAGCCTCACGCTCTCGCCTAATAGACGACTCCACTCTAGCCCCGCCCCTTTACTCTGCCCTGTATATAATTTGAAAAACGCAGTACGCCCATGATGTCATTTTATGAAAAAAGGGGTGATTTCAAAATGAAAATTGTTGATGTAGCACTTGATGTAATGATCTTTTTCCTCAAATGACATCAATGGACTTAGTGATTTCTTTCTATATATTGCAGTCATATCAAACTACATACATGTGCTTCCCTCTTTGTAGTGTCTGACAGTGACTTGTAAGGAAGTTTGCCAGACCATGCCATGTGTTGCGCTCGTTATGCCACAACAAGTGATTGGCTGAATTGTGGGGGCTCACCCCTTTTGATTGACAGAAGTGGAGTGGTCCATTGGGGAGAGGGGGAGAGGGGAGGTGGGTGTTGGTGCTAGTGGTTCAGACATTTTACTAATTGCAAACCAACCCTACGAGTACAGACCTGGTGTGAGGACAGGACACTATGAACTTAATTCAGAAAGCAATGTTCTCTTCTGATGCCAACAAACAATCTATGGCAATGAAAGAAAAGTGAAAGCAGTGCTGATGGCAATAAATAATGTAAAGTAACTAAACAAAAGCGCAAACAGGCGCTTGGCAGACAGAAACCACTTCAGGCCTATGCAAGTTTGCCAATAACAGCTGATTAAATAATCATGATCTCACAGCTGAAACATGAATTAGCAATCATCAAATGCAGCGGACAAAGTAAACACTAAATATATATATATAGATCTGCATTGTTTTTGCCATTTTGATGAGAAACACACACTATAAATGATGTGATTGATATCCACGGATGCTGTATTCAGATTTGGACTCATGATGATGATAACAAAAATATAAAATATTCCAGGGATCGATTTTCTCGCGCGCGACTATGTCTTATATTTTGATAAAATGTCGCATTGAAATTTCGCAAAATGCGTCATATGTCGCATGAACATGACATCACAAGCGCACTTGACAACGCGAAGCAGAGATGCGCTGTCTGTGTCAGTCATAGAGTCTGTTACACTAATCTAATTTTGGTGATGAGGCTTACTTATCCCGCTCGCCGCGCGCGCTGCCAGGAACTCTCGCTCGAAAGAGTTGCAAAAAATATTGGCGCGTTATCAGTTTTCTCAGTTCTGCGATCCAGAGGTCCTTTTCCGTTCAGAACCTGAACGTCACTGCACTTAGGAACAGGCTCTCGGCACAGACATGTGACAGAGTGATGCGGGTGAACTTGATTGTCTCATAGAAAATGAAAATGTCTCATAAAAATGACTGGTCAAGGAGACAATGTCTCATTGGCATAATTAATTATTTGAGTAAATCCATCCCTGTATTCCTATGTATTCTTATATATTCCAGAGTTGACAACCTTCTACACAGTAACATTATGCCAAAGATTCTGTTAGAAATGAATGTATGATCACTACAAGTTAAAATGTTTTATTGAGTTTGTGAAATTACATGCAGTGTATACCAGTATAATGTAAACTACATTAAATATATAAAATGCAAGGAAAGTAATAAATCATTTACTGTCAAGAGTAGCTAGCATTCCCGCACAGCCAAATCAAGCCGCTCCCCTCTCTTACTGCCCACCATCACTATTTTTAGGTTCATGGTACAGTCAAACCTGTGTAAGGCGGTCACCCAAGGGACCGGGTCAAACTGACCGCCTTAGACAGGTGACCGGGTTTATCCAGGGTGGCATGTCAACAGCTAGCATGTCAGGGGATCCTGTGGGGTGACCAGGTTAGACAGTGGCATAGCTTATACAGGTTACCGCCTGTTGACATGCCACCCTGGATAAACCCGGTCACCTGTCTAAGGAGGTCAGTTTGGCCCATTCCCTTGAGTGACCGCCTTGGCAGGTTCGACTGTAATACATACAGTGTACATGTAGCTTCCTCTTCTGGGCCAGTGCCCCTGGCTGTAAAACATGGCTGGATCACCTGTACTTTTTATGTGATCATTCACTGATTCAGTGGCACCAGTTCATCTTTTACCTTGTGTAAAGTTCTGCTCTTTGGCTTTAAATCTGTTTAATTCTACTCTATGTACATGTATGTACTGCTTTGGGGAATGCACAAATTTCATTCCAGGTAATGGTGATAGGTAAATGCACCGTAAAAAAAAAAAATGCAACTGAATAACATATTCTAGCATGCAAAAAAAAAAAAACAAAAAAACCAAAAAACAACGAATAATGCTTTGGTTTCATTTCAAAACAACCTAAATATTCAAAATAAAAACAATATAAAGTAAATTTTCCATTCGGCCAAATTTGATTCAAATTTCCTGGCTCAACAAGGAAATGATGCTGTTGCTAGACCTGTGGTTTTTGCTCTTGTTGCTGTTCCGGCTTTTACCAGTCGCATCAGTTAATTACACAGTGCTGTAGAGTGGGTACACTTGCCTCTTTTGACTGTGATCAGGTTTTATGTTCACTTTTTTTTTTCAATGTGAAAAAGAAACTGATAAGGGTTACAAAGAGAAAACAGGGTTGGCCAGGAAATCTGAGACAGTGCAGGGCAATGTTTTACTGACTTGCCACAGGCACAGTTCTATCCTTGCTTGAACTTGCAGTGTCATTCTCCATAAAATTTCTGCTTGCAAAAGCGAATGGATCTCAAGCAACATGCTTCATTAGATGAAATAATGCTCACTGACATAATTTTCTCTTGTCTTTCGTTTTGTTTGGTTTCACTTTCAGCCTCCCGCCGCTAGCAAAGAGAAATTGGAATCCGTCCAGAAATGGTTTCTTAATATTACATTGTATCCTGTCACAAAGCAAAATGAGATGCTGATTTTAGTGTTCCGGGGTGCATAACAATCGAGACTGCCAGTGTACAGATGCATTGCTCAACACTACAGTGTGCACAAGCGCAAGAGAGAGAAAAATGTTAATCATTTGACTTCACCAGTCACCCATACTGTTCAAGACTACGGCTTACCTCTTGCCCCAATACGGCCTATGTCTGTCATATCCTGAGCATCCGCCATAGTCGGTTTCAATCCTTCGCATATTTTGTTCAATCCCACATTACTTACGACATTTCCCCCCTATTTTTTCAACGTTGAGAGATAAACGGGACAGCTCTAGAAGAACGCGGAAGTGTGACAAGAGTGACTTCCCTTCCTCGTGGCGCATGGCGTACAAACACATCTTTCGAAGTCAGGATTTGAGCACACTCCATCATGCGTGAGACTCCGCTTTCAAACTGCGAGAGGGAATTTCTTCTCGCTATTATCGGTGAAGGGAAAGTACGTTTCTTTTTCAGTATTTAGTTCATGTTTCATTTGTACACAGACCGTCTTATAGTAATTTGTAACTCGGTGTCAAGAGTACATGTATGCACAGCAATTTGTTTTACCAAATATTGTTTTTTTTATACAGCTGTTGAATAGTTCTTTTTGGGGTTTTTTTTTAAACAAGGGCTGCTTGCAGACATAATACTTTGTCAGTGCTATAAAAATAGCGAACGTGATTTTTTTCAATCACATATTTCAAGACTGATGAAATATAATTGCAGTAACTGAATTGTCACATTTGTGTTGATTTCTTACACTTTTTTCTTTAGAGACTTGATGGACGACAACCATATGATTACCGCCATGTAAAGATTTCATTTGGGGCCAGTCATGGCTGCTGTCAGGTAGAAATTGGCCAGACAAGGTAATACGCTCAAATAAAATATCGGTCCTACTAATTACCGAAAACAACCGAAACGACCGAAAACAACTCTGAATACGGATAGAACGCGGTTAAAACATAGAAATAACAACACACAAACATTATTAAAGGTGAAAAAAGAGGTCTTAAAAAAGCTAAAAAGAAAAAAAGGTGACATTGCAGAAAATAACCTGTCCAGACCAGAGTCGCTTCCCTTGGGAGACATGTTCATTTCGTCCTGTTCTCTTGGAGTGAATAAGTACTTTTTCCTTTTAACTAGTTTAAGGCCTCTTTTTTCACCTTTAATCATGTTTGTGTGTTGTTATTTCTATTTTTTAACTGCGTTCTACCTGTATTAAGAGTTGTTTTCGGTTGTTTTTGGTCGTTTTCGGTTGTTTTCAGTAATTAGTAGGACCCATAAAATATGGCTATTTTTTTGGTTATTGTTGTTCTTAAATGACAACAAGAAAAATGACTGAGTTTTAGAAATTCTTTGTGAGACTGAAATTCTTCCAGATCTTGATCGTGTCAGCCTTGTGATAATGATTTAGACCTGCATCATTTTCCAGCCATTGCCCCTTTGACTTTGTTGGGGGGGGGGGGGTACCTTGGTCCTGTCATTGTCTCAGTCATCTGTATTAAAAGTTCAGCTTGGGTTTGTTGGATACACACCATTCATTGATATACAACACACTTCTAAATAAAGAGTGCCGATTTTATCCCCGTCTTATGCCAACAGGGTTCTGGCTCAAGTATCCTGTGAAGTCACCCCTCCAAAACAGCGGCGATTGAACGAAGGCATCTTGTTCGTCAATGTTGAACTTTCTCCCATGGCCTACCCTAGCTTTGAGCAAGGACGGTAAGTTGTGTGCAAGAGAGGAACTGATTCTGTGTACACATTAATTAAACCCCAGTACATTGTTCAGCTCAGAGACACACAGACACAGTTAATCTCCAGTAGGTTGTTCAGCTCTCTCTTTCATACCCCCCCCCCCCCACACACACACACACACACGTGCACACAGGAATTTCTACCACACAATTTGAGTCATTTATTTAAATAAAATCACTTTTTAGGAATGCAAAGAATGGCTCATGCAAGAATCCTGGTAGTTGGTTGCACTTGTTTTTACCAAACATTCTTTGGGGGAGCACTAGATGAGAGAGCTTGGAAACTTTGTCTTTTTACTTAGCCCAAAGTGGCAGCATGTGCATTGTTTTCTTGTCATTTGGGCTTCCAGTCAGACAGAAGAAGGGGTTGAGCTGTCGAGACTGATGGAACGGTGTTTGAAAGAATCTCGCTGTGTTGACATGGAATCCCTCTGCATTGTGGCTGGAGAAAAGGTGTGTGTGTGTGTGGAATCCATGGGTTTGGACAATGTGTGTGTGTGTGTGTGTGTGTGTGTGTGTGTGTGTGTGTGTGTGTGTGTGTGTGTGTGTGTGCGTGTGTGTGTGTGTGTGTGTGTGTGTGTGTGTGTGTGTGTGTGTGTGTGTGTGTGTGTGTGTGTGTGTGTGTGTGTGCGTGCTCTTGCTACATTTCTGTGTAGCAGTAGCCCAGTAGTACATGTAGTGTATCTGAGGTGGGAAGAAAAAAACAACAACAGGAAACAGAAGACAAAGACTCCATTCAGAAGAAGAAAAGGGGGGGGAGGGGGGGAGCAGTGGTCTAATAGGCACACGTTGGACTAAACCGCTGCACCACTGAACGGCCATCACCGCTGTCGTGGCGAAGCGTGGGTTCGAGCTGAGGTCAAGCTGTGATATGTGATACCGGTTTTCCTGACTACTGGGCTGCTAATCGGGGGTTTCTCTCCGGGTTATCCCGCTTTCCTCCCCAGCAAACTTGAAAAATAGGATAGAATGGTTGGGTGGTGCTGCACTGCGGCAATGCACTTCTTTATTGGCTTCCTTAAATCCACACACGCACGCACATACACGCACGTGCACACAGAGAATTGCTCACACACACTCACTCGCTCGCTCACTCACTCACACCTGCACACTGTGACAAAATTGTTTGGGCTATCGGAAAGATATTCGGGCTTTGTGTTTTCATGTGTCCGGCAGCCCAAATGGCTACTGGGGTCCCTACACCTTTGGTCCTCCCTGAGTTTGGCCGTTCTCTTCAAGTCTGTTTCTGTATGTCTAGGTTTGGTCTGTTCGTGTCGACATCCATGTTCTGAATCACGATGGTAACATGCTTGACTGTGCCAGCCTAGCGGCCATATCTGCTCTTGCACATTTCAGGTTTGTGAACGCCTTGGTCAGTCTCACTGTCTTAACTCCCAGCAGATCTATTTCATGACTTCCTTGTACTTGATATGTGTTTGGTTTCTCTTTCTGAGAAATTTGCTCTTGGTTTTTTTGTGTTTTTTTTTCAACCCTTTTTCTCCTTTCCATCTTACATTCAAACAATGGGTGTGTGTTTGTGTGTGCGTGCACGCATGCCTGTGTTTCTGCGTTTGTGTGGTGGTTGTTTTCTCGTTCGGTTTCATTCTTGTGTGTGTACGTGCGTGCATGCATGTTTTACTGCTCTTGTAAATTGGTATGGTCAGTGTATTTTGAGACGACAGAATCATTTTCTTTTGAACCTGAACCGAAGTGAACATTACTGTATTTGCACTGCAAACCGTCTCTGTGCTGCTGCGGCTTATTGCAATTCCTATTTGCAGGAGGCCAGATGTGACAGTGAAGGGGGGAGAAGTAACAATAGTGAGTATCTGTGTTCAGCGTTCAAAATTCACAGACAATAACATATTGAATTATGGGAGTACATTTTCGTAAGTGGAGCTCTGAATGCAGTACGTGTACTTCTGCGGCTGTGCAAATAAAATCCATTTCTTAGTTCTTCTTGGTGAGTGGGTGTAAAATAGTAGCAGATGCCTTGCTTTTCACTTCCTGGTTAATCAGCAAGTAGTTAACATATTTTAACGATTAAGATTGCTACCTTCACCGGCCCCCATAGTGTAGTGATTAGCACTTCGGGCCATGGTCTGGGAGACCCGGGTTCGAGTCCCTCATGAGGCAAGCAGGATTTTTCCCACTAGGTCGGTTCCTACCCAGAGTGGGTGTGCTGGGGGCCCAATAGGGAGGCTGTTGCCACACAGCCGAGACTCACCCACTTCACGGGTGCGACTTTGGGGGTGCTTCCCTTGTTATAACACTTCTCATGATGTGGATAATCCATGGCTGGTGCCACAGGTGCCTCACTTCCTGGGCTTGGTTTACGTCAGGATATTTATAACAAGAAGCTTGGAATGCAGCCCTGTCCCACAGTCCCAAACCACGTGGACCTGTAAGCAACATCATGCCGTCATCCTCATCTCCATTGTCATGCATAATACATGGGCCTTTCACCTTTTGTAATTTGCCTTTGTCCAGCACACAGCAGACGAACGGGACCCCATACCGCTCAGCATCCATCACATGCCGTTGTGTGTCTCATTCGCATTCTTTCATCAAGGGTAGGTTGCAAATCGTCATTTTCTGTTGCTAAACCTTGTTCATGTAATTTTGATCTTTTGAGAAGAACACACACAAAAATCAAAACTCCAATTTTCTTCCGGTGTTTACAGTTTGTGTGTGTGTGTGTGTGTGTGTGTGTCTTTTCTTCGCACACTGTTTACTGTTAATTGTAATTGTCTTATACTGTGAGTGTAACAGGTTTTAACCTCTTTGCTAGTGCTGCCAGCAGTGCTCATCAAAGACACCATGAAAAGTATGATGTGAGAGCACTCTCAGCACAGGCTTATTAATGTTCAGTTCAGCATGGGCCTATCAGTGTTCACTTAGAACAGAGATATTGGCAGCAGTACTGAAAGTGTTTAAAATCTGATATTTTCCATCCAGGAAGTATCTGTTGGTGGACCCTTGTGAGCGTGAAGAAAGAGTTACAGACGGCAAGATGGTGATCGGCATGAATAAACATCGTGAGATTTGCATGCTGCAGGTCATGGGGCAGATGCTGCTGCACAGGGACCAGGTTAGTATACCCATGTTTTACAGTTGCTCTGGGAGTGGGAAATCATTTATGTTGCATGGTTGGCACACACACACACACACACACACACACACACACACACACACACACGCAAGTTGAGACTTCACACATTTCATACTACATGTGGAGATTCTGCATTTCTGTCTTCTTTTCCTACGGCTTATGGGCCACTGCATTAGAGAATCTGGCAAGAGTAATGGTTCTTTAACAGAGCGCTTTGTGCACATGCACCAGTTTCTGTATTGGATAGAAGAATATTGTCGATTGCTTGGCAGTGGTTGGCTCCAGCATGACATTCTTGGAGTGAGTTGTGTTATTACGTGACAACCCAAACTCGCCTTTCATGCGGCAAGACTGGATGTGTGGGCACTACAGTCTGTCATTTTAAAACTGTTTGCTGGCGTTGTCCACAGGTGGCCCGCTGTTCCAACATTGCTGTGGTGAAAGTGATAGAGATGACAGAACTGGTCCAAAGGGCTCTGGCAAATGATAAAGCTGCAAGGTTAGTAGTCTGCCGCCCCCCCCCCCCGCCCCCCCCCCCCACACACACACACATCCCTCCCCCTCAGCCCCCACCCACCACCCCACCACCCTGCGGTTTTCTTGTAAAGAACAGAGGATGGAGAAATCTGTGTCATATGTTTGTTTGGTTGCTTTGTTGTTTTGGTTGTATTTAGTTTTTTATGTCTGACTTTCTTCATTCATGAACTGTGAATAGAAATATGAATTTCTGTGGTATAAGCTACAGCCCATTACAAGACCCAACCCCCCCCCCCCCCCCCCCAAATAAAAAAGCCTGTTCTTGTCACAACATAGGTGCGTGCGCGCGCACATACACACACACACACACACACCTCCAAAAAGGCTGGGGGCATTCTTAAAGCTTGAACAAGGTCGCATGAAAATTGGACACTGAAAAACAAAGACTGAAATGGATTACAATGCATGTATCTCCCTTCCATAATCCACAGTAGTCGGTTCTTCTGTTGTTACTTTCTGTTCCCCAAAAGTGCAGTTGTGTTGTGCAACTATTTTGCTAGACTCGGTTTTGTCGCTGGTTGTGTTTTCCAGGCAGAAAGGAGAGAAATGTGGGTTTGCAGAGTCCACCAGCAAGGAAAAGATCAACACAACAGAATCAGTGGCAGCAGAAGTGGACCCACCCAGTGTTGAGATGCAGAGTGATTCTGACAGTGGCAGCGAACACGAGATGGAGTCAGAAGATCCTGAAAGGTAAGCACCGCCTCACAGCTATGTTCACATCGACGCAAAATTTAGACCATTGATGTCGTCTGTTTTTTTCACAAATCAGACAGTAACCTCCACTGTCGAACTTGTTCAGAATCAAGGAGGTTTAGTGATTGAATTTGAGAAACTTTTTTCGACTTGAGAAATCAGATTTGGTTCAGACAGTAAGATCTGAATGGATAATGCAGGATGCCATTACAGAGTCACGATGGGCTGAACACGTCCCCCATATATTAGTGGTGTTCAAAGGATTGCAGATGCTCTGCCCATACTCTGTGAAAGCATTACAGTGATTTCTTTACATGATAAGCGAGCACTTAGGTTACTGATGCAGCTAGCAACTTTTACAGAAATGTTTCAGAGATTAGCCGTGTACAGTGAGGCTGCTATGTTTCTGAAAAGAAAAGATAGCAGCAACACAGTTTTCTTATAATGTGACCCATATGTGCATTTGAAATAAAGTTCGTTACAGCCAAGGCTACATGTATTCTTTTATGCATTGTTTACCTCCATGTACTTTGTTTCATTCCAGGTCCAATGGTGAATCACCTGAAATTATGGTGAGTATGTCTGCCATTTGTACAGTTTTTTGTTTGGTTTTTTGCTGCCCCCAACTCATTGCCAGCTCCAGTGGTGTTCCTCGCAGGTCATGGATGGAATCCACGGAGGACTCGAAAGCTGGGCAATTTCTTTTATTATGCATGATGATGGAGACGAGGATGCTGGTAAGATGATGCTATGGAGGTCCGTGTGGTTTGGGACTGCGGGACAGGGCCGCATTCCGCACTTCCCGGCATTATCCACGCCAGGAACTATGGCACCTGTGGTGCCGGCTTTGTAATCATCCACATCATAAGATGTGTCATACCAAGGGAAGCACCCCCAAAGTCACACCCGTGATGTGGGTGAATCTCGCCTGTGTGGCAACAGCCTCCCCGTTGGGTCCATAGCACACCCGCTCTGGGTAGGAGCCGACCTAGGCAGGAAATATCCTGCTTACCTCAGCTGGGACTCGAACCTGGGTCTCCCGGTCCAAAGTGCTAACCACTACTCTACGGAGGACGGTCATTTGTAGTGTTATAGTCAAGTGGTTGGCACTGCTGTGGTCTTCGTCCTTTGTGCATCTGCCACCAAAGGGTTGATGATTCTGTTGCTTTGGGGGGGGGGGGCTTGCTTGGGCGGTCAGGGGAAAAAAAAATCATCTTTTATAGCTAATGGAGGCGGGACACCTTAGCCACGAATATGTCAGGGATGCAGGGTTCCAGGGTCTCGGTTGGGAGTGTGTTCCAGAGCGGCAGGGTTCTTGGTAGGAAGGAGCAGTTCCTGTACTGCGTTCTATATGGGATTAATGCAAGATGCTGACCATGTCCTCGCCTCTCTCAGGTTGGTACGAAGATCCACTGGGCGCTTAGGGAGTCTGGACCAGTCCATTCTTGGTTTTCTAGAGCATTGCTATGTACACTGTCTTTCTGCATTGCTCTAATGTCAGTTCTCTCTCTCTCTTTCTCTCTCTTGTGTGTGTGTGAGAGAGAGAGAGAGAGGATGTGTGTGTGTGTGTGTGTTTACTTTGTTTAAACGTAGATGTAGTCTCTTATACAGTTGCGATTTTTTTCTTCACTTTTTGGCTTATATTTAGTTGTTTTGCTTCGTGATTGTCCTTGATTTTTTTTTTTTTTTTTTTTGGCTTGTCAGTTTTAATTGCTTGATTTTTTTCTTTTTCTTCTTCTTTCTTTCTTTTGTAATTTAGAGTAGCAACGGCAAGTTTGAAAATGGTAATTGTGCCAATTGCTTTACCGTTGATAAATAAAGGATCATTGTCATTGTCATTGTCTCCCTCTTTCTCTTTCAAACTGTGCTAATAATGAAACAAACCTGTAGCATCTTCTGGAGTTAGTACTCATTTTGTCTACGACACAGAACAAAATTCGACAGGTGCACAAACTTTTTACAATGTGTTCGTACTTGTACCTGTATGTAGGTACAGTAATTACACCAGATGTTTTTTTCGTTCACAGGGTCGTGGTGTGGGTGTGGTGGGAAAGGCTGCTGTAGCGACATGGAAACAGGAGGACATCACCATGAAAAAAGAGCTGAAGGCAGAAAGGGGAGATCACATGACAAGAACCAGTTCCAAATCAACAGCACCATCAGCGGCAGTGTCTGCAGCTACAGTCCGCTCTGGAGCTGGTGAGTCTGTGCATTTTGACATTTTGAAAACATACGTGCTAACTAAAGTACAGGAAACAAGGTGGATGGGTATACGAGCGTTGAACGTCCTTTTCCACCACGTACAGGTGATATCAAAGACGGGGCAGTGAGCAAAAGCCCAGCATATTTGGTCTCACCTGGGTTTCAGACTCATAACCCGAGCATTTTTAGAATAAAGAACAAAGTTCTACAGGTACATGTATTCATGGAATCGTCTCTGGCACATTAGAGTGTTTCTGTAGCGTTTTTGTGTACTGTACCAGTAATTCAAATTCTGATTTATCTCGCACAGTTGAACAGGTTAACTGTACCATGTGGGACCCTCCCCCCACCCCCACCCCCAGAAAAGAAGGTAAATAAAAAAATAAGTAAACTAAATGAGTCAGCGTTTTTGTTTGTTTTCCATTGGCAGATGGAGACCTTGGGGATGACAGTGAAGAGGAGACAACACAGGTGTTAAACAAGGACTTGGAAATCCAGCCAAGGTACTGACCACTGTCTCTCTCTCTCTAAATAAATATGTAATTAAATGAATAAGGTTTCATCATCCCCACAATCACCATTCTCTCTCTCTCTCTCTCTCTGAAATCGGTTTACTTGTTGCCAGAACTGATGGACAGGACTGAAGTGTGATCAACCAGCTGATCATTTTGTTACACTTGCCTAACTTGCCATTGCTGCTGTTCTTTGTTCACGTTGTTTTCGTAGCATTGCAAAAGTACTCTTAGTCTGAACAAGTTACCCCGTCTTTGATATCACCCTCTGTGGTGGAAAAGGATGTTAAACCCCCAAACACCCACCCACCCACCCTGAACAAGTTAGGTACTTGCAATTTGTGTGCTTTCCTGTTTGCATAATGGTTTGCTGGGTGTTACGTTCACATGTTTACCATGAAATACTTGTCTGCAGTTTACATTTTTTTTGTGTTTCTGTGCAGAACACAGATGAAGAATTCTCCCGTTGTGAGTCAGAAGCAAAGCAAAGTGCAAAAGACACCGACCAGTGGAAAGAAAAAGAAGAAAAGATAAACACTGCTGAGCCATGATTGTTGAGATTTGTTGCGTGTATCTGTTGGTAAATCATTTTGTACCATGAATAAATAAATGAGTATGCTTTCTGAGTTCAGTTGTGTTGAGTAATTAAGGGTGTGGTATATAGTATAGACTGTTAATTCATGAACTCTCATACAAGCATAACATTTCCGATATGATGTTTGGGGAGCTGGGGTGGCCGAATGGTAGAGCGTTGGACTTTCAATGCTCGGGTCGTGAGTTTGAATCCCAGCTGGGGCCAAATATTAGTGCTGGCCTTTTTCTCGCTGCCCCGTCTTTGATATCGCCCTTATGTGGTGGAAAAGGACGTTAAACTCCTAAACACCCACCCACCCCACCCACCCGATATAATGTTGATGGCCCACCACTTACACAGACAAGTAATTTTATCTCAGCTTAGCCAAATAGTACAGCATAGTCCGCTAAAAATGCAACAAATTCTGCATGTGCTTGTTTCATTGGCAAAAAAATATCCAACAAACAGGGTACGCCTGAACTCTCTGTGTACGCATGAAGTAGGCCATTGAAATAAGCACACACACACATTCAGTATACATTGAACGAATCAAAATCTAAACAAAAATCTCAAAAGAAACAGGATTAACAAAACAGCAAACAAGAAGAAAGGAGAAGCTCCTGTAAAAACAGTCAATTTTCCAATACTGGTAGCAGTATGTAAAGAATTGAACTGATGGAGGTGAAAACCATTCGCGCGCTTGTCTCTTGCTGAGACTTGTACTCTTCAGCATAAAATGCCCCAGGTCTAAGCAGCTTGAGGCTGGAAGTGGCGCGGGTCAATGCAGCTTGAGGTTAGATGTCCCTTGGGTCTAAGCAGCTTGAGGCTAGAAGTGCCCCTGGGTCAAACTGAGGAGCCCCCAGGATTACAACTGGCTTATTGCATCTGCTGTAGCCAAGTGATCAGCTCTTGTTTTCAGCACACAAAAGCCTGAAATGCTTGATGCGTTTCATGATCACGCACGCACACACGGGTAGGGTGGGGGTTTGGGGGTTTAACGTCCTTTTCCACCACATGAGACGGTTCGACAGAGTGCCAAACACCGACCCGTGGACAAGGGCGAATCAACAGCCAATGGACGTCCACGTCAGGCAGCGAAAGTGGCGATGGGTCGGCCACACCCTGCGGAGGGAACCCTGCAGCATCACCAGGCAGGCGCTCGAGTGGAACCCGCAGGGGAAGAGGAAGACGGGGCAACGATGAAAAAGCCAGCACAAATATTTGGCCCCAGCCGGGCTACGAACTCACGACCCGAGCATTTGAAGTCCAACGCTCTACCATTCGGCCACCCCAGCTCAGACCGTATGGCGAGCATGAACGTGCCCGAGGGTTTTCAGTCACATCTCGAAACTAGTAACGCCCAGATTGAGCAGGTATCAGATTTAGAAGCACCACCCGATGCAGCCGTCAGTGTTGTTTCAGTTTTTTCAGTCGTCTATATTGTTCTCTCTCTCTCTGCTGGCGCCGGATGCAGATCAGCTTTCAGTGTAGATATGTAACCTCATTCTCAGTGGATCAATAAACCACGTCGACTCTGATGCTGATGCGTACCGTCTGAGGACTACTTGTAACATAGGCAGAGATGCCTTAAAGTATTAATAATTATCCTAATAAACTTGACGTTTCACCATCATCATCATAATCATCTCTCTCTCTCTCTCTCTGCACTGCCGTTTTCTTTCGTTTCGTTTCGCGGTTGTGTTTTTGTGTTGTTTTTGCGCGACGGTCTGCCCAGCAGAGGCGGAACAGTAGGCTACATACACATGATATACAGTATCTGTCTTACAGGCCGCTTACATTCCGAATTCACCGGATGCTGATCAGCTTTCAGTGTAGGTGTAGTCTCAGTCTCAGTGGATCAATACATCACGTCGACTCTGACTGACTGACGTCGATACCTACTGCTACATTTTATGCGCCAAGTGCCACACTGACTGCGTGCAGTATTGCCTGCCCGGAATACTAGCAGTGCCGAATGGACTCGGTGTCATCTTCATACATGCACATGTATCAAGCTGTGGAATTGCTGGGGGGTGGGGGAGCGGGAGGGGGGTTGAAACCTAGGCCGGGGTGCAAAGGCAGCGGCCTGCTGGGGGCAGGACAACAGTGGCAACGCGGCCCACACATCATGTTGGCATTTTTAAACGCACTGTTAGGTAGTATCTCCTGGCACCCAAAAGTAAAATACTGACTTGGTACTGACATGCAAGTCTTCAAAAATGAAGCTACACTGTCCCATATGGTATTACATGTATAATGATACACTGATTACTGTGTCCGTGTGCAGTTTCCCCCTTCCTTTTCTTTGGCTGAAACTTTGATTTGGGGGGGGGGGGGAGTGGCTGAAACTGAGGTTAGGATATTTGCCGGGCTGAAACTTTAGCCAAATGAGTGAATGCCGGAATTGTTTGAGCTCAGTTTGTCAGCTTGTCAGCCCGTAAGGACAAGTTTTTCAAGGCGTGTGTCATCGAGCCTGAAATGAATGAAAGTTCCCCAGGCTGATATATTTGAGCGGAGCCGGGATGAGTTGGTGAAATGAGTGGTTGCGCTGAGCGGGATTCGTGCCGGTCTGTCCCAACCAGTGCAATCTCACTGATGTACAGTGGTCTCTTGGCCATGTCTGACTGAACACCGCCCCTTGCCTCATCAGTGGGTAACTCGTCCCTGCTGTATCACCTGAGCCGGCCAGATGAAGTTCCAGCTCCGGGCGATTGACCAAGTTCCGGCCGGGACACTTCTAGCTTCAACTTAAAGTTGCGTTTGACCCGACACTTCAGTTGAGACCAGCCGCATTTAACTTGAGCTGCTTAGACCCGGGGCATTTCCAGCCACAAGCTGCATTGACCCGGAAGTACATCATCCACAAAGCTAAGCTAACTGAACGCGCCTCGGCTATAGCGCAACAACGACCGCATATTCCTGTACCAGGGGCCTTCCGATGCAGTTTATCCGAAGACGATAGCTGCTATAGTACGCCCGCTGTCGTTAGTTTTCCGTGTGCTAAGAAACACGGATAGTCACCCTCTCAGCCATCCCCGTACCAGGGGCCGTCGCTACACTAGTGTAGCGTTACGGCCCCTGGTACGGGGATGCCTCTCAGCCGCAAATCTACCCCGCTTCCGCTACGCGGCCACCCTAGAGTGCTTTCTTTGCGGGCCGGGCGCCCACGTGCTCTCCCTATAAATAGTACCCCAGCCGCCCGGTCCACACGGTGTGGGCCGGCAGCCCCCAGACGTCCGCCACATTGTAAACGGTTGTGATGGCCTGCCCGCCAACCTCCAGCCGGTCTGGGACCTGAGAGACAGATACTCACTGAAGACGGTAGACTTCCTCAGGCCACACCAAGCCCTAGGTGATAGGCCAATGAGAACCCTGGCCGACGCGATCGTCAGATCAGATCTGACAAAATGGTTCTAATACCAAAGAGCGAGGGGACACCCCGGCGATGATCTAAAGGCAAAAGTACGGATGACAGAACAGACTGAGGCCCTGAAAAACAAATTCAGACCAGGCATCTGAAAGCCAAGCAGAGATCCTCTGACGTTGCCCAAAGCCCAGGCTAAGCAAATCAGCCCTCACACACCCCAAAGACACTCGCCCAGCCAAGCAGCCAAAGACACATGCCAGGAACAACTTGTCCTTAAGGGCCAAAAGCCACACGGCGGAGCACAGTCCCGATCAGTCAGCCCTGCCTGCGTTCGATTCACATTTCGATTTATCCTAGGATATCCTAGGATAAATCGGAATGGTTCTGAAAAATCCTGCCACCAGGGCCAGGATAAATCGGAATGGTTCCCATTCGTCCGGTTCCGAAATATCCTGTGACACCGGGAGTACGACTCCGTGACTCAGTTTAGTCGGCTGTGGTGCTACGCCGGTCAGGTTAGCGATGCAGTGTACACTGTGACGTGTCACAGTACTAACCGGACTGACTTGTACAACCAGAGACATATACTTACGGAATAACGGAATATACATATATACTTACGGAATAAAGTAATCTACAATCATTTAATTAAAAAATATCTTAAAAACGATAATAGTTAGGAAAATACTTTCTGCAGCAGAATTGAGTGAAGTACATTCCCTTCTGAACACAATGAAAAAAAACAAACACTGAATAATCTCGGTTTCTTGGTTTACTCTCGGTTTGACTGTAAAGAAGCATGGTGTGGTTTTGGAGTTTGCAACTTGAGGTGTGCGTGGCAGCGCTGTAAGCCCGTGCACTGGCCGGCATTTCAAGTCACATTTGAATTGCACTTTAGAATAACTTGATATTTTGAATTAAAAGATGGTAGATTACTTTATTCCGAGTGTAGGCCTGTGCATGACACCACATTGCCTCACTGCGCCGGCAGTCAGCGAAAGCCCTCAACTCGGAGTCATTTTGTGTGTGTGTGTGTTTAACGTCTGACGTTTATTTCTACTGCCACGTCACTTTAGTGGCCGGTCCGTCATCAGACAAGCCGCTCACAGTATTATAGACACGTATATGTGTGGGGAATACCTTCAAGTCCAGTTACCCCAGCCATTCTGACCTCTAGTACTGAAAGACCTTGGAAGAGAAAGGTCTTTTGATACTGAGTCAGTCCTGTCCGGCCAACCGACCGCGGATATCGTCCGTCAGTTCACAGTCAGTTTTCCTCGCTTACAGTCATAAGGAAGTATGAGCTTACTGAGTATCACCACCACTGACTACTTGAAAATTGGTGGACTGAAGAGGATGACCGAGATCTGGGACTGAAACTGAAGGGCCTGCGGCCGTGACGGCGCGGCTTGTCCTTCAAACGGCTGACTTGATCCACCGGAACGGCCATTATATGGCGCTTAGATCCTCTTTCCAGACTGATGACGTGACGTAGCGAGAGGTGGACAAGATGTTGAGGCCGCGATAGCTTAATCAGTGCCGCCGCGCCTCAACTGACATCCTCTTCCTTCCTGCGTCGTCAGCGCTGACTCAGCTCGGCCGTTGGCCGTCAGTGGTCACTGACGTCCGGACACACTGACTTTGATTGCCCTATCATTTTCAAGAACAGGAAGTCGGAGTTCCGGCGGTTATTGTAATGTTTCTGCAGTGTTAAAAACAGCAACAGAAAAACAAACAAACAAAAACGTCGTTCGAACTGCATTCAAGACGAAACATCAGTGTGGGTAATTTTGTCGGTCACCAGCAAATAGTGATGCATTAATTATATCATTACCGTATTTTTGTTGTTTTTGTGTTTTTTTTCGCGGGAAACACGCTGTCCCTCCCCCCCCCCCTCCGCGAAAACGTCACTTTTTATGCAGATGAACTATTTGCGCAGATTTTTTTTTTTTTGCCGAAAGAACTTTGTTGGTCGGTGTGAAAACAAACAACTTGAACAAACAAGCAAATCGCTACTGCTGTTTCTGCACAACAACGGCGTTTCCTGCACTGCCGGTGACAGCCCCAGTGGCATAGGATCAATTTCACGTACTGATTCCGCCCAAATGAGTCTAAAATCATCAGTATTACTTGTGCGCACGCACACACACACACACACACACACACACACACACACACACACACACACACACACACACACACACACACACACACACACACACACACACACACACACTGACACAAACGGAAGTGAAACGCCGACAAAAAGAGGTACTCGGTCTTCATTCACTGACTCTGTCCAGGCCTGAATTTTGCCATTTCAGTTTTCGGTCGTTTTTCCACAGGAAGGCTGTGACTCTACTGAAAGAAAATTGTCAGTTTTTTCGCGGACTTGGAATTTGGACGGTATTTTTGTCATCCTTCGCAAGTCAGAAACGGTCAGTGTCACCGTGCCAGTAATGAGGTGGCGTCATGCCCATTTTCTCTAAAACGTCAGTACAGCTATCAGGGCTTAAAGGGGCAGTCCACTCAGATTTCGACGAGCAACAAAAAAAGTGTTTAAAAGTGTTTTAAACGTGTCCCAATGTGGTGCAGCCCGCACACCACCGCTATAGAGCAAATCTAGAATGGTTTAGCTACATGACTGTATTACACAATTTCATAAATGACTGAAAAGATTCGTAGAAGTCTGTTCCAAATGCAACCATTTTGGGAGGTTCGGCAAAAGAAGCAGGGTGGACGGGACCTTTAAAATAGTCCATGATCCAAAATGAGGCCGGGAAAAGTGTGTAGCATTAAGGCTCAGTTGGTTCGCCCATTGGGGGGGGGGGGGGGGGGTAATGTATACCAGTCATGCGCAGGAGGGGGAAATGTATACCAGTTGTCCACGGGTAGGGGCGATTGTATACCCGCTGCGCCGCCGGGCGAGTCGGGGGGAGCCGGGGTGGCCGAATGCGGTAGAGCGTTGGACTTCTAATGCGCTCGGGTCGTGAGTTCGTATCCCGGCTGGGGCCAAATATTTGTGCTGGCTTTTTCATCGTTGCCCCGTCTTTGACACTGATGATCACCCGTATGTGGTGGAAAAGGACGTTAAACCCCCAAACCCCCACCCCCCACCCACTGCGGGAGTCGGGGTGTATACATGTACTAGGATTGGGTCTCGCGTGGTGAAGTCACATGACCGCGGAATTTATTTTGCGACTTTGATTTGAGCGCCGCATTACTGTTTACAAGAACATGACAATAACATGATTGAAATTTATAAGCATTAAGTTTAATGTCCGTTCTAATTGTCAGTGACAGTTTCATTTCTATCACGCAACTCGTTGTCGTGCACGACACATCAGAACGGTGTGCAATTCAGTATCGCACGGCTGCCGCGGTGAGCGGCCGCGTCATCTTTCACTGAGCCGGACTCGAATGATCAGTGTCCGGAACCCAAGACGCCCTTTCACTTTTCGATAAGTCTTCAGTCTCCAAGTACTTTCCGTCCAGTCCTCAACAGTTTCAATGGCCATTCAGATGGTATCCACAGTCTTCAAATGCAGTATAATACTCGATCAGTTTACCCTAGGGCACTTCTACCCCACGATTTTTCGCCGTTTTTCTCAGTTCAGTTCGGGAATTGCCGGCAACGCGTCGGTCACGTGCTGAACACAGCACGGAAATCTCGCGAGAGTTGCGGGCCAGTCAGGTTGTTGGCATTCAATCGCACCCGCACGCGGCCGCGCGCAGCGGGTATACAATCACCCTTCCCAGTGGCACACTGGTATACATTTGCCCCACCTCCCTCCCTTGTGCACGACTGGTATACATTTGCACCCCTCTCCCTCCCCACCGGGCGACCCGGCTGGGGCCAAATATTTGTGCTGGCTTTTTCACCGTTGCCCCGTCTTTGATATCACCCTATGTGGTGGAAAAGGACGTTAAACCCCCAAACACCCACCCCACCGGGCGAACTATACATGTACCACTGAACAAAGCCACGAGCACACATCTGCTATGTCGGCGGCCGGGTAAGCAGTGTCCAGGGGCATGCTCCCCTCTAATTTTCGCAAAAATGAAACTAACATCTGTGCACTATTTTCACTATTCTTTTTTGTTCTTTTCTGCCCAACAATTTTTTTTTTCACACACAGTCCATGGTCTTTTGTCACCAAAGGATGGGTGTTGTGATTTTTTTTTTTTTTTTACCAAAGATCTGATTCCAAGGTCTTTGTTTTTACTAATTTTTCTGGTCCTTTTCTCGCCCACCGTTTTTTTTTTTTTTTTTTTTTAAATCCCCGCGCCGTGTATGTCAGTACGTCCGCAGAGTTACCTTTTGTTTGTTTGTTGAAGTTATGTCCCATTTGTTTATGTCCTGAAGAAGGCGAAAGCCGAAACGTTGGCCTGTGCCGTCCTTTGTCAAACTTAAGTGGTTTCTGTCCCTTTTATGTCGCTTTTATTTGTTTAATATCTGTGCAGTTTGGTGCATTTTGGCATGATTTAAGTGCTTCAGAGGAGGAAACAAATTTCTCTGGCGGCACATTTTTAGAATTAGACTAAAATTTGTGCATTTTGGCATGATTTTAAGTGAATCAGAGGAGGCCGGCCGGGAGACACACTTTTGGGAGGACTGAGCCGGAAAATTTCACTTTAACCAAAGGCCGGTGTAAATCCGTCCGCCAAAAGACCATCATCATCAGCTTGTTTTGCGTCCTATGGCTTTTAGCCCTTAAGGACAAGTTGTTCCTGGCATGTGTCCGAGTCTTTGGCTGCTTGGCGGGGGCCAAAAGACCGGCCGTGCAGCTGGACTGAGGTTTCTAAGCTCTGACTGAGGTGTCACCGAGTCCCAAGCACTGACTAGTGTACTGTCAGTATCAGTTTGGTGGAACTTGAGACCTCGCCCACTATCATCAATCAGTTATTCACTTATTCCTGGGCGGGCCGGGCTGCGCGGCTTCACTTAGTGGATGGTGGGCATTGCCGTAGGCTGTAGCAAACTTCACTATATTCAAATGTCAACTGAACGGATACGTCTACAAATAGGGGGGGGGGGGGGGGGTTGTTGTTTTTTTTTCCCCTCAGTGTAGCAGAACGGCACTTTTCCGGAGAAAAAGTGGTTCAAATGCCGGCCGTGCGGCAGCAGCCGGCCGCGGCCGGCAGCAGCGGCAGCAGCAGCAACAACATCAGTCAACAAATCGACAGTCCTGTCGTTTCTAAAGACTGAAGACCGAAAAGACCAAATTCCAATCACTTAAGTTATCTGCAGAAAACCGTCTGACAAAAAACAAACAAACATTTGAAACGACATTTCTGCAGAATATTTTTTTCTGCAGAAAATTATTGCCGCGCAATATTTATTTCTGCAGAAACACTGCCATTTTGTCAGTATCGCCATGCAACGATGACCGTTTGATTGTACCGCGGCCGGCCGGGCGTGGAAAAGAACGCCGGGCCTTCAGTTTCTCATCATTGCAGGACTCTGAAACCCGCCGTCCGAGTGGGCTTTGCAGACGTACGAAACAACTGCAGTGACTTGGACCTTCCTGAGCGTGAAAACTTACAACGAACAACAGATTGAAAAGTCCATAACTAGATCTGAAGAAAATGTTTACACTTTTGTGTTACACGTTTGCACTAAAAGTCACGTGATGGCCGTTTTCAGAGGCTTTTTCTTTCTCCAGTATCAAGTTTTCATTTTTTCCCTTTTACTTGAGTATCTTGGCCGGTATGATGCATTACACGTGTATGTATTTGGAAGTCGTAGAGCAGATGACAGATTATAAAAGCTTTGACACGGTCAGACTGAAGATGACTGAAGCCGCAGAGTTTGCAGCTAAGCTTATCCATCAATGAATAACCGACTTTTAGCGCATTTGACATGCTGCTCACATGACTGTCCCCATTCCCGCCACGACTCCACTGCGCATGTCTATCCACAAGCTATGATGATCAAAGATGGCGGGAAGGTAGGATGTATTGGCTGCGAAACTTGGCTTGCATTTTCCTCAAATAAGCAGCACGTGAACTGATTACAAGGCAAGTTGTTTGGTATTTGTATAGTTTACCATAGCATGTAGTTTATCGAGAAATAGTGGCTAATGAAATCTAGAAAATCGAACGAACGTGTGCATCGGAACGTGACCTTGTGATCTGGCCGATGCCCCTGGCGTGTAACTGGGCAAGACGTCTGCCTAAGGATGAACGGATTGTATGTGGGTCATCGTGAAAATTTGCGGATAATTCTAAGATTGTTGTGTTTTATCGGGCGTTTAGATTAGTTAGATAGCTACTGCGCACATGTCCTCGCGAAACGTTTTCATTCCTGCGGTTTCGTGGGTGGTGGTTCTGCGCGCGCATGCTACTGGTGGTAGACAGACCGAAAAAAAAAAAAAAAAAAAAGCGTTCTCGGAAATTATGCTAGCTGGAAATGGTGGTTGTGTTAACATTGTTTTCACTTCCTTTTGATCAGTTTGTGAGTCGCGCTTGGTGTTTCTTGAATGTATTTGAGTTCTTTAGTACAGGGTTCAAGATATAAGAAGGAAAAGAAGCGCTAGTACAAGGAAACAAGTCACAGTCGCACGAGGAAGTTGTCCTCGCTGAACGTGATGATTAGAACAGGTGGTTACTGATGACGACATGCTTACGTCGTACATTTTACCGATTTGATTTTCGCCAACTGCTGGACGTTTTTCACATTTTATTTTTTCTCAAGTGCATTTTTCGGGACACGAGAGGAAACAATTTCAACGATCATGTGAGCAAAATCTGCACGCGAAGTTCAAGGTCTTTTCTGTTACTATTTTTAGCCGCAGACGAACACAGCCGATTCTTGTTGACGTGGTGATGAACGGCACAACGTGCAAAACTAGAAAACGAACCAAGACATTCCACCGAACGTGATTTGCCTATAAGCTGCCTTTTGTGCGTGTTTTTGAAGTGCATGAAGGCGTTTTAGCCAGCCTTTTCTACTGAACCTTCTACTGATCCGCTGGCAAGTCCGCATGTGGAGTGAATCTCGCATTTTCATGTCGGGAGTCTTCCGCATCTGATCAACTGACCTGATAGTGATAATGAGGACTCTGAAAATGTGCTTGAAAATATGTGTGCCTTGAGCCTACACTTTCCGCTCAATTTTCCCAGAGAATATGTTCAGATCTTTTCTGATTTTGTGCTAAGGAAGGTTTTTTCCATCCCTAGTGTAGGTTGGTGAATTCTTCTGCAGATTTGATTTCTTATGAAGTCTTGTCGGTTTCTTGGCACCCTTGAGAATGACTTTGGCTAGAAGCAGATTGTGTTGAATTTGAATTTTTTTATATTATTGAATTTTTTCCCCTTCTGTGATGTGCAGCAACATGGCAAGTGAAGAAGAACCTCAGGCAGTAACACCACCACCTCCATCCAGTCCCCTCGAACTTGAGGGATCACTTGAAGATGGATCAGATGGTGCAGGTCGGTCTTGCCAGATTTGTGATGAATCACTGAAGGAGCCGAGGGTGCTGTCTTGTCTACATGTATTCTGTAAGGAATGTTTACAAAAAATCGTCGAAGAGGAAAGCCAGCCGGTTGATGATGAACCGACGAAACTGGTCGAAGCTATCTCCTGCCCAGTAAGTTAAAAGTTTAAAAGAAAACATGCATATCATTGATTGTGTGACTGAAAGGGATAGTATTGATTGTGGGGTTTTAATAATTGTTGCACTGGTTTGGGAAAATTCACAGAATGAAAATTTATGGCAGACAATTTCTGATTAGTGATAGAAATTCTGTATGTTTATAGAAAAAGTGGAACTTCGTGTGGTTTGGTCTGTCTTCATCCTTTCTTCCCTTACTGCCTTAGCCTTCTCCCACCACCTGAATCCCTTTCAGTTTTGAATGAACCCCGTGGAGAAAAACCCAGCAAAAATTTACTCTTTTCTTTCCTCTGCAACAGACGTGCAAGCAGGAGACACCACTGCCTGGAGGCAATGTTGAGAAGTTGTTGACGGACTATGTGATGTCCGACCTTCTTGACATGTCGGCTGTGGAAGATTTGCAGATCATCTGCACCAGCTGCAAGGCCAAAGAAAAAGCTGTGGCCCGCTGTGCGGACTGCGCCAACTTCCTCTGCCCAAACTGTGTCACTGCCCACCAGTTCATGCGCTGCTTTGAAAACCACAAGGTCAGGTTCTGTGTATAACTGTAAATCTATGCAAATTTTGCATGTTATGTGAAGATGTGTTGGGTTCCAGTGTCTCACTCTCAGGCTGAATATTGTGGTCTCCCCCTGCTGCACTCTCAATGATGAGATGTCTTTGTCTGTAATGCAAAGTTACTGCGATGACAGATCAAATGTTTCAGCTTTGTCTGAGTGACTGTGGCAAGGGAGATCCATTCCGTAAGCATCTTGGCGGAAAGTTGAAATAGTGCTGTTTTCAAATTTGTCTCCAGTCCTTTTTTTTTTTTGAATTTTTTTTTGATAGTTCAGTTGATGTTTTCATTGTTTATCTTTTGTAGGTGGTTACCTTCGAGGAGATGAAAGCCTGTGAGGGCATTGCTTTCCATAAGCCAGTGTTTTGCCCCAACCACCCTGAGGAAAATCTGAAGTATTTCTGCAACCCTTGCCAGGTGGGTCTACCTCCCACCACCACCACTTGTCTTTTATTTTGTAACTGAATCTAGGTCAATATCTTTTATGTTTATGACTTGGAAGCACTTAAAATCATGTCAAAGTGGACCAGATTGCAAAAATTCCAGGGCAGCGTGCAGCTAGACACCCCTAGCATAACACAGACACGGGCTGGTGACTGCCACTTCGTCACATAATGCTATACTTTTACTCGTTCTGGATCAAGCACCATTTTAAGCCCTAATTTTAAAAAAAAAGTTCCTAATAAATAGTTGCAAAAAACACCCCGTGAATCAGCAGCTGCTTTCTTGCACCACTCTTTCAGAGTTGCAGCTTAGACACTTGCGAAGAGTTGATCCCTTAACAGTGAGATTTGCGTGACATGTGCAGACCCCGGTGTGTTATGAGTGCATGATGAAGGACCACCCCCAGCCGGAGCACCAGTGTGAGAAACTGTGTGAAGTGGAGACTCCTCAGACTGAGGAGCTGAAAACCCTGCTGGAGGAGGGGCGCGCTAAGCTGGACAAGTGCCGGGAAACCTCCCAGGCTTTGGAATCGGCTCTCTCAGAGCTGCAGGAGCAAACCGACAATGCCAAGGGGCTTATCGAGGAAACATTCCAGAGCTATAAAGCGCTTCTGGAAAAGAGGAAGGTATGGAATTTGGCAGTGATCATAGGGTTTTCTACCTGTCTCCCAGTGTGATCATGGCGATCGAGAAGAAGAAGAAGATAGGGTTTTCTTGTGTTAATACTACAGCTGTTCTATTTGTCACACTATTTCAAGTCTGTGATCTGACCAGTATCTGTAGATAAAGTATTGTGCAGACTTTTCAATAAGTTTCTGTAATTTGACTTTGGTTTTTCTCTGTTGGCAGGATGAAATGTTGAAGGAACTGGATGATAAGCACTCCAGCAAGGAGTTGCAACTGATGGAGACTTTTCACGTGCTGGGTACCAATGAAACTCGTCTGGACGATGCTTGCACGTAAGTTATGCATGGCTTGATTCTTTGATTCTGCTCGTTGTAACATGTAAAGATAAAAACACTTGCTATATATTCAGTTGAAAATGATAAGAACACGATAATAATAATTAAAAAAAAAAAATCAAATCACCAATTTTAACTTGATTGATCATTTGAATATTAACTCTTGACTTCCCGTACTGCGCCATACCGCTTGAGCCGCGTGGTCCCGTACCGCTTCATACCGCTTGACTTCGGTACCAAAATAGCATCTGACATCACAGGAAGAGAGAGCTCTCTTGTGAGAGAAAATACGTATAGTTCACTTCCGGAAAGGTCACGTGGTACATTTTCGACCGCCAAACGCGAATTTGCCGCATGGTTTTGCAGTTGTCACCGGTTTTTGAGTTGGCTTTCTTTCACCGTTCTCCCGATCCGTAATGGCTGCCGTCGGCGCTGACAGCGATGAAGAATTTAATGATATTCTTGAAGAACTTATCCGTGAAAGAGAGCTGGGACTTGGTGCAGACAATCAAAGTGATGTAGAACTTTCGGTATTCAGTAGTGTGCACACGAGTGACTTGTCGGACGAAGAGCGTTTCCGTGTCACATCGAGCGAGAGCGACGAAGTGAATGGCAGCGAGGAGTGGAGTGACACGGCTGAAGACCATGAAATCGAAGATTTCACAAGTTTTGTTGGACCAAATACCCCTCTTGCATTAGATGCAAAGCCTGTGGAGTACTTCTTGCAGCTTTTCCCACCACCCCTTTTCAGAAAAATAGCCGAGCAAACGAACTTGTATGCCGAACAGAAAGGAGCTGTAAACTTCGAAAAAACAACTCCTGAGGAGATCCGTGCATACCGTGAAACAGGATCCAATCATCATAGGAGTGTACAAACTGTGGTGTTGCACTGTGCAAGGACAGAGGGTGTTTTGGACAGTTCCATAACTACCAGCAGTAGAAAAACACAGTCACTTGTGCTGATTTTGTGATTACCTGTAATGACTCACCTGGCTCACCTGGATTTATTGACATCTAAATATTCCATGGACAATTTGTGCATGATATACTGTGCTGAACAGTTTCATCCAACTTCTGTTTGACTTTCATGAAACTGATATCATGTGATGGCTTCATTTGTGATGTGTATGTGTGTGTAAAACCTGTATTCATGTGAAACTGCATTGTCAATTTACCTGTGGAATTATGTCACCATAAACTTACCAACGTGGGTCAAACTGCATGTTTTCTACTGCATTTTCATTTCTGAAGTCTGTGTGTGTGTGTGTGATTATTTTCAGTGCATCAGAAGAGGTAAATCAGAGGCTTTAATTTAGTGTCACACCTTCAAGGTAAAAATCTTAATTTAATTAATTTAATACTCAAATTTGGATTTGAGAAATGGGTACAAAGTTACTTCATGCTGTACCTAAACGCCTCTGCTTTAACTCTGCCGAATCTGGTTTCAGTTAGTGCAATGGTTATGTCTCCAGAGCTTCTTAAAGTAACCCACCCAAAAACATGCCAAATTCTGCAAATCCTTATGGGAATAGGGAGTTGATACAGGGAAAACCCAGTGGGAAGTCAAGAGTTAATGGGCAAGAGAATTAACCAGTATGTAATGCACTAGAGCAGCGGATGTTTCACTTTGTGGCAGTATAGTTTTTAAGCAGTCGCAATATTTATGTGATTTTCCAGGTTCACTGATCGGGTGCTGAAGCACGGAAGTGCGACTCATATTGCTCTGATGAAGAAGTCAATATGCAGTCAGCTGCTGTCTTTGATTAACAATGCGCCCAAGCCGGACATATCTGTCAGCATTGAGTTCAAGACCAGCCTGGAGACGTTTGAAAATGCTCTAAACCAGACCTTTGGTTGGTTTGTAAAGGAGGAGCCTGTAAAGGCAAAGCCAACTGTAAGTGAACTTGCTTCTATTTTAACTCTAGCTCTTTCAAATGGGGGGAAAATCAAATGCAACTGGGTCAGACTGTTGTACAGTGGAATCCTAAACATGTTGGAATGGAGGATCGGGTGACATGCCTGGATCAAAAGCTATCTTAGGAAGAGTTGCCAGTGCTCCACAAAAGCTGTATACCGAGTCTTGGCTTCACATCCATGTGGGACATCAGTGATAGGTCAGTTTTGCTGTGTCTGATCATTTTCTTACCAAGGCAGACATACGTCCCATTAGTTCTGTGCCGCAGGGGACAATATTCAAGACATTCAGGAAAAAATTGATTGAGCTACTGATTTGATTTTGGTATTGTGTTTTCAGGCGTTAGCAATTACTCCTCATCTGACAAGATGCAGGTCTAGTTGAATAATTTATGCTTACAATAGTGAGAGCCTGGATCAAAGAGATTTTCCATCAGTGCGATTAATAAAGTTATCTTTATCTTTTTTTTGGTCAGCCAGGATATCTGTCTTATCACACATAGTACGCATGGATGTGAAACCGTGCTTATTACAGAAAATGTTCTTGTCAAACTCCAGTTGAAAAAATTAGAGTAATGTGACTCATAAAGTGTGCTATTAATAATTACTATTACGTGTATTTTCTCTTCTTGACTGGCTCACTAACTGAAAAAATCCCCCCCCCCCCCAAAAAAAAAAAAAACAACAAAAAAAAAACCCCCAAAAAACAACCAAACAAACAAACAGAACCCAACAACCAAAAAAAAAAAAAAAAAAAAAAAAAAAAAAAAAAAAAACAAAAAAAAAAAAACCCAAAACAGTCCAAAATTTATGGATCTTACAAAGCTAGAACCACGTACACAAAGCTGCCTCTTACTGCAAGTGCAAACAAGTGCAAACATTGTACAAAAAGCACTACTTTATGTTTGTGTCTGTTTATTTTTATTTTTTTACTTGCCCACATCAACAAACCTGTGTACTAAATTTTTCCACATGCAGTCTCCTTTTGACCTACAGCTTTCGTCGGTCCACTCTTCCTTTGACAACGAGGCTGCGTTCAACCTGGCTGCTGGCATGCTGTCCCCCGAGGATATCGTGTCTGGTGTGACAGACACAGAATATCTGCCAGCACCTCTGCCTGGCATCTCCCCACTATCGGCCCTCAATGGCAACCTTGAGGGTCTCACCAACTTGGCGTCGGTGGCATCGTCACTGGGTGGACCACCCCCGATACCACCTTTGGACTCGAGCCTGTCGCGTGCTTCCTTGTCTCCGGCGATGTCTGACAGCGGCATATCGGTGGACGCTGGCTCTACCAATAGCAACAACAGCGCCACCCTCATGAACATTGCTGCAATGGCCAAACTCAGTTCAGTCGGCATGGGAGGTCAAGGTGAGCCGAGGAGTAGAAGTAGAATGAAAGCTTTTCCCCTCTTCGGTTAAGGAGACTGACTGTCACCTTGTGCAGATGTAGCAGTAGATTGATAGTAATCAGATGTATTTTGTATTTTGAACAAAGAATGCAAAAAGTTGATGTGTGAATAGATGGTTCTGTGGTAGTTTCGTTTGCTTGTTAAATTGATTTTGAAACCATGCTGCTTTAATGGTTGAGTGCCACGTTATTTATATTTTGCAACTTAAATTGTGTTTAGTAATTGCTCTTTTTTCGGTTTGTGGTTTTGTTGTTAGTTTACATAGGTCTGTGTCATGGGCTACTTGTCTTGTAGGTTTTCCTGTCGTTCATGAACTCATCTTTCGTTACAATTAGATTGTCTTTTCACAGCCATCCTGGGCTCAATCAACGGTGTGACCAGCAGTACTGCCAGTGCTAGTGGGAGCAGCGCCTCCTCCAGCCGCACCCAGACCCCCATGTCCCACTCTGTGGACGCTGGAATCAGGAGCAGCATCTTGTCTGTGTCCCCGTCACAGTCGGTGCAGCCTGCCAACCTGGAGACGCTGGCCTCGCTCCTCAACAACCAGCCCCCAACACCGGGACTCTCCAACCTGCCCTTCTCTACCATGGGCACCATTGACCCCATCAGCCCTGTTCCAGGTGAGCAGTGATCTCATTCTGGCTCTAGCGGGTCAGTTCAAGTGTGCATACATAGATTTTCAGGCATCCCGAGAACTATATTACTGTAGGTGTTGGCTGGTGGTTTGGCGTTCTGTACAATACATGGTCTTAACTCCTGCAGCGTAGGAAAGGCTGAAAAGGCAGAAATCTGTCCTTCACTGATTACTGTGACTTGTGAAACATCGTGAATTTGTAGGGGAAAATTTGTTTAATTAATATTTTGGTGTAGCAGTTCTTGTTACTGCATAATTATGTGCTGCTAACAGCGGAAACTTCTTGTGCATCATGTTTGTGTTGATTTGTGCTGTACTCTTTGTGTTTTGTTTTCAAGAAGGTTATGCATGGTCTTCAGGTAGCGGGAGTGACATCGGGCAGTCCGAGCTGAACTCGCCCACTGGAAGTACTTTCGGTGGCTCTGGCGCCAGCATGCCCTACCCACCAGTACGACGTGCTAACAAAATGAGCGCCATGCAGATCAGGTATGCAGTCATTGTCTTGCTTCAGTGAGAGTAAGTCTGGTGCATAGTTTAGATGGTAAGAGAGAGAACAAACATACATTTTTTTCAGTAGTAGGGATTTGACAAAAACTTGACAATTTTCAATCGACAATTCGGAATGAGATGAGAGACAATTTTCAATTGACAAATCGGAATGAGATTGGAGTTTGAGAAATGACATTAAACAGATCATGCTTATTGAATGTACTCTATCTACTTACTGAATATACTCTGTCTACAATACCATGTTTTCTTTTTCCAGGTGCAAGTTTGGTCAGCTTGGGCCTGGCAAGTGCCAGTTCAATTCTCCCCATGGCTTCTGTCTGGGTGTAGAGCAGGACATAATAGTGGCTGACACCAACAACCATCGCATACAGGTCTTTGAGAAGACCGGGGAGTTCAAGTACCAATTTGGTATACCAGGTAAATGGACTTGTTCATAGATACCTGCCTGAATGCTTGGAATTTGAATTTTTTTAAATGACAAAAGAGGTCAAGACGGGAGACCGGCAGGAAGGCATGGCCAAGATTTGCATTGTTTGCAAGACATAATTCCTTGAGCTGGTCACTTGGTCAGTGTTGCTTTGTAATGCTAGCTAGGATTCTTTGAGAAAATTCCAAGAAATGTTATTGATAAATGTTGGGAGGAGTTCATTTTGAGTGTTATGGCAGCTTTGCTAACATAAAATCGTCTGTGACAGGTCGCGAGGAAGGCCAACTGTGGTACCCACGCAAAGTGGCTGTAATGAGGGCATCAGGAAAATTTGTTGTGTGCGACCGTGGCAACGAACGCTCACGCATGCAGATATTCACCAGGAATGGCCACTTCATCAAGAAAATTGCCATCCGCTACATTGACATCGTTGCTGGCCTGGCCATTACTCAGCATGGTAAAGAGATGCTTGTGCAGTTATTCAGCTTGTGTGTAATATGACTTCACTCCATTGTCAGCTTTCCTTGTCTGTGTCAGTGTGAGAATGTTTTCCACATATTGGTTTTCAAACTGTCTTTCTTAATGGTTTCTATTTCCGTTATGCTTTGCAGGCCACATTGTTGCTGTTGACAGTGTCTCCCCTACCGTATTCTGCATATCTGAAGCAGGCGATCTTATCAAGTGGTTTGACTGCAGTGATTACATGCGGGAACCCTCTGACATCGCCGTCAGTGGCAAGGAGTATTTCGTGTGTGACTTCAAGGTATGGGAGAGTTCTAGCCTTCATGCTAGTAGTACTATTACCAAGACTTTGAATGGTGGTACAGCGATCGTCAAATGTGTCGGGACCATGGTAGCCATTCGGGCTACCGCCCTGAACAAAACTGGTAGCCCGAAAAAAAATTCTGGAAGCCGGAGTGGCTGCTAGGTTCTGATTCATCTCAGAATTCCTGCTCGCCATTCGGGCTACCGCTACCGGAGCTTTCACTCGCCCGACGGTAAATTTGGTAGCGAAAGCGAGCGGGCGAGCGCATTTGACGATCGCTGGTGGTAGTGAGTTGGGGTTCTTCATTGGTGTTTGATCCTGATTAGTGCTTGTCTTGTGTGATGCATGCTAGTCAAAGAAATGATACAGGACTGAAGAAACTTGTCTGTTTTCAGGGTCACTGTGTGGTGGTGTTCAATGAAGAAGGCCAGTTCCTGCGACGCATTGGCTGTGAGAACATTACCAACTATCCAAATGGCATCGACATCAGTGATGCTGGCGACGTACTGGTTGGTGACAGCCATGGCAATCGTTTCCATGTTGCAGTATTTCAGCGTGATGGTTCCCTTATCGGGGAGTTCCAGTGCCCCTACGTCAAAGTCAGCCGCTGCTGCGGACTCAAGATCACTTCGGAAGGCTACATCGTCACCCTGGCCAAGAACAACCACCACGTGCTGGTCTTGAACACCCTGTACATCACATGAACGGACTTTGGTAACGCATACCGTCATGGCATGCCACACTGGATACTGCTTGATCACTTTTGCCTGGTCTGGCTAAGCAGTGACAATGTGGCTGTGGCAGTACACAGAGAGCAAGCCATAAAATGCCAGCCCTTTGTTGTTGTTTTTTTTTTTTTTTTTTTTTTGTCAAACATCTCTCTATCACACCTTGATAGAGCTACAAGTGTCCGGGAGGGGGGTGGGATGAGGAAAGAAAAAGACACTGTGTCTCCGAAAGAGAAGCGTCTGTAAAGATCCTACGGGCATATATGTCATGGTCTAAATTGCAGTAATCAGTAGTGAAATTTGTTCCATGTTGTGGTGGTGTAACTGTATTTGGTGACGTTCTTGTAAGCTTTAGTTGGGAAGTATTGTGTCCTGGACAGATCTAGGAGTAAGGTGCATTCAGACACCCTTGGAAACAGTAAACAGAATGACAGAATCATTTTTCATGCAGTGTCTGCATCCTTAGCCCACCCCTCTTGTTTTTTTTTGTTTTTTTTTCTTCATTATATACATGAGCTATATGTGCCAATACAAGTTTTTGATTATTCATGCTTATCCTTGCAGTTTCTTTCCAGGGAAGAGATTTGTGATTATTACAGTCTCTGTCGATACCCTGCCACACAAACTGGAGAATGGCTTCACTATTCAAACGTCTTCATAGCAAAAGTACACACTTTTAGAATGTGTCTGCAGAGTTTACTGAGACAGGTTGTCTACTTTTATTACAGTTTTCTTTTTCTTAGTCGTCCCATCCTCGTTTTACTTTACTGTTTTGTGCATTACAAAAATGATTCAGAACTGCGCGTTTACCCTACATCCAGAACAGTCCTCCCCTACCATTTACATAACTGTTGTAAAGAAAGGGTAGATAATACTTGAAGGTCTCGTTTTGCCAATTTATACATATTATGCAAATGCTTATCTCTAGTCATATACTCAGTCTAAACATGACTATTAATATACCTTTTTTTTTTCTGTTTTGTTTTTGCTGTGCCTTATGGGATTGTATTTTTTTTCTGTGTTCATAGTGTAAAGCTTTACAATGGATAACATTTCATTGGTGATGTTGACCAATTATTCTGTTGTACACACTTTTAATTTTTAATTGGTGACTGCATACAGGAGAAGCCTATATTGCTCACACTGAGGACTGGATAATTGTATGCGGAAAAGTAACAGAATAGCTGTATATCTATGAGACTGTTTTACCCACCATACTTGTTCAGTGTACACATCTAATCAAAAGATTCTTCTGTAGAAACTTTCAGTGGCTTATACTAAACACTTATACTCTGAACCACTTGCAACAGCACCTGAATACAACAGTGCAAATGTCACTCACTTTTCTGTTGGATATTTGTCTGAAGCCCACTCAGAAATTCCATTAGTATCCACTGTATTGTTTTACAGAGAGCATCTAATATTGTTGCTGATACAGTGATTATTGACACTTTTGCCTTTTTGTTTTTCTCTATTTCCTCCCCTCCAACTTTTGTGTTGTGCTTTTGTGGATACTAAAACAGCAAGTCATGTAACAGGAATGTCTGTAACTTGCGCTTCTGAGCGATTGGTATTTTCCTGTTCGCACGAAGATGCTGCTCCCTTTTGAGCGCACTATAAATACCACGTGGGAATTTTCATGTTGAAAACTTTTTGGCTTTTTCCACCATTCTGACAATCTAGTTAAGTAATCACAACGAGCCTTTTGTCCGTTTATATTGTATTCATGTTCTTGTTTCCAGTTACAGAAAAGAGTTGACAGAAGTGAGAAAACTGTGAATTTTTTCATGGCAAACATTTCATGAATACTGAAAGTTTTTTTTTTTTTTTTTTTTGGTCCCCAATTTGACGGGTTATTTCAACAGTTTTGGTGTTGATTCTCTGCTCAGTAGGAAACCCTGTTGTACGTTTTGGCTCTGCCAGTACACTTGAATGCCCCCAGTGGTATTGAAACGATCGTCCGGGTTTTTCTTTTTTTGAAAGCAGAGCCAACTTCAGTCTGGGTAACAGTGCACTATTGCATTGTACGTCAACTTGTCTCTATACACTGTTAGTCTGTATAATGCCTTTGCAGCCAAGATGGTGTTTATTGTCCAGGGCGTTTGTATGATTATTATACCGAATTGGTGCTCTGATTTCAGTTCTTTTTATTTTATTTTAACAACCTTTTTTTTCACTTGTAGTTACGTTACTGTTCTTTCTTGCTTCCGAAAAACATTAGCACACTTATGTTTCAGCACAGAAAGGTTTATTTGTTAAGATGTGCTGACAAATGTTTACCATTAGATGAATGGGCTTTTTTTTTTTTCCCCTGAACGTACACAGTATTCAACATGTACGATGGATCTGCTTCTTCTCCTGTGCTTTTCACTGGTATTGAGGCAGTTTCATTTTACAGGTAGTTACTTTTCATTTATTTTTGAATTTTCTGTATTATTTTTTAATGACTTTAATAATATCAAATTTCATATACAATTATTTAATGGATGTTTTGCAATGTTTGCGTTTGTTCGTTCACATTTTCCTTTGTCAGTTTACTCAGCTGATATATTTCTTAGTTAGCTTGCCATAGGCACTTAAAGAATCATAAAAATAAAAAAAAAGTAAAAAAAAATAAAAAACAAACAAAAAAACCCATAACATTGATATACACATGTAATTCCAGTATCAGGTTTTGGCATATTGGTGTTTTACAGTGTTATTCGAGATTCTCAGTTTTGATGTTTATAGATCTATTTTGACATTTACTGATAGTTAAGGCTGCTTTGTTTGAATTTAACCAATGTTTAAAGGAGTTCCAATTTAAAGACAGTGTTTTTTTGTCACCAAGTTGGTTATCTTAACACATAAATATTGAACTTTTTGTTTTTTACCATTCCTGATTTGTGTTTGGATTTGAAACAATACTTTGCAATGATATTTACTACTTGTGGGTGTAGCCGCTGCACGGGGTGTTGTGCAGGGGCCACATCCTCTTCCCCCTTCCCTGGTCCCTGAAGGTGCTGGTGCGAGGTTTATGCAAGTTGCATTGTCCCTGCTGCCGGCCTTGAGCGCGATCTGTGTGATCTTGGTACAGTTGTTTTGGGTGGGCGGCAGCAGGCTGTGTTAGTGAGATCAACTGCTCAACTGGCAGTGAAGAGCGATGGCCTGTAGGTGGGCCTCAGGCCTAGGACATGGTACTTCAGGTACTAATGTTTTTTGCCCTCTGATGTCATCTTGGCTTCATGTTTTGCGTGTTATTTGTTCTGCTTTCAGTTGGTGATGGCAATGGCTGGAGTGTCTTGTTTTTTTTGTTTTTGTTTAAAGATTTCATGTTGACTCGGTTTGGAGTAGTATTAAACTGACTTTCTCAAGGGTTTGGTGTTAGCAATGCTAAACTTCTCCTTTGCCTGTTAGTGCAAGAAAACAAACATACTGCCCCCCTCCCACCACCACCACCACCAAAAAAAAACTTTTACAGGTGAAGTATACATGCAAAATTTCCCCTGACACTAGGTTTGTAACATGGGTTTTTTAAAAATCGATAAAACATATCACTGTGGGCGACATTTGGAACCCCAGCTGTTACTGAATGGGGGGGTAGACTTGGTGGATGTCAACAAATTCTTTTTCTGTTCAGTAAGGTCTTTGGTTATGTGTAAATTTTACAAGGATCTCATTTTTTTGAAGCAACAGAACATATTCTTGCCACTATTTTCTTAGCAGTTTTGCAAGAACAAAGGCTTTTCTTTTTCTTTGGGGGAGGGGGGGATGGTCACCTATTGGAAACCTGTTTTTTGCCCGTTAGCCAGCTAGACTGCCAGTGTCTTTCTGCATTTTTAAACAACGAAATGTCATTCCTTTTGTCTTCAGCTTTACCTTGATATACATTTGAGGGCTTATTCTTTAGATCGCTGACCAACAGGCGTGTTATTAGCTGCACACATAATGCTAGTAATACATATCATTGTGGATTTTTTTTTTTTTTTTTTTTGGGACAGGATACTTTCCTGCATTTTGGTGCACATAAATGACAACTGAATGCTGTTTTGCATTTACCGGTATGTGCAGTCTTTTGCAAAAGTGGTGGGCTTTTTTGAGGAAACGCTGCCGGAGAAAAAACTGTTTCTGTTAGTGGTTTTGATTGTTGCACCTGTCTCCATTTGGGATGGTGGTAAACGATGATTAATATCAAAACTGAGTGAGTGTAGTTGTAGTTTCTCTGCGTCATTTCTCAGAAAGATGTACATGAGTTGTGTGTACCTGCATTCAAATCTTGCGTTTATAACCCTGTATAGTTTCAACGCATAGGGGAAGAATTCTGTGTGATAATCCTTACTCCTTGACGCGAACCGGTACGGATAATGCAGCTAGGTTTAAAAGTACGTGGCATTTGTTTCTGGTGTTGCCCTCTATTCTTGCTGCAGTTGTATTTTGTTTCTTTTAAAAAATTCTTTATTCTGGTGCAGAGTTACCAAGGAAACGTCTCTTGACACCCTGTGAATATTCTTGTATGTGATTTCAAACCTTTACTCACCTTGGGTTGGTTACCGTATAGTTGTCAGCAGTACGACATATAATCATATAGCTGGGTATGTTTGACTCTATACATGCATCTTGGCACACAACCCATGGTTAGATTTTTTCCCTTACAGATTTGTACCTTTTTCTGTATCCAACATTCATGTTATCTACCTCAGTAGAGAAATGTTACAAAGCAGCCCCAAAGTTAAATGGTTAATAGGGGGGAAAGCGCCAAACAGTGCTGTAAACACGTTTACTTGTGTATACCTCTCTGATCACATCAATAAAATGGAACCTTTTACTAATAGTAATACAATTTCCCCAGCCAAAGTGTCTCCAGTTGGATGGACACAAACACACACACCGTTTTAAGAGCCCCCCTCCCCTGGGAAATATATGGGGTACAGGAATCCTGTTTAAAGTGCTTTTACTGTCTGTTGTGCTCACACCAAAATTATCCCCGTTTACAGAACAAAGACAGTGAAACTGGGGTCTGCTCTGTTTACAGTTCTTCCGTTAAAATTCTTGGGAACTGTTGTCTCATTGAAAAAAAAAAAAACTTGTTCTGTGATTGTTTGATTGTGTGGTGCATTGGTACTCCCTTGTCCTAGTGTGCTCGTAAATTCACACAAAATGGTAACCAGTAATTTCGGGGAACAGCACTTGTCTCACTTGAGATGTGAAACCGTGATCAGCTTCACAGCCTGAACAGAAACTCTTTGGAACATAATTATTTTTTGTGTGTGGCATTCATTTACACACCCATCAATGTGATGTATGTTCTTCCGATATTTTCCTTGTGTAAACAGTTGTGTATCTTTTCTGTGCATGTGAATAAGCACTCCTGTGTCCCCTCCCCACTTACTGATTTGTCTCCATCTCGGCCCCAAAGTTTATGCTGATCATGCTGATTCCACCTGAATTATCTGAAGGAAGTTTTGCGAGTGCTCTTTGCCTCCTCACATCTCTCTTCCATCCAGATTGGAAAGCAATTTTTTTTAGACCGTCAGGTTTATTTGATGAATGCCTGTGGTGTTTTAGCCACTTGCAGACCGCAACATGCAGAAGTTTGGTTTAAGGTAAATCCCAGACAGATACGTACATTTCTGCTTAGAAAGTTTTCTTGAGACGGAAGGTCTCCCATCATTTCAGCATAAATAATTTAGTCGGTGATATTGCTCAAGTATTTACAAAACATATTTATATGTATACACATTCATACACTGTTTGTTTCTGCTACTTAAACGACTTGGCATGTAAAATGGTGGCTTGCGATACCAGCCATTCTTGTGTTTTTGCCTGGTCCCTAACAACTGAATGCAGGAAAAAAGAAATGAATGTGACTTACACAATCTTGCAATGTTTTTTCTTTTGTTTTATTATAATCTTTTTTTCCATTGTATTTGCCTTAACGTTTTTGTTTTGTTTTACAACAGCTAGTTTGTGCTTGTGTTTTCTGTAACCAGGACTCTGTTGGAGAGAAGTTTCAGTTTTTGGTGAGAAGATTCAGTGTGATGGGTAAATACTAACACGTGATCGCTTGGCGGCAGTAACTGGTGGCCTTGGTTTTGCCATTTGAGACTCGCAGATTTTTTTTTCCTCTTATCAGGGAAGAGAAATATTTTTATCAACTTGCTGCTCCTTACCAAATACCAGTCGGTTGTGTGGGAAAGTATATCCACTCTCACAATTGTATGTTGTCTAATAATTAAGTCGTATCACTTCCTGTTCAGTCTAGACGTTTTCACTGCAGCCCACTACAGTCTTGTTTGCCGTCCCTCTTTGAGCGCAACAGGAATGGTCTTTTGACAACCGTGGCTGATCTTACGCTCAGTGATCTGTGTCAGCTTGGGTATTTGGGTAGCATCAAGATGGACTTTTTTGTTGTTGTTGTTTTTGGCGTTGGTTTATAAATTGCTAATGAAAATTTGTGCATGATGGTGTTGGTTAATAGACTGGTTCCATGTGTTGGTTTTTCCTGTCAAGATACAACTTTCACATTTTTTCCTTCTGCTAGGTCACAACAAATTGGGTATTGCATAAGTTTGATGTAGGGAGAATACTCCAAACTCATTAGCAGTTTTCTCATTCAGTGACAGAAGCTTTCTACAGTGAACATTCCACAAGAAGCGATATAGCGTAGGTGTTTGTTAGAGACGACAAGGCAGGGATGGAGTGGTGTTTTGCTTTAAATTTTGTTCTCCATGATCTTGATTTGCCGGTGATGTAATCGAGAAGTGGCCATGCGTAGTTGCCTATTATCACGGTGTGCAATAAGTGATATTATTAAAACTGTATCCCAACCCTGTCCTGCAGCACGATTTCCATCTGTCCAAACCAGCCGTTTGTAATTCGTTCTTTGTGGTGAACTTTTTATCAACTGGGTTCACCTCCCTGTCGATTTACTGTGGATTTTGTTCCTGGCTGGAATGTTGAATAGCGTAGTTGACCTGTATTGTATGTCCCCGGATACTAGAGAAGCCAATATACAATATATACCAGGAATGTGCTAAGATCTGAAGACCGGTTTTTAGTGGTAAAAAGAAAGCCATTGGTCAGGTACGTATGCCTAGAAAAATGCAGGCTGTTGTAGGTTTGGCCAACTTTGTGACGGCAGAATCATAGACCTTTTTGACGTTGAAAATGTTCAGGGAATATGACCAAATGGTGTTGAAAAAAAAATTCAAAGTTTGGTTTTGGATCTGTGGTTGCCTTTGCCTGTGCTTTGTTGTGGTGGGTTTTGTTTTTTCGTGGTACTGTGGTTAGAGAAGCCAGATGGACACCAGTTGCCGCGGTCGAGGTTCAGGACCAGCTGTTAAGTTTCAGCATTATCTTCCACCTGCCATCGCTAGCCTGAAGGAGCCAGGGTCCCAGTATACACAAGTATTCATATATTTACATATTCCTATTTTTGGAGGATACATCTGCCATTTCTTATATGTTTATGTTAAGGAAATTGGATGCAAAGTGGAAATAAAGGTGTTCTTTCAAAATCATTGCAAAATTACATGCCTTCCTGTTGTTTGTTGTGCGAGTGTTGTGTCATGGTGGTCTTCTATGTACAGAAATCTCACAGTCAAACCAATACATGGCAAACCACATTGAGCTGAAAATTTAATTCAGAAGTTCACAACCATTGCCAAGTTGGGAATATTCAAAATTCACCATTCTTAGAAGCTCGGACATTAAAAAAAAAATTCTCACATTTCGGTGACATGCGAATTAACAGTCTACCAAAAGTAGCCAATTCATCCAGTGATCACTCTTCCCATGCAGGCACAGTTGTCTCCCTTGTAACATCCACTCGCCTATCTATTATCTCAACCTGTTCATTGAATTTGAAATCGTTGGTACTTTGATCTTTTTCTGTCAAGCTTCAGTATCAGCCAGTCACCACAATGGTGTCAGATGCAGTATTGCCGTAACTTGTTCTGCCATCTGTCCACCTGGAACTTCATTTAGATCTGAGAACTACCAAGGTGAAAATGTACACTAACACTGTGTTTCTTATAAAAAAAAAAACAAGTCCCATGCAAAAATTCCATCAAGACAATGATATCCATGCACACATCTTATTTTCTAAGCCCACAAAACATACACAATATCGCACAATCCTAATTCCTTGGCAATCGGTGTGAGATGCAGAGGGAGTTGTCCTGTGGCTTTCAAAGTGTGACACAACAAACGCACGCTGCTGTCAGCCAAATTAACACAGGATTGGAACAGTGCAGCAATCCCTGAAACACTCCTACAGTGATGATACAGCAAGAAACAGTTCACACTAGATGTTCCACACACACCACAAATGTCAATATGGAGTGCACACGAGCCTGGGCCACCTGCTTTTGTGTATGAAGTCTGTAAATGCCATGCAGCACACAAACTCTGAGTCTGTGTGCCACTTTTACACTACAAACGTCAACACACAGACTAAATGCACTGTTGTTCATTTAGCACACTCGGATCTCAGGGAACGAAAAGACTGATGCTCTTTTCAAAGCAGGCAGCAGAATGGAGCAGAGCAGCAACCCAGTGACATACAGAGAGGCGAAAACAATCGTCCACAACCAGTGCCGGTCCCAGCTGGGTGCAGACAGTGGTGTTGACCCGATCCACCAGCTCCAGCAGCCAATCCTCTTCAGACTGAGGACTGGCCACTGCAGACTACTGAGCCATTTCAGCAGACTCAAGCCTGCCCACACATTGCCCACGTGGTACTGGATCCCAGACCCCAAAACACATCCTTCAGTACTGTCCTGCCAATGATGCTGCATGATGTCAAACCGGGCCGTAGGGCGCAGAGCTACAGGTGCAGCTTTGGGGTAGCCGTAATGACCTGGAGAAGACCGTGCGATTCGTCACGGCGACTGGGCTGCAGATCTGACATAACCGGTCAAACAGGCTGCAGAAGAAAAACTCCATCTAGTGGGGGTGACCGTGGAATCAATGTATGGTTGTTGAATGGATGTGGTGCGTCCGGAGGCGCGACAAGAGTCCAGTCTGGGAACAGAAGCCTGTCCCGGATGAAGTAGCAAGGGACTTGTCGTATGGACTAGGTGCAGCAAGCTGAGCATACAAGCTGTGACTTCTGGTATTCAGAGAGATACGCAAGACATTCAATTCAATTCAATATAACTTTATTGTCTGTCGATGGCAGAAAATTTTCTTCTGGCTCGCACACGCACACACATATGATGCACATGAAGTAGCAAGGACCAGTGGCATTTTTTCTTCTTCTTTCTCGTCGATCACTTCTTCAGATTGGGACGTCAGTTGTCCTCACGTATGCAGCGGTTGTCCGAAGGGCCTCCAGGTTGTCGCAGAGTTTGTCCCTCATGGGTGTTGGCTCTGGCCATATCGCTCGTCTGGAACCATCCTGCAGTGGGCTGTCTTGGAGTAGGTGGTGTGTGGTCATCGGGCACATCTCCGTCTGGCCAATTGTCAGTTTGTTGTATGTGTGGGCATTTACTATATTATGCCCTGTTCTCAGTCTCAGTCAGTGAACAGAATGACCAGGTCAGACCTGTTGAGATGAAGGTCAGACTGGTTGTGGTAGGGTGCTCCTGTGTCCAGACATTGTCTTAATGACCAGATTGGACTGGGAATATTAGGCTCATTCTAAAAGCTGTGATTCCAACAGTGAGAGAGTTCTGGCTTTGGCAGAGAGACAGCTAGACGAGGGGGCCGCCGTCAACTGCTCTGCTGGGAATCGTCCTCCACTTCACCTGCAGAGTAGTCTGTGTGTTCCGATTCGAGAGCCATGTTGTCCTGTGATGCCTGCAGGAGGGCGGCCTGTCGCTGCTGCAGGAAACGCATCACTTCTGGAGATCGGAGCAGCGCCTGGGTCACAGAAACAAAAGCATAAGGACGATGACAGAACAGACTTGGGTTAACACAGTTTACACCGCTCGTCAGTGCAAATTTTCGGTGAGTTAACTACAAGTGCTTTGTGTAAGAAAATAATAAGGCAGAGAGCAAAATTGTGAGTTGTGACTTTTCTTAACCCCTCAATGGTTTACAAGTTCATAAAAACACACTATAGTAACGTCTTCAAAGACACACAGAAAGTGCATCACTTCAAGCATTTGGAACCAGTCATCCTACCAGATATAAAATACCACAGAAAATGTATGCTACTAGAGGTCACAGTCTAAATGCTGTGATAAGTTTCATGGTTAGTTTGAGTGGTTTATCATGAAAGAAACAACTTGATGTTTCAATTCTGGCTACCTCATCAAAGCCTCGGTAGCTACTGGGTATGGCAAAAATTTGAAACATCAAGTGGTTTCTGTCATGGTAAACACTCTACCTAATAACGTAAACTCTGGAAAGTTTCTAGAGCTTATGTTATTAGGCACTGAAACCCTGTGAACACGTGCATACTGCTCATGTGCCTTCCACCCCACTGAGAGACACAGATGCCTTGAACAACCAGCAGAGATGCCAACCCCCCAAATGTCTGTCAGTACTATTTCACACAAATGTCAGTATTTTCGGCACTTGTCAGTATTCTGCCGTACAGAGAAAATAATATAAACAGAAAGCATGCACACACACACACGCACATCTAAATTGTAGTGAAAAATGCAAAGCAATTCTAGCTTTGAGAAAATTGTAAAGTTTCAGAGCTGACTATAGGCAGAACTGCCCATGAACAGCAGTCTTAAACCATATCAGCTCTTACTGGTAGGGCACGCTGTGACTTGTGATATCCCAGTCAAAACTGAAAGGTGGTGCACTCTCACTAACTTTGTCGTTTTCGGATCATGCACAGCTGTATTTCCTAACAATCCTTTTGAAATACTTCAAATCTGTCTCCTCCGTATTTTACGCGACCAAACCGTATTACCGTCTTTAACTGAGTTATGCGGAAAACAGAACGGCCAGTCCGTACTAATTGGCAGCTATTAACCAGACAGAGGCCAACTCCATGAGCAACATAGCCGTGCTGATACTGCACAGTGACCATAAAGCCAACCTACCATATGTGGAAAATGGGCCTAAGTGCGTATCAAGTCCATGGTACCTAATGCCAGATGACTGTACCTATTGCATGATGTAATTTCTGGAAGCTGAAGAAACGCTAGAAAAATATATAATGCCAGGTTCTTAACTGTATAATAGTTGCTTGAGGCCATTAACAAAGTGAGCCGAAAGGTGCTTGGATGGTTCCAAAATTTTCTAGGAATAAACCGGGTACGAATGTCAGACTAGGACAGTATAAAAGAAAATGTAACTCATCTTCAATATCATATTTTACTCAGGGGTTCAGCATCAGCATAACGCAGATTATGAGCTTTAATCGGTGAAACGCCAAACCTGAACCTTATCAGACAAGTTCGAATGATACAGCTCAATGTACTCAATGACCAAGAAGACTTGAATGAATGGAAGAACCTGGCATTATATATTTTCTAGCATTAAGAGAAAGACAACAGTTGCTCAGCTGAGCTGATATACTTTATAATAATAATAATAATAATATAGGCGCTTTACCCAATTTATGAATCGGCTCAAAGCGCCGCGAACTGAACCCAACACGCACGCTCACGTGAATCACACGCATTCTTTCACACACCGGACATAAACACATTACAATCACGTGGTGCGAAGGGTCAGCTCAGCTATTTAAATTTCGGAATTTAGGATTGCATTTATTTTTCAAATTTGGTGGGCTGAACATTTCCAAAGCATAACTTTGGTTATTTCATGTACAAGTATTGATGCGTACAAGAATGTCTGGTTATCACTCTCAACTTTGAATGGGCCTAAGGCCTATCAATAAACAATTCTGATTCTGATAGTTGAAGACATAAACAACGGCAATCATGTTTGAGTACACCTTTGGCGTATCTTATTTCTGCAACCTGAAACATCTGCTTCGCCACTTAAATGTCTACATTTATGATGTGTCCATGCTGATGGGCTGTTATGGCCACCACCTCAAGCTCCCTCCTGCATTCTATAGTACAGTTTGATATGTCTTTTCCCTTCACCTCCTCTTCCCATCCCCCTTAAAAAAAAAATCTCATTCAATTCTTCATGGGCAATTTATCCGCCATGTAGACAACCTGGTTCACATGAGTACACTTATGAGTTTTGACTTGTCGTGCTCTGTTGTGTTACTGTTTGACGGCGATCTGTAAATGTGTACATGTAACTGTACATGAATAAAATGTTCAAACCAAACATCTGCTACAAACATGGGTGGGAAATCTTCGCTGTCAGCAGCTTGTATACATGTGTCCGTACCATTTTCTTTTCCGCAAGCACCTCCTCCAGAAGACTGCTCTGAAAAGGCCCGTCCACATCGGCCCCCGGCCACAAGCTGCTCTCACGCTGTACATCTGGAGCCTGCACATTGGAAAACATTGAAACCATTTTTATTATTATCATTATTATTATTATTATTTTTTTTTGTGGCTGCCCCAACTCTTTTGCCAGCTCTAGTGGTGTTCCTCCTAGGTCATGGGTGGAATCCGCGGAGGGCTCGAAAGCTGGGGCAATTTTTTTTTATTATGCATGACGACGGAGATGAGGATGATGGTAAGATGATGCTAATGAGGTCCCTGTGGTTTGGGACTGCGGAGCAGGGCCGCATTCCACGCTTCCTGTCATAAATATCCCGGCATTAACCAGGCCCGGGAACTACAGCACCTGCGGTGCCGGCCGTGTAATCATCCACATCGTACGACGTGTCATACCAAGGGAAGCACCCCCAAAGTTGCACCCGTGAAGTAAGTAAATCTTGGCTGTGTGGCAACAGCCTTCCCACTGGGCCCATAGCACACCCGCTCTGGGTAGGAGCCGACCTAGGTAGGAAAGAACCTGCTTGCCTCGGCTGGGACTCGAACCTGGGTCTCCCGGTCCATGGTCCGAAGTGCTAACCGCTACACTACAGGGACCGGCTGAAACCATTTTTAAATGAAATGATGATATCTGCGTCAGAAGTTGATACAATTACACTTGATACAAGTTACCTGCATGATTTTCAATCACGAGACAACACACTCAACTCCTAAGAAATGCCACTGGTTGTTCACTATACTAGAGGGGGCAGCAAGTGCTTTGGCCTAACACACTGTGTTGTTGGCACTTTAAGTAACAGTCGCTGTTCGTGAGCTGTTTCAACTGACGGACATCAACTCACACTCTTTCTGCCGTTGGCCTCAAAGTCATCTGGCGTGGAACGGGCTCGCTTCTTGCGGCCCGAGTTACTGTGCTGTCCGCTCGGGTCTGAAGGTTCCTCTGCCAACATGGCTCCGCTCTGTCTGGAGGAGCTACTCTTCCTCCGCTGGCTGCTCCCTGTTCTCGCTCCGTGATCTGGGCCTGGGGACTTGGAGCTCTCTCTCTGACCGAAAGGGAGACCGCCGTGCCTGGTGGCACTCCTGGCAACAATGTCAGCCGCGGCATCCTCTGACATGCTGCTCTCCGAGGACCCGATGTCAATGGTAGGGGATGACGTTGACATGGTGAATGCAGTCAAGGCGCAGAATCTTGACGCAACGAAATGATTGCCTCAAGCAAGTGTTTCTTGGATCCTCTATAACTTAATCAGGATCTCAGACCAGGAAGGGAGGTGCAAAATTCTGCAACACAAACCAAAAATTCTACAGTACCGACACATAGCATTACTGTCAATCCCTTCAACGTGAGAGATGCATGAGAAAGTTATCTCCCTTGGACTAGGAGCGCAAGGGTTGCTCACAGGTATACAGAGAGAGAGAGAGAGAGAGAAGAAGGAGATCTATGCAATTCATATTAAATGAATTTTCATAGGTGAGTAGTAATGCACATTAGTGATCAGGAAAATTCATGAAAAATATCCATGTACTGTCAAGTATCACTAAGTGATTAGCATACAACGCTACGTAACACCGTCAAGCTTTCTTTTTAATGCCCCCCCCCCCCCCAAAAAAAAAAAAGAAATTCTGAAGAAATCTGCTTAAAAAACTATGACTCATACAAGGCACATCTTGTGTACATTCCAAATCCAAGTTACAAAAAAACTGACTGGTCTGACAGACACCTGCGTGTGACTTATTTCACCCCGCACCTCTGGCACAGTGGCAGGAACTTTAGGTAAATCCAAACGCCAACACCTGCCTTACTGATTCCACGAATAAACAAACCTGTGAGAAAAGGGCCCATGCATTGTGTACATGGTATGAGAGGCTGTTAGGCCCCTCTGTGTGAGAGAAAGGGGGAGGGAGGCAAAAGCACAATTAAAGTGCCACAGTAGATGTACAAGAAAGTCTGAGAAAACACTGAGTGGACAGGATCTATGCTGCGATCACAGTCTCTATTAACAACAATGGGAGAGTGTGTATGACAAATAGTATCGAAGGTCTATCATGGTCATTTTTATTCGTATGTTCAAATGAACCAGGGACATGTGCACCCAGCATTCATAACACTGACGAAAAGCGCTATGACCTAAAATTTGACTTTTTTCGTTGTGCTAACTAACTACAGAGTGTCTTGTTACAGGGTTGATAATGTCAGCAGTTATGTGCTACCCCCCCCCCCCCCCCCCCCCCGCTTCGCCCCCATTGAACACAATAGTGAATACACCCTAGCTACCTATCTGTAAGCTGTTACAAAAGTATGTAAATGTACACGTATGTTAAAAAAAAAAAATCACAATCACTGTAGTTTAAGAAAGAAGGGAATATGATGAAGGGCGGTCAAAGAAAAAAACAAACAACAAAAACCCCCTTCCAAAATCATTCAATGGCTTTTGTCCCTTGAGCCAGAAATCCTCCTACTGACCCCCCCACCCCCCTCCCCCCCCAAAAAAATTACCAACAACACCCACCCACCCCCAAAAAAGCACCCGAAAAACAAAAACCAAAAAACCCCAACCAGCAAAACCAAACCACAACCAATACACAAGTATTTTATTTGTTATACAAAACAATACCCAATCACGTACGAAAGGAGGGCCCTAACTTATGACCCACACATTGTACTTGTGACAAAGTCATCTCCAAGCGTCGAAGTTCTAAGAGGAAAAACAGCCCCTTCACGGGACAAAAACAAATCCGAACAAATACCCCGTTAACATGAGCTCAAAATGCCTGCACGACTACCACCACCCCCTTGGTCCCAACACATGTGAACTTCACGGGACCTCCGTGAGTACGCTGGGCCGAGGAGATGAGGTGAAGCGTATGTGTCACTTGAAGTCAGTGTTGATCCCACAGCTTAAGATCTGGTCAGTCAAGATATCACTGTGATCTACAACTCTAGGAGGATTACCGGTGCAAACTCGACTTCAACGCATGGCCCGCCCCAGGAGGTTGCACAGGTGATAAGAGTCGCAATTACTTGGCCTTCGACCTTATCACCCAGGTCTTGTACACTTTGCAAATGCTTAAATCAATGCAATGATTATGTATTGTTTTGTAATCTGTTTTTTAATAATCAATCAGCAATACATTGATTTTGAGAAAAAAAAAAATCAAAATGTCCAAGATGAGCGACCGAAAGTAAATGAGCAGTCACGTAGCCAACTTCATGTTTACCCTATGTCTGAAAATGTTCAAAACAACAGATTTACACACACGTATTAATTGGTACCAGGTGTTCGAGAATACGTACGTGCCTTGCATGCGTCATGATGTGCGCTTTGCCACCCCTTGCGATGCACTTGAGTGAAAAAAATGACTTGCACATGTATATAACACTAAGTAAATACTCTAAGGCGGCAAAACATTGTGAGTGTCTTGAACAAAACATTGTGAGTGTCTTGAACAAAACATTGTGAGTGTCTTGAACAAAACATTGTGAGTGTCTTGAACAAAACATTGTGAGTGTCTTGAACCTACCAGAACTGGAAAAGCACCAGCTTCATGCAAGGGCGAGCTCACGCTTGGCAGGTGGAACAGTCTCTTCTGATGCAAGAAAATCATCCTGTGGAAAGTTAGGAGAGATTAATTAAACACTAAGATATGTGCACATCCATATATATATATATGGCATTCTACTAGATGTATCACATTATGGAGAAGGCGTCAAAACTTGAACAGATGTGGCGACCCAATGGTAATCCAAATATACTGCAAATTTTACAGAAGTATAATTTCCTTTTTTTGCAATTACAAACAAGTGCAAACCATCAACATAGCAGACACATGGGATAATGTGCACCCCACCATCCCCAACAAACGAACCCAAACACATGCACGCGCGCAAACACACACACACACCAACAATGATGCCAAGAAAAATTAAAAACCCTCCAATCTGATATCAAGGCTTGGGTGAAACCAGAAGGTACCTACAATTTTGGAAGCACACATTTATCTTTGACTCAATTCCGCAGTGAATCCCACGACTGACACCGCACGACGCCCAATGTCTAAATGTAAGGGACTTTCACATCAAAAGCAAACAATGACTAAACACAAGCTGACCTCAGTTCTTATCAAGCTGTTCTTAGGCTGCGCGGTTAATGGAACAGCCAAATCCCAGCCAAAGTGATAAGTGCACCAATACAGAATCTGAATTAATCCCTGGACCCCAGAAGATAGCTGCCCCAACTCACAGGGGGCCAAGTAGCACTGAAAATGTTAATCCTGCCCTACTTCTGATCACTTCCTTGGAATACTTCTGAACTCTGTTCTCTAAGTCAGCCCCCTTACAATTCCCAGGCAGGTGAAGAACAGATTGAAACATACCGTGGCTGAAGCGCAGGGTAATCCTCTTTTACGGATATCTCTACTGATTACTCACCAAGCCAAAACTTTCAATAATTCTGCTATTTTATCACACTGGTGTGGGAATTTTCCCAAAATTTGACAGCAGGTCATGGGAGTGAATTCTTGTGTTGCACACTTTTTAACAATACCCCCCCCCCCAAAAAAAAAAAAAAACAAAAAAAAAACAAACAAACAAAAAAAAAAAAAAACCCCAACAACTGAACTATCAAGTGACAAAAAGTGAAAAAGTCCCTACAGTAACATGTCTGTAGACAGATGGGCGGATTAAAAAACAACAACACCCCCCCCCCCCCCCAAAAACAAAACAAAACAAAAAACCCCCCAAAAAACCCAACCACCATGTGTTCATAATGATTGTTGATGTTTGGTGTGTGAGAGAATGTGTGTGATTCACTTGAGTGTGCGTGTCAGTTCAGTTTGCAGTGCTTTGAGTTTGAGCTAAGCAACTGGTTTAAGTACCTTCATTATTATTATGGTAATGGTATAATACAGACCTACATGTAATGAGGTATACAGAAGAGCTGATGTCATAACATGCTGAGCCTGCTAGAAACATTAGCTGACATTTGCTACTGTTTCATTACCAACAGCAAATTATATATAGCAAAATTTAGAAGAAATTCACAAGAAGTCTTAGTGGTGCACCAACTTGGCAACAACCTTAAAAACACAGAAAACAGAAAGAAAAGGAAGAAAGAAGAACTGATGTCTGAAAGCAAAATGGGAGGTTCCAAGTGGGAGTGTCATGCATATATATACAGTCAAACCTGTGTAAGGCGGTCACCCAAGGGACCAGGTCAAACTGACCGCCTTAGACAGGTGACCGGGTTTATCCAGGGTGGCATGTCAACAGCTAGCATGTCAGGGGATCCTCTGGGGTGACCAGGTTAGACAGTGGCATAGCTTATACAGGTGACCGCCTTGGCAGGTTCGACTGTATAGGATACACCTGAGAAGACAGGTACTGGTGGAAGCTGCAGAGTATTTTGACAGTGAGTGTACTTACCAAATCATAAATGACTCTGATGATGAGGGAACAGCTAGGACAGGTTGCAACGTCTTCCCCACTCTCCAATTCTTCCTGTAAAAACAATCAAATAATAAAATACACACTTTGACAGTACAGTTTACATTTTAGGGTTAATTTGCAGGTGGCAGTTTTTGTGTGTTTTTTTCAGGTGTTGCAAAGGCATGACCAACATTTGCAACCACTTAGTTTATAGTACACCAGTACATGTAACACAAACAACACACAAAAGTTAGAAGGGACAAGCATGGTCACTCTTCATTACTGAACGCTGAATCACTTTCCGTTTGGTTGCCAGAGCGATGGAATACAATAGTACTATGTACAATGATTCCCACAGGTTGAAAGAGGGGTCAGAATAACTGGAAGTGAGGGTGGGGTGTGGGGAGTTTAAAGCAGCGATTGTCAAATGCGCTCGCCCGCTTGCTTTCGCTACCAAATTTACCGTCGGGCAAGTGAAAGCTCTGGTAGCGGTAGCCCGAATGGAGAGCAGGAATTCTGAGATGAATCAGAACCTAGCAGCCACTTCGGCTTCCAGAATTTTTTTCGGGCTACCAGTTTTGTTCAGGGCGGTAGCCCGAATGGCTACCATGGTCCTGACACATTTGACGATCGCTGTAAAGTTAAGTCACAGATGAGCTTTGAGGCCGTTCTACACGTGACAAGCGGCAAATTGCCGCCCTTCGACTTTCCCCCCACAAGTTTGTCTGCCGCAACGCCGCTGCTTCTACACGCGGAAACCTCCGCACCACAGGTCGGCTCATTGACCTTTCGTGTGACCCTTTCAGCCCCATATTTGGAAGGGGCCTCGCGCGATTTCGCCCGGCCATGGTCGCGAGTGAATCCGAGTGAGACTCAGCTGAAAATGTGAATGAAAGTTCGGAGGAGGAATTAGCTGTTGCAGCAGCTGCAGTTATTTTGCTGCAGAACAGGGAGAAACAGCGGATCTGGGCGAGAGAGTGGATCTTGCAGCGAGATTCGCTTGGCACATATGGAGGTCTTTGACGCCATTTTGTTTAATTTGCCGCGTGACCACTACGCGGCGTGCGATTGGCCGTCCTGGCGGGGCCCCCTGGGTGCCTCGCGCGCACTTGCCAGGCGCAAGCCGAGAAAATAGAAAGCCGTTCTATCCGAAACTTGCCGCGGCAAGCCGTGGGCCGCAAGACTGTACAGCTTGCTTGTACATTTGCCGTCGACTTGCCGGGGCCGCAAACCCGCTTTTCCCGGGCAAACTTGCCACGTGTAGAACGACCCTTATGAACCTCAGGCAATCATTCATAATACCCTGTTCGTGTAACCACCATACAGACCTAGCGCCTCGTCCATATGATAGTTGATACTATTGCTCACAAGCACACTGTATGTACTGATGCCATGTTGTCATGGAGCTGTGTGTACAATAATGGTAACCAACTCATTCATGCTTGGTATATTTTCAGATTCATGATGTTTTTTCCTTGTACTTGTAGTCACATTTCACAGTACTCGCAGAACTTCGGTCGGATCTAAAGTTTGAGAACAGCAGAGGGTAACACAGATTTTACACTTTTGCAGCGCTATTCTGGAAATTGTGTTAAACCCAAATCACATTACAATGAGTTGTTTTCACCCACTATCCCCATGCCCTCTGACAAGTCTGTTATGTAATGCATGGGATGGGTACTGGAAATACTTGCTCTCTAATGAGAAAATACAAGTCTGTGCAAAAAAACAAACAAAAAAAAAACAAACAAAAACAACAACAACAAAAACCAACCACAAAAACCAAAAACAGAACAACATAAAAACAAACGAAAAACCCCATTAATTGTACAGTCTTTTACTGAATTTATGAGTGCTGTACATGTAGTTAATGAAGTTTTAGTCTCCACTGCCGTTGCCTGTTTACCATCACAGTCTTCCATGCAATTGTTTTGAATGCTATGTGCTTTCTGAAATTTCAAAGATGCTGTGAGTGTGCCAACTCGAGGAAACACGTGGGACTAATTTGGTTTATACACGTTTTGAGTCTGTCAACACAAAGACATGCCCACCACGCAACTTGAAATTACCTTCGTAATTTGAAATTTATCTCCACATGGACAAGGATAATAGTAGGTCTCTGTCTCTTCGTCGTACTCCATGTCCTCAATTTCTATTTCATCGTGATACACAGCCATATCGTTCGCTTGATTATGGTGTCGCAATCACAGACCAAGACTTTCCTCCACGCGGAGGACATGTTGGCGGAAGTCGCGTCGCCGGGGAGGAATCGTTGTTCTTGTTGTTGGTGGAGAGCCTCGATGGCTTAGGGGGTCCGCTAGGCACAGACGTCTGCCAACAGGGTAGTTCACCCACTAGGAAGGAACACAGTGGCGCACCTGAATGCATATCGACCCCACCACAGTTGGGGCACTGTCATTAGTAATGTGGTACCATGAAATGCTGTGGTAGTATGATCACCGATCACATCAGTGATTAGTGACAGTTTCAGTTCACTGAGTCAAGTAATTCTAGTTACCTAACCGGCTTGCACACTGCGGTCGGCCCGGGTGGCCGGCGTACTAGTAGGACGACTGATTAGTATCTGAATTTCCCTGTTTCTGTGGCAGTCAGTGTTGGTTTAAAGGAACTAATGTTACCATTTTTGTGACATTTAAAATTTTTAATTACCGACACACACTTGAAACGGACGAACAAATCAGTACTGAAACAGACGAACTTCAGTGCCGGGACAATAGTATCACTGACTGAGTAGCCGGCGGAAGAACGAACAAACAACAAAGAAACTGACTGTGATTGACTGACAACTGAAACGAGACCGATGTTTTCGTGAACGGTGCAATCCGTAAGCATGGCATGCCGCGTGAGGTCGGTCAAGTCAAGTTCTAACTGGATTAACGCTTACGGCGTATTTGACTGAGTTCAATACTGCAATACGAATGAATCAACACATTTCGTACGCCGGCCGGCACCGGCACAACTGAATATCCCACGTCAGTTTTTTACTCCTTGTCGGGCCAAGTTTTGCCTTGTATCGGCTACGCGACGGTATTAGCTTCCGGGGCATGTAGTAAGAACTCGGCTAAATATAGTATAAAATCTTTGCCCCTTTTAAAATTTGTGTGCATAGTAAAATATGGCAATCTGGTGCTTTTTGTTGGCTTTGTAAACAAGTTTCATGCCAGGTAATAGTAAAATTAGGGAAAAATGAGGCTGGCTTGTGGACTATTTGTATTCATGCGCGGCTGGCACAGGAGCCAGCAGACGACCGTGGAATGAGGGGGTATGTGGTCGCTGCCAACATTGCCAAAAAACGGAATATTGGAATTTGTTTAAATTTCCTCTACGCATGAGTCTATGGCTGCCTGATTTTTGTGAATTTTTTGGTGAATTTTAAAGCATTTCTAGGGTGTCATCTGCAGCGTTATGTGTAAGAGGAATATATAGCGTTTTCCTCCAGATTTGCATCTGTGTAACGTAGACTGATTGCCTAGTCACGTGCAAAATTAGGCCAGACATGATTAACAGTTCCGGACGCCTCTTACTGCAGCACACGTGATGATTATCAGAGTGCAACACTGACCGGCTCCCACTAAATTAAATTTAAATCCTTGCAGGCACGAATCAGTAACCCCAACCTTACTTGCCAGTGGTAAAAATTAAAATACTCAGTGACCGGCTGAGTCCCGAAGAACTCATTGAGGGTGGGTGGGTGGGTATTTGGGGGTTTAACGTCCTTTTCCACCACATAGGGTGATATCAAAGACGGGGCAACGATGAAAAAGCCAGCACAAATATTTGGCCCCAGCCGGGATCGAACTCACGACCCGAGCATTAGAAGTCCAACGCTCTACCATTCGACCACCCCGGCTCCCCGAAGAACTCATTGAGTGGATACTACTCACGAGAACTGACAAAGAACGCTGACTTTGTCGAAAGAAGTAAAAATTCGGAGAGGATGCAGATGTTGCGGCCGCGATGTGAAGTACAAGCACTAGGTAAACGAGGAAGAAGGAAGAACTGAGAAGAGAGAAAAGGAAGCTGAAGGCAGTGCAGGAAGAACTGAAGAAAAAATGTCGAGGGGGACGGGGGGCATTTCAGTACACTAATAGAGAGTGAAAGAGCAGCCGTGTACTTTTGATGCGACGTCACTGGGTGATCTCGTATACTGGTTTGTATACTCAAGAGTCACAGTTTTGAGAGAACATGACTCCGTCACAATATAACCTCCCACTGCCCCCCCCCCCCACCCCACCCCCCGTTAACAGACTAAGCTTCACTTCAAAGTATGACAGGTGTGTGTGTGTGTGTGTGTGTGTGTGTGTGTGTGGTGTGGTGTGTGTGTGTGTGTGGTGCGCGCGCGCGCGCGCAGCAGTGAAGAAACAGCAGTTCCCCCCCCTCCCACCTGGCCCCTTCTTCACATACCACCTCCATTTCCACCACCACCATCACAGTCACCACCACCAACTTCACTGTTTCGATCACACCTTTCACGAATACCCGGAGACAGAATCAAGCAGACAAACGTTTGGACAAGAACGAACATACCAGGAAAATAATGAAAAGTGTCCTGAAACACAAACTACGTACGTTTTTCTACATCCAGCACTATGTGTACAATCATGTACTTTGAGGGATCGTATTATCGGCCAAAATTCGGACCAGTCGCCTTGACCACCGCCCCCCCCCCCCCCCCCCCCCCCCCCAGTCACATCGAGTCAACTGAGCGCTATCGGTGATAAGTACCAACTATGCCTATTGCTGTTATTGCAGTCATACCCTGCTAGACTGACCACACCCACGTCAAATACCACTTCTTACTTCGTTCCCACGCTAACGTCACGCCGCTGGTTGCTCAGACGACATCGTGGCCGGGTACAGCAATACCGTTGGTACAGGTACTGTTTTGGGTGGAGGTACTAGACTGTCTGACCCTGATACCCCCCCCCCCCCCCCCCCCCCCCGCCTACCATCCCTGATCCTTTTACGAAACCGTCACGAACGGCTCTGTGATTGAACTGTTTGCCCTCTGCCAGTCTCTTGAAATTGACTACCGGTCGTCATCTGAAAAACGAAACAAAACAAAAACAAACACAAGCAGCAACAACAACAAAACACCAACGGTTGCGGCCGACCTTGAAAAAAAATGCTCCATAAAACATTCAGTTCATGTAGTATCCTGTCCTCAGTCTGAAAAACAAAACAAAACAACAATAACAACAAAACAAAAACAAACACAACCAGCAACAACAAACCACCAACGGTTGTGTCCGACTTTGAAAAAAGAAAAAGAAAAAAAAGAAGCTCCATAAAACATTCAGTTCATGTAGTATCCTGTCCTGAACTAAAGTTTGGTAAAGCTGAAAAATTGATATAGGTAGACTTACATGTACTACTTTTTTATCGTAAGAAATGTTCCGCGCGCGCGCGCGCGCGTGTGTGTGTGTGTGTGCGCGCGTGTGCGTGTAAGCCGCTGATGTGTGTTGCCATGCAAAGAGGGGTGTGTGTGTGTGTGTGTGTGTGTGTGTGTGTGTGTGTGTGTGTGTGTGTGTGTGTGTGTGTGTGTGTGTGTGCCGTTCCCTATATAATTTACCTTGTAACTGTATATAGCCTGATTTTCCTAACTGCTTCACCTCCAGCGTAAATTTTAATTTGCGGCGTTTTTCCCCGACAGCTCAGCACAGCTCAATCGAGACTGGAGTGGTCAGGGGTGGCTTGGATTTCGCCACTTTAATCGGGTAGCTAGGTGTCTGGTTGCAGGGTACCCGCCTTGGTCAAACGGGTGGCACTTGCTACCTTTGTGTGGGCTGCTCTCCGCCTAAACGTTCAACACGCTGACACTAATAACCCTATCGAGACCTTTTCAGGTCAGTATAGTTAGCAGGATCTGTGTGGGCAGCGGCGGAGACTTGCTCATAGTCATAAACTGAAATCTTGTCGTGCCGGACGGACGTTCACAGAACTGGTTAGCTCGGCTGGTAATTAGATGCGAGCTTGAGTGGGGCAGGAAGGGGGGTATGGGCGGGGAGGAGGATGCCACGTTCGAAGCTCTCTGTTTGCAGTTCCGTTCAACATGGTATTTCTGCGCTAGGGAACGCCCATACGCGCTCCACCCATCTCTCGGTAATCTCCACAGTGTCGTGTTTCAGGCTGTTCTGATGTTGTGTACGTTAACACGGGCCCTGGCACGCTTTCAAAGAAAACGTCACATCTCTTTTCTAAACGCAAAATTGGTACGACCAGCCCAGTGTCAGTGTTTCCATTCAGAGAGACAATGACAATGACACTTTAGTTTTCAAGGATGAAAGATTAGGTACAGCGTCCTTTCTTCTATCTTGTCCTTGCTACATTCTACTACACAAACTCTCTCTCCCTCTATCTGATTTCAGAGAGAGAGAGAGAGAGAGAGAATTAGTCTTCTTCCACGATACATGGCATTACAAAGACCCACTGTGACGACAGCCGCCGGGTCACTGAATGGAAACATATTGGGCTGGTGACCATCTTGTGTCTCGTTGCCCCGTCTTTGATATCACCCATGCGTGGTGGAAAAAAGACGTTAAACCGGCCCTCAAACACTCAGCCCACACCCACCCTTAGTTGGTGGAAAACGCAACCAGCCAACCGACCAACAAGCTGGAGAGGTCGGCGAATGATTCTGCAAAGCAAGTTTAACTGTGAGGGCGTTCTCCCTTTTTCAATTCGCCAAACGGAAATGACTACATTGCTATAACTTTATCAGAAAACTGAAAGCCCAAAGTCAGCACCTGGAGACTCAATTTGGCGGATGAGCGCCATGTCGAGATCAGCCCCTGTTCCTTGTACCAGCTGAGGATGATAAGATTACCTCCACACAACAGCGGGTAGCGGTTCTCTCGCAACATGTCGTCAACAGCTTCTTTTATCGAGTCCTGCTAGTTTACCGGAAACACCTGAAAACCCGGGTGGGTCGGTCGGTGTTTGGGGGTTTAACGTCCTTTTCCACCACATACGGGTGATATCAAAGACGGGGCAACGATGAAAAAGCCAACATAAATACTTGGCCCCAGCCGGCGGGATACGAACTCACGACCCGAGCATTAGAAGTCCAACGCTCTACCATTCGGCCACCCCGGCTCCCCCCCCCCCCCTGAAAACCCGGTCACACCAACGTTTTTAATGTTATGAAGAGAAACACCAACTAGCCAAACAGACTGAGGTTTAGGGTTAGTATCCTACATTTAATGAGGTCTGGGTTAACAGCCTAGCATGAATAAAATCACGTTTAGGATCAGTTATAAATGCGGAAACCCAGGTTCAAGTTAGGGTTAGGGCTGAAAGTTGGGACAGACTGAGTGCGGTTTCTACTTTACAACAACAACAACAAAAACAACAACAAAATTTTTAATTTCAGACATTTCTGTGAGGAATCACATTTATCTTTATCAATCTTTAATTTGCGTTATTTATCACCGTGTGTGCTGGTGTTTCCGTTGTTTCTGTTTTTTTTCCTGTAACTGGTAGGACCCTGTTTTATCGCGGTGGCGGGGATGCTGAAAGCGGACGCAAGACTGGGCAAGTGGTTGCGTGTTGTGCTTCCAATTTAGATAGTGGCTGGCATCGGACAAGGCTTCCTGCTGGCTCCACGGAGATGGCTGGGGTCCAGAAACAGCCACCTTTCACCCGTAACGAAAGTCTATTGAGATATGTGTTCCTGAATTAGATCAGACATCTTGAATGATGGATTCAGTGTGGTGGCGCTGGTGGGGGTGGTAATTGCTTCCGGTTCAACTGAGAGAGAGAGAGAGAGAGAGAGAGATGTACGAAATGACAGTGTCACCGTGCAGTGTGCTTTTTCTGGACCACACAAAATCAGTGACTGAAATTCCACCGTATCTGAATTTGCTAATTCCTGAAAACATCATGATTCTCTTGAAGCGATCATTCAGTAATGCCAAGTGTCGAAGCCCGCAACCGCTCTAGTGACAGAATGATGGTCCCAGAACTGGTCACGACCAATGCATTGCAAAGGCCGGACTTGGAGGGGGAGGGATGTGTGGGAAGCCGGAACTGAGGTGGGATGGGCGGGGCGAGGGACTGGGTAGGCAGGGGGAAGGGGGAGAAACAGGCCGGAAAGTTTGGAGAAACTGAATCAGTTAATGGACACACAAATGGAAAACCCGTTTATATCTTGTCAGTTCCGGTTCCAAATTTGAAATGAAGACTGGCGGAAGGGACGGACGAAAGTGCAGCCAGCAGTTGCAGCTGTTTCTCGTTTGAAATGCTTAGGAATGTTGGGGCTGTTCGATCTGTTTTCAGCGTGAACCGTGAGGAACTGAAGAAAATCAGTTCAGCTGGGGTGCACGTAGGCCTATCAGCGGCGTTGACGACTGACAATGGCGAACGATATAGTGAGTCTGACGGACATATCCAGTATGTTTTTCTGCTCACTGTTGATTGTGGCAAACCCTGAGGTCACAGTGGTAGGGGCTGGTTCAGCAGGGTTCAGTGAGACTGAATTGGACTGCACCGCAAATAACAAGCGAAAACTGAACAGAAGACTGTTTTTTCTCTGCCTCTGTCTGTCTGTGTCAGCCTCAGTCTATCTCTCCGTCACGAGTCGTGCATCGCCATCTTATCAAAACTGACTGACTGAGTAGAACTGAGTCAGTCGAACCGTAAAGACCAATGTTCAAGTTCCCGCCCTCAGAACTGACACCCCCCCCCCCCCCAACCGACCACCCACCGATCTGTTCCTAATAAACTCTCTCGCCCAACCCCCTGCCCCTTTCCCACCCCCTACCCCACTGACTGATGAGCACCAAAACACTGATCATCCTCCACTCCCCTGGGGGGAGGGGGGGAGGGCTCCATACAACCCCGGCCTTCCGTATACTCCAAACTCCAACCTCTTCCTAATCTCCTCCTACCTACAACCCCCCCCCCCTCCCTCCCCCTGGCGGGTGATCATGAGTTACTTCGGCGCAACTTTCTCCTCGATGTAGCTGCACGTGTTAGGGTCAATGTAGAGAAATCAGCGGCAGACGATAGCGTTTGGGGGCCACGATAGCGCTGCTGACAGGGGGTGATGAAGGGCGGAAGGACGTTATCCGTGGCCGATTGTCTTATCCTTGCCGACTGATGGACTTTCCATGGCACTCGGCTTCCTGACAGATGAGGATTCCGTTCTGGCCTGAGGTATACAGCAGACGTGGTTTGCAAGAAACTTGGGACTCACAGCCTAAGACTTCTGATTCATTGTCGCTAACTCTTCACCCAGTGAGGAGCAAATGTCTACGTTGAAGATCCGATTTTCATTCGGGAGGTGGCGCGGAATTGGAAGCACACGCCATGCATGCAGAGAAAGAGAAGAGTGAAAGCAGGAGTGGTTAGGTTGATACTCCACTGATTTACCTTCAGCGGAGCCGGCGTGCGCGCGCGCGCGCGCACACACACACACACACACACACACACACACACACACACACACACACACACACACACCGTGACAGGGTGGGTGGGTGTTTTGGGGTTTTAACGTCCTTTTCCACCACATAGGCTGATATCAAAGACGGGGCAACGATGAAAAAGCCAGCACAAATATTTGGCCCCAGCCGGCCGGATCGAACTCACGACCCGAGCATTAGAAGTCCAACGCTCAGTCTACCATTCGACCACCCCGCCCCCCCCCCCCCCCACACACACCATGTGTATTCTTCTATTATACAAAGATATTTTACGTAGGTGTTGAGTCTTGCGTGATTCAGTTCACGTGCATTTACATTTGTCAGCTTTGATGAATAGATTTCAAACACATTAAAATATCCAACCCGGATTTTGTTGTTGTTGTTGCAACCAAAATTATAAACTGACCCGACGTTTCCATTAAAAAGATTAAACTTGACTCAAGCGTTACAAGTTCAACCTGCTGATAATGCGTCTGGATTTTGTAAACTGATTTCAAAATCCCACTGTTGTCATTTTGAGACCACCCCCCGGACCACCCCCCCCCACCTCTTCCCCCTCTCCAAGCAAGCGAGCCATGGTTTACGAATCAGAAATTGGTTTAAATTATTTGATAGCTGGAAGTTTGCGCTGCAAGATTGGAGAGACATGAAAGAGAAACAGCGCGTCAGTTTATCACTTTTGATTGAAAACCACACCTACACGTCAGTTTCTTATCCATACCAGCAGAGGCACTGACTAGGGTTTGACAAGTTTAATAAAATTATCGATATTTAATATTATACTGATTTGATCAAAATGGCGGTATTGCACCGATGTTACCGCCGACTTTCTGTTTTCGTCGCCGGCAAAGAAATTGCGTTTGCTGCACGTGCACTCGTAGCAGTCTCACAGGATGAGTTAAATTGCTCATTAAATTGTTCGGTGGAATTTCTTTGGGTGTTTGCTTGCTTGTTTGGATGCGCGCGCGCGCGCGCGCACACACACACACTGACACATACGCACACGCACGCACACGGCAAAAACACACACACACACACACACACACACACACACACACACACACACACACACACACACACACACACACACACGGCAAACACACACACACGGCAAACACACACACGATAGACTTTCCCCTCACCAATCTGCTTCTGAAGTATTTTTTGAATACTATTTACGATGAAACTTCAGAAGTCCTCAATGCAAGAGGCGGCTGGGTTCCTTAAAAGCATGCTTGAACGCCGAACTCACTGAGCGGGTGTTGATGGGTTTGCCTCAAGTCCTGTGGACGATCGAAAACATCGTGCGGAAAACGGAACAAGAAATTACACGATATCAATGAACCATGAGTTCGGATGAAACAGTCTCCCTTGAACTGACCAAAGACGGGACACGTCACATTTCAAAACGAGCAAAGGGCGTGTAGTGTTTAACGATCCCAAATCAGCTACGATTTGTTTTCAACACTGGCACACAAAACACTGTTTTTCAAAAGACAAAACAAACACGGGCATTTCGATATACTGTGGGAAATGTCTTTCAAAACACAAAACAAACAGAAGGTGTTTTTATAAATCATACGTAGGGGGGAAAAATGCAACAAAAAAAAAAAGTCTTCCAAAACAGAACAGTTTTTAAAGAACAGTTCATAGGAACACACCGATACCCCCCAAAAAACCAGTCGTTTAAATAGAACACAAAACAAACAGAATTTGTTTTTATACATCACAGGCAAAACCCGTTAACGACGCGAAAAACAGTCTTTGTCGCGTTACAGGGCCGTCACTTGAGCTTCTTATACACACACACACTCACCCTTTTAACTGTAATCGACTAACATGAGATAAAGGCTGGTCTTAATGGAGCCAACACCCACCCACTTATCCTAAGACTGAAGTTTCTAACGCCGTTTGGACAGCACGGTTACACAGCACGTTTGATCTCGGATTGGATTTCGGTATTTTTCGATCCCCGTGCGTACGCCACCGTTGAGAACCGCGGCGGTTGGAATTTTAAACCGAGGTTTGCGTGTGGCGGTCTCAAAGGGTTAGGTTAATGTAGTTTGTTCGTGCTTGCCCGTTTGACCTGCTGCCTACATCTGGTTACTGGCCTGTTGTGGTTACACGCCGGTCTTAGACAAAACAAAAATAATGCTTACTTCAGCGGAATGAATCACTGATAAGCGGGTTTGAAAGGATTCGTACCGGCCTATTGTCGGTCAGTGGGGTAGAAGCCTTAAAGCCCATTTTCCATGACCGACGACGGTACGTCAGTCGACAGGCATCGGCCGATTATCGGGCAACTAAAATCTGCCATGGAAACGTGCGCTCGCCGACTCGCGGCTCCCACAAGTATGGCCGGTCGTGAATCAAATCGATTATTTCGATGACTTTAGCCGCCGAAAGTTGAGGCTGAACACTGCTAGCCGCCATCTTCAAAGTTTCCGGTTTCCGGATCAAGGCCGCATTCCGCTAGCAGCCAATCAGATCTCTTGGATTTCCGCCGACAAGGTCACCTACTCGCCCAGAGTAGAGCGCCGCTCTACTCTCACCGACGCGTCGGCCGATGTCTGCCAACTCCTTTTCCATGGACGATTTTCAGCTGGGACGCGAAGTTGGCAGATTGTCGGGCGACGTACGTCGGTCATGGAAAAGAGGCTTTAAAGGCCCATTTTCTGATATTTCTGTCTCACAAATGGTTTCGAAGCTGTTCCGGTGGTGTGTGGCATCGTTTCACCGAGACGCACCAAAACGGCTTCGGGGGGTAATCTCTTTGCACAACTGCACAGTTGCAACATTTCACAGGGTGAGTGGGAGGGTGTTCGGGAGTTTAACGTCCTTTTCCACCACGTGTGGGTGATACCAAAGACGGGGCAACGAGAAAAAGGCCAACACAAATATCTGGCCCCAGCCGGGATTAGAACTCACAACCCGAGCATTAAAAGTCCAACGTTCTACCATTCGGCTATCCCGGCTCCCCACAACATTTCACAGACTGGAATTGAGAAAACAAGCTGCAACGCACAGCGTCTGCCACAGTCTTGTCGCATGACTGACTGGCAGAGCCCCCACGCAGTACATGTCTTACGGTACCTTTACTTTCTCGACTGTATCTCATAAACTACCTTCCCAGGCAAACCGAATACTCGTATAATTATGTGCGTCTGTTATGTTTTTGTCTTCTTGAAATCACGCCATTTACAGTTTAGTCAGAATCTCAATAAAACCGCCTTTTACACGAAAAGCGGAACCCACACAACAAATTCAAACGACCAGTTTTAACTTCCTTGTCTTCTTGAAATCACGCCGTTTATAGTTCAGTCAGAATCTCAATAAAACCGCCTTTTACACGAAAAGCAGAACCCGCACGACAAATTCAAAGGACCAGTTTTAACTTCCCTGTCAGGAAACGTCATCCTACATGAACTCAGAAGACATCGTTTATCTCCCCTGTCCCGTCACACGGACAAGACACATGAGTCAAAGCCAGGAGCTCATCTTCGGAAATAAATGTCACTTTTACTGTCTGATATATTTGCAATCTTCCGTATGGATTATTTCCAGAAATTTAGATTGCGTGTTTAATTTTGTACGCCGTTTCTCCATCACTGACAGCTGAGATGAAATCCTGTCAAAACACAAGGGGGAAAGGGGGGGGGGGGGGAGAGAAGTTATATTTGAGATATATTTTGACATATTCCTTGTTGCCCGTCTTTGATATCACCCTTACGTGTATGTGGTGGAAAAGGACGTTAAACCCTTAAACAACCGACCCCCCCCCCCTCGTTAAAGAATGGACTAGAGACTGTTAAAATCTGTGTTGGTTTGTATTTTCCCGATGTCTGGGCCGATGTCTGTCTGTATGTATCGGCTCTTCTGGTGACACGGAAACTTTCCGTCGAGTCACAAGCAAGTCCGTGCTATCTTCCAATCTCGCATACAACTATTCACAAAGTGCGTCTAGGCATATCAGCATGTCTCAGACAGATAACCGTCCACTGACGCAGGAATATCAAAGTCAGTCACCCGTGACGGAACTTCCCACCTGGTGTACGCAGAGAGAGAGAGAGAGAGAGAGAGAGGACCACGGGAAGATTACGTTGCAGATCTTGGCTTGTGACTGAGACGGAAACCTGACACGGCCTTTTGAAAACAGACTCATCGGGCCACTCGACGGGTCTCCGTCAGGGCGCTGCACACCTCAACGGATTTGTCAGGTCTTCAATACGACAGCCATCTCTTTTTTAGCTTAGAAAAAGGAGGAAGGAGAGGTGGTGGTGGGAGGCGGGGGTGAGGGGGGGGGGAGGTGTGTGCTTGGGTGGCACATGTACTTTTCTTCTTTCTCGTCACTGTCACTAGGATGGAGGGTGTGGGGGGGGGGTGTGTGTGAGGTGGGAGGTTTATTTTTCTCTCGTCACTGTCACTGATATACAATGGTATAGCCGGTCCGGCAAACGACACCGTACGAAATACCAATCCACACCACCCCCCTTCCCCTTAAAACCATCTGCCCTTTCCTCCCTCCCAGCCCCCCCCCCCCTCCATCTCTCGTTTCCGTTCTTGAAGAAGCAACTTGCCATGCATGACCTCTTGTTCTGCAAGACAAGCCAGCTGCATTCAGGTCCTGAAAAGCGTTCCTCCACCAAGACGTTTAAATGTTATCTCAAAAGGCTCTTACATCAACTATTAGGGGATGCTATAGTTATGATTATGAACGCTCTACAGGCGGTCTACGGCTGAATACGTTACGTCGCTGACGACTCAAACACAGCTGCTAGACGTGGATCATGTGTCATCTTTTTGAAGGTGACAAAAGGACTAAAGGAAAAAAAAAGTGTGTCACGCGAACCAGGGGTCAAGGCCGCGGCAGCGAACGTGCGAGCTTTGAGGGAAGTGCGCATGTCAAGTCCTAGATTCTACTTCCTGACGTCATGCTTATTATAATGATACGCCGCCTTCAAGCCGAGGTGCTAAGTAGAACCTGTAGCATATGGATTGATGCCAAATGCCGTCGCACGTCTGTGTTTGGCGACGTTTATTAATACTTCGTTTGTTATTAGTGTACTCCAGTTATATCATGCTCTCAGTTCCGTCACGCCGGTTATTTGGTAAGGGTGGGGGGTGGTTGTTTGGGGATTTAACGTCCTTTTCCACCACATACGGGTGATATCAAAGACGGGGAAACGATGAAAAAGCCAGCACAAATATTTGGCCCCAGCCGGGATACGAACTCACGACGGACCCGAGCATTAGAAGTCCAACGCTCTACCATTCGGCCACCGCGGCTCCTCGGGTTATTTGGTAAAGTATACAATGAAAATGTAACAAACAACGAGGAATATTCTTAAAGTTTTAACATCCATTTAAATCACACACACTCACACACACACACACACACACACACACACACACACACACACACACACACACACACACACACCGTGTCTCACACACACACACACACACACACACACACACACACACACACACACACACACACACACACACACACACACAGAGCTAGTGCAAATACATTAACACGCACTTAACCGATCTCTTTTCAAAATGTAACGCCCGAAGAAAATCCAACCAAAACAGGTATAATATGCACGGCGCGATCAAACTGTCCCATAAAACATGTTTGTTCGCACGAAAGGGGTTTGCTTTGGCTTTCAGATCAGATAGAGCGGAGAATACAGGCGAAAAAGTTAACGTTGCCCTTAGGGTAGCTTGTAAAGGGACCCATCCAACAAACCTTTACCTCTTGCCAAAGATACATGGGTTATGTCCTCTCCCTTCACGCCAATACAATCAGAAAATAAAAACCGATCTACAGCACTGCACTGAAGCTACATTCAGCGTTTCGAAGCGCTTACATGGCAGTTGTGTTATGCGAGTATACACGGCATAGTATCCAGATACAAAGTAGGCCTATAGATCTTGTGAATGGAACTTTCCCCCCCAACTTTTACTAGCCATCTGACCTAGTGCCGAAGACCTCCCAGCCCTGCTGTGAATACATAGCCGTGGTCTGGTGGTTAAGATTTCTGCAAGGCCTGCCCTGTTGGCTGTAGCCTACTTGTTACTGGTTACTATTGTTTCTGACTGCAGATGATACGAAGCATGGCGTGACTGGAACGTAATCTGGTCTCGTCACACCTGACTGATCTTTTGTGTAACGATATTGCAACGTCATTTGACCGAGGGGTACATTACATTATGTACTGATCTCTTGATAAGAACTGCCTAATGCTGACTCATAACATGGACACCCCCCCCCCCTTCCCTCAGTCCCCCGCCCGCAAACTACAGACACACGCACGCGGGCACACACACACACACACACACACGTTAAACACACACACACACACACACACACATGTTAAACACACACACACACACACACACACACACGTTAAACACACACACACACACACACACACACATCAAACACACACATCAAACAAACACACACACACAAACACACACACACACAAACACACACACACGTTAAACACACACACACACACACACACACACGCATTAAACACACACGCATTAAACACACACACACACACACACACACACACACCCTGCTCCTCCCCGCTTCAGCTTCACACACAGAAGATGCCGCGTCAGTGAACTGTAGCTCTGACCTCAGATCCAGTAAGCCAACAAAGCTCGTATCGTAAAAATGTAAATCAGACACATTTCGTTTTCGTTTTGCGTAGCACTTGGTCACCGCCTCGCAAGCTGTTGTTTCACGATAAAACTGAAAGCAAGGTGGACACAAGTGCGTATTAAACATCGCATGAATTTTCTTTACGTTCGGCTTTCATTGCTTAAGAGGTTCATGAAATCTCCAGCAACCGACACCTTAAACATCTGAGCTCCCAACAAAAAGCTTTCCGAAGTGTGAAAAAAAAAAAAAAAAAATGACAAGAGTCGAACGTGCAAGCACAGTCAACTCTGTCACAGTTGCAGAGTTTTCAGCGTCCCTGAAACCCCAGTAAAAGCGATGGGGAGCCTGTTTTCACAGTTCAGTTTGCGTTTTGACACTGAGCGAGAAAGATCGTGCAGCACTCAACATCCGCTAGACACTGTGGCGATGTGTCTCGCTCACTGACCAAAAGCCAAATAATGTCACGGCTAACTCGTGCTCTGGTTTATAAGGGTCTCCGAAGCGCTGAAGACTCTGCAACTGTGACAGAGTTGCCTGGATTATGCACAGTCGAAGGAGTCGCAGTTTAAAAAAAACGCAATGTTTTCGGCTTTTTGCTGAGATTGCAGACCTTTAAGAGGTTTATGAAATCTCGAGCAGGCAGCCGACACCTTAAATTGAACTTACTTACTTAGGCCCTTGGCTCCACGTGGAGCATAGGCCATCGACAACCCTTCGCCATCGCACTCTGTTCTGGGCTAGTCTTGCCACTCCAGTCCAGTTGGTACCCTGCTTACATAGCTCTGCCTCAGTGTCCCGCCTCCAGCTGTTGCGAGGCCGGCCTCTCTTCCTTTTCCCCTGCGGGTTCCATGTCAGGGCTTGGCGTGTGGTGCTGGATGCTGGCTTCCTGAGGGTGTGTCCAATCCAGCCCCACTTCCTCCGCAGGATCTGCTTGGCCACTGGTTCCTGCCCCGCTCGCTCCCACAGCTCTTCATTCCGGATCTTCTCTGGCCATCGGATGTTGAAGATGCGCCTCAGACAGGTGTTGAGAAATGTCTGGATCTTCTGCTGCATCGTCTTCGTTGTCCTCCATGTTTCGCATCCGTAGAGCAGAACTGACTTCACGTTGGAGTTGAAGATGCGAAGTTTGGTTCTTATGCTGACAACTTTGGATGCCCAGACGTTCTTCAGCATGACCATTGCTGCCCTTGCCTTGCCGATTCTGGCTGTGACGTCTCGGTCTGTGCCTCCCTGTCCATCAACCACACTCCCCAGGTAGACAAAAGACTCCACCTCCCTGATGGGCTCTCCACCGACTGTGACTGGTGTGTTGGCAGTGGTGTTGATCTTCATACCTTAAATTGAAAGTGAACGCTTATTGTAAATGCACGGAAGTTCAGTTTCCGTAAACTGCATGACTCCGAGTCTTGTCAATTCTATTGCTTAGTCCCACGTGTATTGATTACGTACAGGCCAAAGAATACAAACACACGAGGTCTCAAAATGCCTGTATATTCCTGTTGGTCTCAGGCATCATAGCCACCCCCTAAAAATGCTACAATCCAGAAGCAAAACTTACCATGCACAGAACATTCAAGGACACGTACCTGACAGGAGTTGTAAAGCAGTTGAATGTCACCCTTGTCTCTCTCGTGCGCCGCAAAAAGTCCCAGGTTCACTGGCAGTTCGCCTTCTCTTGCACCCCCCCCCCCCCCCAAGCATGCACCTCGCCCTACCAAAAATCACGAAAATCACGCTTGTTCGTGACAACAAGAATCACTACAACCTAGCACACTCCCAAAACAGGCTCCTTCAAACACCAAACTTAACCCCCATGCGCAGTTTCTGTCTTTAACGCCACAGGTCATCTATATAATAAGCGGCTAGCGTCTCTGTGTGTGTGTGTGTGTGTGTGTCTGTGTCAGGGGTTGGCGTCCAAACGAGTCAGCCGATTGCCACCAAATTTGCCATGAGCCTAGAGGGACACTTGGGGGAGAACATAGGATAAAGAAACAAAATAAAATCTATCAAGTTTGGTGAAATTAGTTCTGAATTTAGTTTTGCCACAAATAGTGTTTGAAATGTAATAAGCGGCTAGCGTCTGTGTGTGTGTGTGTGTGTGTGTGTGTGTGTGTGTGTGTGTGTGTGTGTGTGTGTGTGTGGGTTGGCGTCCAAACGAGTCAGCCGATTGCCACCAAATTTGCCATGAGCCTAGACAAGTAACAACAAGTAAACTGGTATACATGTATACCCGAGCGAAGTCGGGTACTCTGCTAGTGTAAAATAAAGCTGTTATCGTCTGGCTACAACAATGGATGGTCGTTATTGTGAAATCCAATGCAGACTGCACTGTAAGTCTAATGAAGAGGTCATAACTTTTAACTTTGGGTGGTTTCCCCCTTGTTGCCCCGTCTGTGATATCACCCTTATGTGGCGGAAAAGAACGTTACAACCGCAAAACATTAGCCAAGCATAGACTGAGTGCTGCCCACGACTCTTTCAGTGCGAGAAGTATTATCATTCGTGCAGTCCCTCGCCAACCTCCCCCCCCCCCCTCCCCCCCTCCACACGCCTCCTCCACACCACCCTTCTCCACCACCGTCGTGTTCAGTGTGTGTGTGTGTGTGTGTGTGTGTGTGGTGTGTGTGTGTGTGTTCCGAAGAGAGAGAGAGAGAGAGGAGAGAGAGAGAGGAGAGAGAGAGAGAGAAAGGAGAAGATGATATGATGTGTTGTGTGTGTGTGTGTGTGTGTGTGTGTGTGTGTGTGTGGTGTGTGTGTGTGTGTGTGTGTGTGTGTGTGTGTGTGTGTGTGTGTTCCGAAGAGAGAGAGAGAGAGAGAGAGAGAGAGAGAGAGAGAGAGAGAGAGAGAGAGAAAGAGAGAGATGATATGATGTTTTATTCGTATATAAGCATTGGCCCCTTATGATGGGGTGTACAGAAGTAGAGAGAGAGAGAGAGAGAGAGAGAGAGAGAGAGAGAGAGAGGTTTACCATTGCAAAAGTTTTCAAACAACTGTTGCTTTGAAGACAAGCCTACGGCTATTGCCGCTTGAAAATTGAGGGTATCGTTTTTCAATTTATTAATGTTGATTTATGAGGGACAGATACCAAAAATAACACAAAAAAACGAACCCTGAAGCGAACAAAGACTGGCAGAAACACAGAATCGTTGGGTTTTCCATTCTCATACGCGCCTACAACGAGTGCAATTAACACGATGGAAATTGAAATACCGAGAAATATTGCATTATCTTCAGTTTCCAATCAGCTGGAGAGCTGTTTTTGGACCTGTGTATGCTAGGGGCTAAAAAGTTCAAATTGCTTCTCACTTGTATGATGATAATATTTCACTAAGGTGTGGGAAAACCGCTTCCCAACTTGAATAGCGATTGTTAAAGGTCCGCAATGTCAACAAAAAGCCGCAAACTGTGTTAAAAAACAAAACAAAACAACAACAACAACAACAACAACAACAACAACAACAACAACGACAACTAAACTATCGCACTGTGCAAAATGCATAGTCAACTCTGTCACAGTTACAGAATTTTCAGCGTCTCCAAAACCCACATAAAAGCCATGGGCAGCCGCGGATTTCACAGCCCAGTTTGCATTTTGACACTGAGCGAGAAAGATCACAGTGGCAAGTCTTCTCGTGCAGCACACGACACTCGCCCGCTAGACACTGTAGTGATGTGTCTCGCTCACTGATCAAAATCACAATAAAGTCACCGCAGACTCACACTCTGGTTTTATAAGGGCCTGCAAAGCGCTGGCAACTCTGCAACTGTGCCTGCATTTTTTTTTGAAAAACACAATGTTTGCGGGTTTTTGTTAAGATTACAGACCTTTAAAGGCCCGACTGCCGCCACACTGAGGTTCACAAAACCGTTGTGAGACCGCAAAATTGTTCGCAACTGTCCACTTTCCTTGTCACCGAGTATTTTTGTTTTTTCATCCTTAGGTATCACTTAGCTCGGCTCGGTCTCGGTTAGCCCGACTTGGCCGTCGTCGCAGGGGGTGGGAGTTATCGACGGACCCGGAACAGGGTTGTGTTGGTGGCGGTGAACATCGTACCATTTCGACGCATATACAGTTATAGACTAGACTAGTCCGATTCATCTGATTCAGGAGGCCAGAGTTAGATTGCTACATTCACAAAGGCTGTTTGGAGGATTGTGGGGTGGCGGGTATTTTGACTGTGTGTAGGCTGGGTAGCAAGTTAGGTTGGAATCAAAGGTGCGACAACTACAGTCTTCACAAAAAGTTAAGGACCAGTCAACATAATGGGTGACAGTTTCAATAAATAAAAAATAAATAAATAAATAAATAAACGAATAAGATTTTCCCCGTAAAATTCGTTAGCAAGGTTAAGGGGTAATTAGTGAACATGGCGACCACTGTGTGGATGGCACGTGCGCGTCACACAGCATGCTTGGCGCGTTTGAAAATCTGCAATTTCGTCAAAACTAGACCGAGTTTCAGTGTTCAGTGAGCCATACCTGGGGCTTTCTGCACGGCAAAAATGAGATGCAGGTCAAAGAATGCATCCCTGGTTATGAACTGTGTTCATTTGTTTGCCTACATAAGCCGCCGTTTCAGCGATGTTCAGCACTACACCAGCATGCCACCACGACAAAAGTTGAATGATATTTGCAAGTGGTCCTTAACTTTTTGTGGAGGCTGTTTAAGATCCTACCGTGACAGGTCAACCGGTAGATTAATAATAATAATAATGAGTGTTGTATAGGCGCTTTACCCAATTTCATGAATCGGCTCAAAGCGCCGCGAACTGAACCCAACACGCACGCTCACGTGAATCACACGCATTCTCTCACACACTGGACATGAACACATTACAATCACGTGGTGCGAAGGGTCAGCTCAGCTATTTAAGTTTCGGAATTTAGAATTGCATTTGTTTTTCAAATGTTGTGGGTTGAACATTTCGGCCCGAATGATCGGTGCCACATACGAGAAGGGAAAATTCTTTGCCCCCGAGTGGGATTCGAACCCGTGACCACTCGCATTGGTGACAAGTCTCTTAACCACTAGACCACCGGCCGCCCCAAATAAACGGAGAGCTCTGAACTCAGCACATTCAGCACCGGCCTGTGTGTTGTATTATTCCCACTTTATAAAAATGAAAATCGTTCCTCAAGGCAAAGATAAAGCAGGTTAACTAGCAGGCCTTGTGTATCATACCCCAATGTTACGCTTCAGTGATCGCGTATGCTAATGAGGCGGGTTTGAGTGACAGCGCATGTCACGGGGGGACTTTGGCGCGGAGGGCGTGGTGACAGTTGTCAGCTAGGGAGAAGTGTAATTACTTGTACAGCAACTCTCGGGTCCCAAGCTTTCATCTTCTACCGTGACTAATTCATATCATTTGGTAGTTTGTGTTGGTTGTTTTTGAAAACTAAGTTGTAGGGTGATGCGTTTTATAAAGTCGTGCGGAAGACAGGGGACTGACAGACAGAGAGACACACGCACAAACACGGACAGGCACACGGACAAACTCACTGAGAGAGAGAGAGAGAGAGAGAGAGAGAGAGAGAGAGAGAGAGAGAGAGAGAGAGAGAGCACAGTGACAGACAGACAAACAGCCAACCACACACACACACACACACACACACACACACACACACACACACACCATCCCAAAACTGTAAACATGTTTATGACAAGCGGTACTGTTTATTTATAACAAAATATAACAACAACATACATCGGGAGACTTACAATATTATACAAGGCACTGTACAAGATATAGCATACAAAATATCGTACTGGTAAATTGTAAAACAAAATGCATTCGCCATCATCAAAAACAAAGTCGTGTACACGCTTAGAAGACATCACCATTCTTTGACCCGATGTTGAAAACTCCATTACTATCAAATTCCTTTACATTCATATTGATAAGAATAGTAAATAAAACTCACTTCGTTGTTGGGTTCACGGTATCTGTCACACAATAACATCTTGCATTGTTATAGCAAAAAAAAATAAAAAAAATGAAAAAAAAATGAGGACACTTTCATGTATTGTATGATATGAAAAACCCACCACTAAGAGACAGCTCCACAGGGCGCATCGCAACACTATGGTAACAATGAAAAGAATGAATAATTGTACACTGAGTTTGGGTCGGCGGTTAGCAACTGTGACACGCTCCCGGCAACATAATCTCAGCAACGTCATGTTCTGCTTGTTGCGTGAAATAATGATATGATATCAGGGTACCCCAAAATGCTTCTCCTTGCGTGTGTGAATGATGGAACGATGCAATGATAAGAAGACCAAAAACGACGCATCGTTAACAGCACGCTGTGATATATATATATATTAAGGCCATTCCTATTCTGCATAACGTCATTGCATAGATACACCGCAGTTTAAGTTTTTTTAAAAATGTAAAAAGAAAACATCTGTGACACCTAAGGCCTCAGTACAGAAGGGCATTTAGCGTGGTCTCGGTCGATACCATTAGAGTTATAAAATGCAGCAGCGAGTTGGGGTTAATGTTAAGGCACCGTACACATCAAAACGTCTCTTGGCAAAAAAAACAAAAATAAAACAAAACACCAAACAGCACAGTGACGAACCGTCACGGGTAAAATCCAGTGCGGGTCGAGTTCAGCATATGACATTTACACAATGCAAACTTTATACTCATCAAGTATCTCCCCACTTGTCCGAGTCAGAGACAAAAAAGCAATATATCACATCGAGTCAATAATTTATATATGTACGTCATATAGAGTTCTCCTTAGTCTGGCTAGTACGGTACAACACTACTTTTGTGCGCTACTCTTGTCGAGGAGTAAATCACTGTCTACAACGATCACGATTCTCAGTGTCTCAAGTAATCATAGTTTGTACATCTGTATCTGTGACGTCACAGTAGTCACTATCCTACACAGAGCCAGGCCAGGTACAAGTGAACTAAACAAAGAAAACGAAAGGATGAAATACTTGGGGTTTTTTCTTCTTCTTGGTCAATCGAAAACTGAACGAAAGTTGCTGAGCAAAATCCCCATAACTGGTTAAGTCCCATGTATACGCAATTTCTGCCTGTTGTAGCAGACAAGAACTGCCGATGAACAGGTCAAACACGTTAGAAGTGTGAACATTCTTCGTCAGTGAAGTCAGTGTTTAAATGCACACAAAAATGCATGAAAATGGCAGTGCTCATCTGCTCACGATTTTCGCACCAGTTATGGGTCTACAGCTTTAGCAAGAAGAAAAATCTTTCGAGACGTTGCTGCCACGGTCAAAACGAACACGTCTAAATTTAGCAGGTGCTGCAAACATCACTAGGCACCGCAAGAGACCTTGTTTAATTCTAAGGCCGGCGCAAGGTCCTTGTGAAGCCTAGAGATGATGAACTACAAGATGGCAACAACGGGTCTCTCACTCCACCCCTTTCCCAATTCCTTGTACCTGGCGGCTAGGCCCCTCTCACTATAATCAACTTTATCAAGCCTGCGTCTCGGGAACTGTGCCACGAGACGTTGTCCAGGTTCATCCATTGCACTCCGCCAAACTCCTCCTGTGGTGACGTCATCACGTCCCGTGTCCTGCTGATAATTAGTCCGTTATCACAGTGAGCAACTCACCACTGTCTTTTTCAGTCTTTACACAAGCCTCCATGCACAACTTAACAGCCATGGTTCTCTCGCTAGCACAAGCTCGGCGCTGAGTCGGCCAGTTCGTTTTACGAGCTTGGACTCTGTTCCCTTCCAGTCTTCCTGTTTAGCAGTACAGTTCAGTTTTTGTTGACGAAGGTTCACTGTGTACATTGACACATTGAGTCACGTGACCATTTTTTCCCCCACCACGGAGATCTTTGAAAACAAGCGGTCTTACAGAGTTGATATGTCATATTTAAATCTGATGGCAGTATACATATAATTATATTGATATTATATGATGCAAGTTGAAAGGCTACACGATCCGAGCGGGCATAATATTCAACAGTCATGAGACGGCTCGCTTTGGTCTTCTGGGGGAAAAAAAAGAACGTTTAACTTACGGTCAGATTACACGTGGGGAACTATCACTCAACACCGGTAAATGGTCCCTCGGTCCTTAATATGCAAGTTATGTGTTGGCTAAAAGCTTTGAGTCCATTCGCCTCATTGAGATCTGTCCGATAGGCGTTTTACAGGGTTGGTCAAGCAAGATCATGACAGACTCGCAGCGGTGTGCGGTCGTTCTGTGCAGGAGCTTGACCACGAAGACAAGAGGGACAGCACAAGCGAGACAGGAGTTCCTGTGGGCGTCTACCCGGAGGGCAGGCCTGGGTGAAAGACACGGATCAGGCACCCGGGGTACAGACATACGGGTGGCGCCACTCTGGTCGCGGGAGACAGCCTCTAGTAGTATAGGGGAAGCACCGTCTTCCACTATTGCTCCTCTAACACACTGATAAATAGAGTCCCCGTGTGCCCGCACGTTGGGGAGTTCATTTCTTCTTGTCCTGCCCCTTGTCCTGAGGCCCGGTGCTCGCCGCTGTTTTCTTCACCGGCGTTGTCTTCTCTTTCCCCTTCCCGATCTTCATACGCGCGAGGAGGGAAGGGGACTTGTCCTTCTCGGTCACCTCCGACTCCTCAGCTGCCACCTGCTCGGTGACGGTGGCCAGATGGTGGTCTGCGTCCACTGGCGCCACTTTCTTGCTCGTCGTCAGCTTGCTCAGCACGCCGCCTGCCTTGCCCTCTTTCTGCGGGCCGTCTCCTTTAGACAGCTCGCTGGAAGTGAGTCTAGGCGACGTCTTGTTCACCCTGAGACTACCGTGCCGCGTGAGGGAGGACAGCACTGCGTTCTCTTTGCCCGTCGCTGTCTTCGCTCTGGCTGGTGTACTAGGGGAGGAAGCGGCGTCAGCGGCGGCAGAAGAGGCTGCCCTGGAGGACGTCGTGGGCTCCATGAAGCGCGACTTGGTCCTGGGCGGGGGTTTAGGGGAAGCACCGTCAGCCGCTGGGGACGTGGTGGAGCTGCTCTCTTTGTGCGCTTTGGAGGCGGCAGTGGGTTCCATGAAGTGGGACCGTCTGCGGGAGGAGGTACTGGTGTCTGATGACGGGGTACCCGGCCGCTTGCTCTCGTGGCTGAGTGGGGTGGTGCTGCGCTTCTCGTGGGACAGCGGGGTGGACGTCCGCTTGGCGGCGTCTGTCTTGGCTGCTGGCGTTCTGGTGGAGGTGACCCGCATGGACTGTGTGCGTGTCAGTCCCTTGGAGGGCGTGGTGGCACCGGGCCTGGTCCGAGCAGAAGGTGTTGTGGGGCGGGAGGTGGGGGAGGTACCCGTTCCCGTCGTGAGACGCCGCGCTCCCCGCGTCAGGGAGGCCGAGCTGACGTCAGTGCTGACACTGGACACACTGGCGTTAGAATCGGTCCTGCTCCTCGTGGTGTGGGTCGCGTCGGACCTGGCGCTGGCTGGCGAGGACGTGGCGTTGCCTGTGGACGCCCTCATGGACGACCTCGGGCCGCGCATGGACGTGCGGGCTGGTGTGTCACGCTTGAATGCGCTCTCGGCACGCATGGACGCCCGCACGGCGCTGTCCCGTTTGAGCGTGCTCTCTTTGCCTCGGAAAGACTGGCGGGCGGCAGCGTCACGTTTGAAGGTAGGAGCGGGGTCCGTCTGACCTGGGCCTCGGGCGCGGAGTGAGCTGTTGGTAGAGCGCATGTAGCTGGGAACTTTAGCCGCTTTGCCCTTGGGTGCGTCGCTGGGGGTGGTCGGGCGGGAGGTCTGTGGGGTATCGGGTGTGTGGGGTGGGAGAGGGGCAGGGCCTTTCCCGTGGGTTGGGCTGGACCCCTCGCTCCACAAATCTTCTTTGGACGTGCTGTGTCCGCTGTCTGGGGACAGCGTGGTGGGGTCCGTGGCGGTGTGGTTGACCCCTGACCCTTGTGACGTCACTCGCAGCGCTTCCTCCGTCCACGTCTCTGTGCGCTGCTTGCGACTGTCCTCGGACAGGACAGAGCTGACGAAAATGTCACCGTTCACAGCACGTGCAGCCGGCTCGCCATTCACAGTCCTGTCATTCAGCCCACTATCACGTTTCATGCGCTGACTCTCCGCCTTCCTACTCAGGATGGGTGTACTCACGATCTCAGACTCCAGCGTGCTGCTGAGTGACGTGCGTTGGGACACAGTGCCGGACATGCTCTCGAACCCTTCGTCACGGTCCGTTGAGCTGGCGTAACTGCTGGCGTAGCTGCTGCGTGAGCCGACCTCATTCTTCAAGTCATTCACGTCGGACTTGTGGTGACTCGTGTCATCAGCAGCGTGTGCCCTGTTTCTAGGTGACAGACTGCCACTGTCACTGTCACTGACATTGTCATACACGCTCAGCCGTTTCCGCTCACGCCGGAGGCGCCACTTGGCCATGGAATTGAGAGGGTCCTCTTCAGGATACAGCTGCACTTTGTCCTGCAGGTTGGACACGGCCGTTTCCACGGACGAGCGGTCCAGGTGGCTGTAGCGGCGCGGCCTCTCACTGTCGACCGATGAGGCGCTGGAAGGGCGGGTGGAGGACGGGGTGACTGTGGAGGATCGTTCGAACACCTCCCCCTCCCGCGCGTAGCTTCGCCGCCTCTGTTCCGGGGAGGAGTCGCCGTCGCTGTCCCGCTCTGCCTGTAGAGTCTCCGTGGACGTGTTTGTGGATTTGATTGACAGCCGGCTGACGCTCTTTGGACTGTCACTCTTGGCGCTGGACGGCCTCCTCGTGCCACTCTTGTCTTCCGGCTTCAGCTCCGTGTCGCTCTCGTCACTCGGGATGTACAGCCCGTTGCGCCGCCCGTCCATGGACAAGCGATTGGCACTGTTGCCTCTCAGTAGCGACCGTTTCTCGGCTGTGGTGTCCGGGTTGCTGCCGCTGTTCCGGATCTTCTCGTCGTCAGTAGCAGCACGACGTGCCACAGATTCGTCGTAGGACTTGGAGCGACTCATGTTGCCCTTGCTGACGAAGTCTCTCAGCGCCTGGTCAACAGCCTGCTTCTCCACATCACTCCGACACCGCCCGTTGATCTCCGACACGCTCTTCATGTCCTTGTAGCCGAATCGAGCGTCACGGAAATTCTTCTTGGCTGCCTGCTTGGCTGCGGCTTTCTCGTCTTTGGTCAGCTTGTCGCCTTTCTCGCCTTCTGGGATCTTCTCACCGTTAGAGACGGTACGGCGATGTCTAGGTGGAGTTTTTGGTGACTTTGGCGTTTTGGTTGGCGTCTCTTCTGACGATGACGCCAGCCTGTTGAGTGCCGGCTTCTCGTAAGTTGGCGTGGTAGCTGCTGGGGGTGTGTGCGGTGCGGGGGCGTTGCTACGTAAAGCGGCGTGCACGTCGTCAAGAGACAGAGTCGAGCGCTTCTTCCGCTTGTCACGTTTCTGCTTCAGCTCCACGGACTCACCACCACCGGCAGGTTTGGTGGAAGTCGTCTCTTCACTCACCGAGGCCACTACAGTCTCTTGCGGTGCGCGCTTTATGGGACTGGACACACAGACATTGTCAATCGACCGGTTGCTTCTCTCGATCGTCTTCAGCACGCCGTCGATGTTGGTGCCCATGTTCCTGCTGATCTTCTCTCGCACAGACACAGACACGGCCATTTTCGAGTCCACCATAGCCAGGTCGTCCGCAGTACGGAGCATCTTGTCCGACTCCTCCAGGGAGTTGAGCACCTTGGTGACCTCGGCAGGGTCAAGGCTGCTCCTGAACCTCTGCGCCATCCTCTCTCTACTCCTCTCGATGCTGTCTTGTTTTGTCTGCACGTTGGGCACCGTTTTCACGCCCTGTAAATTATTGTCTGTGGCATTTGCTGCGTTCGTGACGGCACTACTGTCTCTTTCAGAAATTGTCTCTAGATGGTGGTGATGCGGGTCCTCGCCCACCCCGACGCCATTACGCCATCGGCTGGACTCCCCTCTAGACCGGGGCGTCTCGTCGTTCTGTGACACGGCAGTGATGGAGGATGGAAGGGAGGTGGGTCGTTGTGCGGATGGAGGGGACTCCTCAGGGATGGGGGGCGTCTGGCGGGAGGGAGAGGAGGGATCTTTCTCTTCGTGTTTACTGCCGTACAGTCTCGTTTTAATCCGCTGCAGCAGCGCGTCCGCGTCGTCATTTTCCTCGTTCTTCTTGGAGGCCGCTACAGCCTTGTCAACAGACGGCCGGTCCAGCCAGCTCCTCGTGCGGCGTAGAGGTCGTTGTGGTTTAGAGTCTCCACCAACACTGTTGCTGCCCGTGGCCGGTGCTGCTGCGTCTGTCGGGGTGTTAGGAGCCGACATTTTGCCCTCACCATTCACTACTGGTGACGGCGCGCGCTCCCTGTTACCCTGCACAACGTCCAGTAACTGTCGCCTCTCCTTCCGCTCCTGACGGCGCCTGCGCAGACTGGCGTACTTATCGAACGTGGTTTCCGGTCTGGGTTTCTCCGATTCGATCTCAGAGTCCATAAGAAACTCGATCAGCGAGGCGTCGTCTTCTGTGGCGTAGCTCTTCCTGGACCGTTTCTGCGTCAGGGAGTCCGCCCCTGCAGCGTTTGCCGTATCCGGGGCGGGTTCAGGGGTCTTTGGCGAGTCTGTCGTGTCGAACTTCTTCTTGCGGAGGCTGACGCGGCCTGCACCTCCTCTCACGAACGACGGGTCACCACCACCACCACCAGCACCAGGCTTCAGCGCGGCGTCGTGTGCGGACACCGCGTCTCCAGTGCCGCCCGAGAGAGCCGCGGCCAGGCTGCCGGGGTCCAGGCTGATCTTCTGCACCTTGGTCACGTTGATGTTCATCCCGTCCCCGTACTTCCGGTTGCAGAAGCCGCTGCGAACGTCGGCCAGCAGCATGTCCACGATGGACCCTTCCTCCGGTGTGACGTCACGATCCATGCTCTGGTCGGCTGGCTCGGGAGTATCTGCACGCAATTAACCAACAGCCGTTAGACTCACAGAGGAATACAGTAATGTACATAGAAGTCAAAAATGAAAGCTCTTTACGTGACAGATTCAAAATGAACAGTTATTACTTTGTAATTAATATGTTCCTCGTGACTAAAAACTATTCCACAACGCAGAATTTCAACAACAAAGGCGTGCCAAAAACGAAAATATGAATCAGAATTTACCAAAGCCAATATTCCGGCAAAAGGCATTTTAACACTCACTTGAATTGCGTTTGCTCCCGGCCTCTTTTTGTCGTCTGCGCATTTCCGCTTTCTCCTCCATCATTCGCCTCTGTTTATTTTCCTGAAAACACAAAGAGGAAGTTTATTATATTGGTAAACACCACCGACTCGATAGCAATATTTTTCTCTCAATATCATGTTAAAAAAATACAAGACAAGCAACGCAACCTGAGAATCACATAAACCTATTGTCTCTAGGAAGCGCTGGCCTCCATAGCAACATCACACCATCACCCTCATCCTCATAAATAAGAAAAATTGCCCCAGCTTTCAGACTCTCCATGGATTCTACCCGCCAACTTTGAGGAATACTGAGCCATTGGAGCTGGCCAAGATCTGGGCTAGAAAAAAAAAAAGCCGCTAGTCTCCACCAGTTACACATCAGTACTCATGGCAAACCAGCACGCACCTCGATGGCTTTCTTGAAGCGCTCGCAGAAGGTCTGCAGAATCTTAAAGCACTCCTCAATCTTGAAGGACGTCTGGTCCTCACAGAAGAAGGTGGCCAGCTCCTGCCTCAGATCCTCGATGTCCTTCAGGTCTTCCTCCAACTCCTCAACCTCCACGTTGGCTTCCTGTAGCATGGAATGGAAATATTGTCATGAAGTATATTCAGGCATGCTTTTCTGAAGGTTCTTGTTCGTTTTCTTTGGTCTTAAAGTGTATGATAGTTTCTTTAAAAGGAAAATTGTTGTGAAACGCTCTCTCTCTCTCTCCCTCTCTCTTATTCGTTTGTCTGCATGTCTGCCTGCCTCTCTGTCTCTGTTATTTGTTTGTTTTGTTTTTCTGTGTTTGTCTGTATGTCCGTCTGTGAAAACAAGTGATAATGACGACTACTGACCTTGAGGAAAGCAGCCATTTGCTGCTGGAAGTCTTCCCCGGCACGTCCGATCTGTTCACTGATGGCCTTCACCTTGTTGGTTATGGCCGTCACGTCTGACGTCAGGCTCTCGAACGACACTCTGCAGAGAGGAGGACACATCGGGATATATTACACTGGGGAAATCTGTAAATGGGTCATCTTTGGGGGGGGGGGGGGTGCAAAACACTCCTATCGTCAAAATGATAGAAAGGCCAATGTGCTTTTCAAATAAATGGCGCTAAAACTCTTTTACCAAAGGACACTAGACTTGTCAGTTATTGAAGACACGTTCTGACTGACGACCACCTTCACTCTGCTGAGGATTATACGCTGCAAGTTGCAAGAGTTCAATAGGTGAGACATGTAGCCAGGAGAGTGGCCAGGCCGGAGGACACTACACTGAGGGAAAAACTCTACGGAGACCTGGCAGCCCTGCACAGGACTAGAACATTCATCAGAGGACTTTAACACTCATCAGAGGACTATAACATTCATCAGGGCCCGTATGTAAAACTCGAGGTTAATTTAACTCACGGCTACGGGCCTAACCCAGACTAGGACAAAAGAAACCCCCAAACAAAATTAAATAAAAAAGGAAGCGAAGAAAGAAAGACAAAACTCCTTCTATAACGGCATAGGCACCTTGCTAGAATGGACCCGCTTCCTGATTTAAAAAAAAAAAAAAACAATACCAAAAAAAACAACAAAAAAAATAACACCCAGAAAATTTAACCCTAGCGCTAGTTTAGTTTGAGGTTAGACATTAACCCGGGGCTAAACTCCCTAACCCCGACTTTTACATACGGGCCCAGAGCTACAGGCGTCACCATCCAGCGTTCGACGAAGAAGAATAGGTGAGACTGAAAGTGTGACACTAGAACAAGATACTTACTGTGCGGCGTCTTTCAGGAACTTCATCTCCTCCGGAAAGAGCAGAAGGCGTGGGTTCTTCTCCTCCGCTTCCTGCACACAAACACACCAGAGCCACCATGATTCACACACGCCACTGTCAATGGATGTTCGCGATTTGTGAAACGCCCTTTCCCAGCAGATAAGTGTGACTGATAGCAAAGACAGGGCAACGGGGGAAAAATCCAGCCTGATCTGGACGGACTTCTATTGCCGTTAACAGAGCAAGGCATGGGGAAGACGGGAGGAAAGGTGGAGGAAACTCACGAGGACAACGTAATGCAGAAGGTTCATCCGGGGTTTGTTCGCACGGATCTCCGTCAGTTTCAGCAGCGAGTTCAGCTTGAAGCCAGCAGCATTTCCTGCGTAGTTCCCCTGTAGACAAACAGTAGTGCATTGATTTATTACATAGTACACAACGCACATTTGGAGGGTACCACCTACACAGACATTCCCTGTACATAATGCACAGGGGGTGGGGGTGGGTGTTTGGGGGTTTAACGTCCTTTTCCACCACATACGCATAACGCACATTTGGAGGGTACCACCTACACAGACATTCCCTGTACATAATGCACAGGGGGTGGGGTGGGTGTTTGGGGGTTTAACGTCCTTTTCCACCACGTACGCACAACGCACATCTGGAGGGTACCACCTACACAGACATTCCCTGTACATAACGCACAGGGGGTGTGGTGGGTGTTTGGGGGTTTAACGTCCTTTTCCACCACATACGCATAACGCAGGGGTACGATCAACAAACAGAAGAAAATGAAAACAACAGTGTGTGTGTGTGTGTGTGTGTGTGTGTGTGTGTGTGTGTGTGTGTGTGTGAGAGAGAGAGAGAGAGAGAGAGAGAGAGAGAGAGAGAGAGAGAGAGAGAGAGAGAGAGTATTAGTGCCTTGTTCCCTTGACCCCTAGCCCCGAGTTCTCCTCGTCCAGATAAGTTACCTAAGCGATTTGTCGGGCGCGGCCAGCGTGAAAACCCCTCTTCCGTTCAGATGCCTTTGTCCTCATTATTTTCTGCCCCTCGTGGCCAGGATAGAGAGGAGAAAAACCCAAGGGGCGGGGAAAGGCCCCTCCCCTCCCCACCTCCTAATGCCGGTAATTAGAGCAATCCTCCCAACGCCCGGGCTTTGTCGGAAGGGGGGGGGGGACGGCTGTGTTGCTGAGTTGCCAGGGGTGCGAGAAGTGCCTGAACGGTCGCAATCTAATCACTCACATCACACGACACTGCAAGGCTTCAAGTACAAATCCTCCCCCCCCCCTTCCACTTTCACCTTGATAATTGGTTCACATTCCCCTTACAAGCAAGTCAAGTCAGAATGGAGGATCAGACCAAGGGGGCGGGTAGAATCATCGGTCATCGTTTCACTGGCTGGTCGTTACCTGGAGTGGTTTCCTGTTCCAGAAATACCTGTAACATGTGGGTCAGTCAGCACTTACCGAGTTCAGATAGTTGCCCGTGATAAGGATCAGGAAAATCAGCTCCCGGAGTGACTTGTTCTCTTTGATGTCTGTGGAAGAAACAGAGCAAAAGGGTGAGATGATTTCTGCCACAATGACCTGACTGGAGACGACTGTGGAAGAAACAGAGCAAAAGGGTGAGATGATTTCTGCCACAATGACCTGACTGGAGACGAGAAAACTGGCAAGGTGAAGGTGACATTTTGTGTGTGTGTGTGTGTGTGTGTGTGTGTGTGTGTGTGTGTGTGTGTGTGTGTGTGTGTGTGTGTGTGTGTGTGTGTGTGTGTGTGTGTGTGTGTGTGTGTGTGTGTGTGCGCGCGCGCCCTGTGTGATCGGAAAACTGGTTAGCACCTTAAAGTTGACAGGAACAGCTAACCTACGTAACTAGACTATCCACTCTAACTACATTCAATTGAGTCAAGCCACAAAGGAACCTGGCGCCCGAAATGTCTTGCTGTTGGTGCACAAGTTACACAAAACTACACTCAAAGGTAACAGGAGGCCAGGAAACGTATGAAACCTATACACAACTATGATCCCGGTCAAAGACTCGAACTCACGACCTTTTCGGTCGCAAGTCAGAGCTGTCCTTTTCTCTGTGGGAGAAACTAAACGTGTGGAGGTCAGCATGGCGGCGCGAGCGGTGTTCAAAGTGTGTCACAGTCCTCATGGCCTTGTCAGAATGTCCACTAATCACTGGTCAAACTGTCCTCACGGTGGCGCGGTGCGCAAAACTACCGGACAGCACGATTTCTTTCCACGCTTGACTTCTGTCCTAGTCTCAATGACTGACGCCATTATGAAGGTTACCCATAGGCGTGCACGAAGAGCAAACTGGTACGAAACACTTCACACAAGCACACACGATGCTCATAAATTATTGTCCACTAAAAAGGTAGTCGAGCCGAGTTGTCTCTGTATGAGCACACGCGAGGTTTTCTGCCCGTTTCGAAATGGCGTTGGTTGCGCCAGTGCCTGTCTCCGCACGCAGTACTTGCAGCAGAAGTCAGGCGGTAAAAGAAACCGTGCTGGCGGGGGCCACCACAAGCTACAAGCCCTATCACACTTGGCTATATCCAGGCTGTTGGTTTTGCACCTTGGCTGCTGGGCCGTGTTGAACTTTCATGCCTGGCAAAATCGCCAGCCTCACTGCTTGGCATTCCATCCCCCCTGCTTTGCGATCTCTTTGAACTTTTTGTCTGCCGGTGAAGGCGAAGAGAAAAGAGCCAGCGTACCCTCCTCCCTCTCTCTACTTCTGGCTTTTCACACTGCTGTGAGAATGTTAATCTGAACGAGAAACAAGTGTCGGGGGAGGCAGTGATACAATGTCGTGCTGTCGCTTACTGTTTGCTCGATTACTTGTCAGTCTGTATTCTTAGCATGGATGTTCAAAGAATGGATGTACAAAAAAGAAAAGGCCATGCGGAATCTAAACAACATTCGAAATCACACACTGAGAGTCAGTCAAACAACCACACACATGCAGCCAGTTTTGTCAAACAACCCTGCAGGGTTTTGTCAAACGTAATTTCTTTCCCCAATACTAGATGTATTGATATGGATTTTTTTTTTTACTAGCGGTGTTGTTACTGTTTGAACGTCATTCGTCAAATCTCTGTCTTTAAGTGTCTCTCTCAACAACCACCCACCCACCCGCCCACCCACACACACCCACACCCACACACACACACACACACACACACAGAGAGTGAATTTGGTAATATTAAAATCGGGGCAGTGCTGTACTTGCAGATGGGGTATAGTGGTGGTGGTAGTTTTGGGCGAGAAATGGAGTGGGTGGGTGTTTGGGGGTTTAACGTCCTTTTCCACCACACAGGGTGATATCAAAGACGGGGCAACGATGAAAAAGCCAGCACAAATATTTGACCCCAGCCGGGATCGAACTCACGACCCGAGCATTAGAAGTCCAACGCTCTACCATTCGACCACCCGGGCGAGAATGGAGACAAAACTGAAGTGCACGATCTGACTGAAATACCATGACCGGTCTCTTGTTCAGCGACACCTACCTTTAGCAGCCTGTATGACGGCCTCAATAGAGGGTCGGATCCACTCCATGTTACTGTTGAATTCCTCCCGTATCAGCAAACCCTCTATCCGCATCCGGAAACTGGAGACAACACACAGTGCCACTCGTTTAGCAAGACAAGTCAAGATAGCAGGAATGGAAAAGACAAGTCAAGATAGCAGGAATGGAAAAGACAAGTCAAGATAGCAGGAATGGAAAAGACAATCTGATGTTGCCAAAATTCAAACGCTGGAAGTCATTCCTTAGGGGTGGGTGGGTGTTTTTTTTTTTTGGGGGGGGGGGGGGGGGTTAACGTACTTTTCTACCACATACGGGTGATATCAAAGACGGGGAAACGATGAAAAAGCCAGCACAAATATCTGGCCCCAGCCGGGATACGAACTCACGACCCGAGCATTGAGAGTCCAACGCTCTACCATTCGACCACCCCGGCACCCCGTCATTCCTTAGGTTTACATTTTAACTAAGGCATAAGTCAACCTCTTTAACAGTGAATACCGATTATGTGGATTATGTGTTTTCAAGCTGTAAAAAAAATTCGAGTGAATGTCTTCTTATCAGTTGAAACTTCTACATTATTCTCTGCCGACGTGTGCTATGCCGACATAGTTATGCTTCGGTTTTAAAGGATATCTGGACAGATTTCAATTGCAAACCAACTCACTTCGGCAGTCCCATCAGGCACAGGAAAAACTTCTCAGCATTGCCCAGTTTCTCTTTGTCGCCATCAAAACCTTTCAGCAGATCAATCTGGAAAAAGAAGAAGTACGTTTTGTAAATTCCCGCCCGTCCCCCGGGGTACAAAGTCTACTGGTGCGTGTATAACATTAGCGAGCATGTCTTCAATTCAAAACAACACGGCAACTGCCTTTCAGAGGAAGAGTTTTCAAAAATTACGGAGAATAAAATTTTATTGGTCAATCCGCCGTAACTCCATCAATCAAATGGACGCGGTACGACACGTGACAGCGACATCATCTGCACGTGACATGTCTGCCCCCACTGGCTGGACAAACATGTCGACAGAGTGGGAACATGGCGCTACAGGCGATGATGGTAGTAAGGGCGATGCTGACCACGACACTTAGGAACATCTTGCATCAGGAAGTGTTGTCAGAAGTCGCTCAAACGTTTCCTTTTCCGATCTAAATGTATCGCTATGAGATGGTGTTGGTGGACAGCTCGAACTTACGAGCTCGAGACGTGGGCCGTGTTCAAAAGTTGCACAACGTCTTGAGTGTATCAATGCTGGCTTTATTGTTTGAAATTATCAGGTGATTTGATAAGTAACCCCATGTTATTACTGTACCGCAAAAACACGAACAGTTTTTCTTCTTCTCTGAAAGATCTACCATGTTAACATAAAAAATAACTACTTTTTTTCCCAGCATACAAAGGACTAGGTTAGGTAGAATTCACATGTGTTACATTTCACACGACTGTCACACGATTTAACGTATTATCGTCCGAACACTACACCAAAGTGCTCTGTCTCTCTCTCATTGCGGAAACGTGGTTAAACCTCCCGCCTTTGTTTCTGTCTGGTTGATTAAACAACGCCACAGCCGCATTAAGCTATCGACACATCAGTCTTTTGTGTTAGCCCGATACTGATCTCTCGACATACGTTTAGAGTGATTTTCAGGTCAAGCAGGAAACGGGCGACTACAAAATGATGGAGCGATTCAAACAACGGGACAAACGTAATGACAGCCGGTCAAACAGTGATCCGTTTCACTACGTCACACCCAGAGGGTCACCTCACATGAACTCTGCCAGCTTGTTCAGTGGACATGTGGATGAGGTGACCCTCCCGGCTGTTCTGTGTCAAGTTCGATACTGACACTTCACGCGTATGGATTCAGGAAGAAGTAAGTAATAGTGCTTTCTTTGGTAACGACACGCGACATGGTCCTAGGACCACTAACAACCCGCAAAATATGCGAAAAATAAATCAATGCAAAGTTGTCTGTATACTTGTGAGGATAATAATAATATTGTTCTCCATACCTTACAGCAAAACGCGAACAAAATGTAAAAAGGACGAAACGAAGCAAGAACAAATCGAAACGAGACGAGAACAAAACGAGAACGAGAATGCGAACAAGAACGAGAACAAAACGTGACGAAACGAGAACGAGAATGCAAACAAGAACGAGAACAAAACGTGACGAAACGAGAAGAAAACGAGAACGAGAATGAGAACAAGAACGAGAACAAAACGTGACGAAAGGAGACGAAACGAGAACTGAACTGAAATTTGTGTAGTGCGTCTGAAATTCAAAATTACCAGCCATTTTCAAATGGCTACAAATCAAACTCGTTCGCGCGCTTCTAGAAGTTTACCGTTTAACGTTCATCAGCTTACCTCGTCTTGTGAGGGAAGCTGTTTCAAAAGCCCTCGCAATCTCTCGGCGCCGAACTTGTCGCTCTGACCCTCCTGAAGAAGGCGCACGATCTCCTCATGGGACATCCGGAACTGCTTGAGGAAGATGTTCACGTTTAGACTCCGCTTCCCGTCCAGCAGGTTAATCTGAACACACGACAACAACATCACAATTAGCATTGCTTCAGTTAGGAACAAGTCAAGAACTCAATAGTTGTGGATGTAGTACCCCCCCCCCCCCCCCCGTCCATACAGACATACACACTTGTAGAAATTATAGTTTGGCTTGTGGTGTTACAGGAATTGACTTTTTGGCTAAGCGGTTCGCGTGTCCTACCTCAATGACATGTTGAGTAAAAGAGGGAAAACAAAGAAAGAAGCTTTATTCAAAGGAATGTCAACGAGGAAAACTTGGGAGAACATGTTACAGAAATTCCGTCTCTCGTGTCATGAACGTGAAGCTACAAGAAGCAGAATATTCCTTTCATTTCATGGGAGTGCGGTTTTCATTTTCGGTTGGAAGTGTTCAGGTTATCGCGGACATCGACAGTGACCTGTGTTTTGCTTGAACGTGAATGGAGACCACAACGGGCACTGTGTGTGTGTGTGTGTGTGTGTGTGTGTGTGTGTGTGTGTGTGTGTGTGTGTGTGTGTTGGGGGTAAGGGGGGGGGGGGCTTCAATCCATGAACATTGAAGTTGACAGCACAATTATGTAGGACCTATTCAGTGAGCTAAATTCGTATTCCAGTAGCACAAACACGGCAGCGTTTTGCAAGGGGCTTCATAGAACGAATGATGACTACGTATGATTAAAAAAAGAAAAAAAAAACCACAGTGCATTTTATGAAAAACGCGGCGATGACTCATAACCACATGCGGTAGGCTGGAGAAAAGATTATTCCCAAATACAGATGTAAAGCAGTGTCTGCTTTAGTACTGTCATGCAGATTCTTTTGTCAGGCGTTATAATCCTCATGTCATCCAATCAAAAGACCCTGTACAACGAACGGCGCACGCAATCTGCGGTCTACCCTCCCCCCCCCCCTCCCCTACCCTCCCCTTCCTAAAATCCCCTTCAACACCCCTGTGCCCATAGTGAGGACTTTCGAAAGTTCATGTACCCGGGAGGGTGAAAACCTCAACCCCCCAAAACTCATTCTGGACAGAATGCACAGTGTGTGTGTGTGTGTGTGTGTGTGTGTGTGTGTGTGTGTGTGTGTGTGTGTGTGTGTGTGTGTGTGTGTGCCTCTCTATGCGCTAAGTCTGCACGACGAGAGTATGAGGGGTTAACACTGACATGGATGGCCGCCTTACGTCACCAGCTGGGGTGTCGGTTCCACAGTCTTCGCTGCTGTCTTGCGCGCTGACAAAGATCCTGGAGGTTGTAGACGCACATTCCAACCAGATCTGTGACATCTTACAATCCAGACCTTCTTTGTCCGTACGCAAATTCTGCTTAGAAGCATTCTGAGTCGCCTCCCAATGAAACTGACACCGGGAAGGTTTTAACGGAAACACGAGCTTCGGCTTAGCAGGTAATCCAGCGTGAAAAACCATTAACACTCATACAACTAAACTGATACATCACAGGCATAGAGATGCAGCCATTCAGACGACTCCAATCTCCCTGGAACGCAGTAAATTCGACCCCCCAAAAAAAGTGGACTAAAAGGGTTTCGTGAAAGAGGTGGAAAGGGGTAGGGGGTAGGGGTAGGGGATGATGGTAGGGGGTAAGAGGTGATTGTGGGGGTTGAGAGTGAGGGTAGGTGGAATTACGTGTAACTCGTGCACTAAGCCATGACGTATCTCTGACTTGACGTTCATGCGTTTCTACCAGTCGGCCGAGTCGTACAGTATCACGGCTGGTCAAGATGTTCATCAACAATATTTTAAAACAGTCCGCTACAGGGGCCTTTAGCTTTCACGTGTTCCACAGTCAGACAGGGACTATACTTTAAGGTAATTCAGAACTACCAAGTTTCCTCTGGTCGACAGATGATCAAAAATATATCGGCCTGCATGCAGAGTCGCCGCCAGTCTGGCAATACGAAGGTCATTGAGTCAACCGTAGCTGGCCAAGCAAAGGGTGCAGACACTGTCATAACACCAACCGGACAATTCTTGCACTTCTCTATATCCTACGATGTCAACTTCACTTACAATTACAGTTCTACAACCAAGACAGGTTTTTTTTCTTCCACTGCCACACTTCTCGAAGGAAGGGTTCGGGGCTATAGCTTCAACCTTCAACTGCAGCCTCGTTCTGGGGTTACGGGTTGTCACGTGTGGTGCCCGTGATTTCGCTAACCGCCTACACAACTTGCACAGGGAAGATACCGGCTTGCACGCCTCAGTTGCTGTCTATGGGATTCACTGAAAGGAAAGGGCGCTTCATATTCATAGACCGTTTTAATGATCATCCTGGTTTCAAACGCCACCCAGCAGACCTAACCCGCCCAGACACCAGGACCCCCACCCGGCCCAAACAAGCCCCCCCCCCCCCCCCCAGAAGAAAGATCTTTCCCTGTTTATGTGACACACTACTACAGAAAGTGCATTCAAGTCCTTAGCGACCCAAACCACCCCGACGAGTTCACACAACAAACTGAAGATTGCATTTCGTAATGCAGATCAAAACCCACAGCTTCTACAATCCTCTTCTTCAACTTGCTGGACGGATGCTTGGTTGGTTGGTTGGTTGATTGGTTAGTTAGCTTTAACGTCTTTTCCCTCACGAAAGGTGGAGAAGGGGCTTAAGTTAGAATCGGTTGAGGCGAAACTTGAAAGGCGGTTGAAAGGACACCTGAAATGCGACACGCGGCGGGTGCGTTCAATGTTTCTGATGATGCTGTTCACTAATGTTGTTCACTAAGTTATGGTTTTCTCATTTTGACCTACATGTACCACAAACACATCTTCTATTTCATTTTTTTTCAATAACTGTATTTGTTAGGTTTAAAATCGTCCTCGCACCATTTGGACGGACCGGCGACAGCCGAGCAGCCACGACGCTCCACCTCAACCGTTTGAAAGCTCAAACCTGAAAAGCGGAGCTTGACTCAAACTCTTCGTGTGCGACTTCGCGAACCCTTTCAATGGAGCTGGCTGTGAGTCGCACCGAGCAGCGCCTCGTGCACTGGGAGAACTCTAGTCAGTACTGTATACAGCGTCTTCTGGTCCATAAATCGCTGGGCGTCCGCCTGTGGTTGTACGTTCACATCACCTGCCGCGACAGGAGTCGGAAGCTCCACCTGTTCACTACTTAGTCGTAAACGGGGCTTCGACAGTAATTTACACTTACGGTAGAAATATGGCCCCGTTCCTCCTTATAACATTTACTCATGCCTCAGGCATGCTGGTGGGGTCTTTAAATAAATGGAGCTCGGATTAAATTTCGTCTTATTTTATCTGCCAGTAGCAACTTAAACCCCTTCAAAAGTTTAAAAAAAAAAACCAACCCAAAACATCTTAAACAAAAGAGCATGCGTCCGGATTTTCTCCGACCGAATTTTCTCCGACCGAATTGCTTTGACACCATAACATCCTGAAATGCTTGGAGTTTCTTGGTGGGGGGGGGGGGACCTCAGTTTTCCTTTCTGGGAACGTAGTCGCTGCAGTGTGGCAACCCGGCTAAATGTGAATGGAATTCATGTATATGAAGTACCTGCCAAAACAGGATCGTTATACAGATTCCATCGTCTTTCTGTTAATTAGCGCTGCAGGTGTTGCACTGCAGGCATGTTTCCCATTATCGTGTTTTATGTTTTATACGGTCAAGGACAGCGGCTGACAGTGGAAACGCTACGATACACAACATTACATGATGATCATTCAGCATCTGCCCTACATAGCCTGGGCCCGCATGTAAAAGTCCGGGTTAGGGAGTTTAGCCCCGGGTTAGAGTCTAACCTCGAACTAAACTAGCTCTAGGGTTAAATTTTGTGTAGTTTTGTTTTTGTTGTTGGTGGGTTTTTGTTTTTTGTTTTTTTGTTTGTTTTAAATCAGGAAGCGGGTCCATTCCACCATGGTGACTACGCCGTTCTAGAAGGATTTTTTGTCTTTCTTTCTTCGCTTCCTTTTTAAAAAAAAATAATTTTGTTTTAGGGTTTCTTTTGTCCTAGTCTGGGTTAGGCCCGGGTTAGTCGTGGGTTAAATTAACCTCGAGTTTTACATACGGGCCCAGATCAGTTTCGCTGTCACCACAAGCGCCCTGTCTGACCTCTGTTGGGTGACTTCAAGTGCCATCAGCCCGAAGGCCAGCCGGCTGTCAACGTAGCAGCCCACCTGAGAACGCGCGATTCTGGGGATCCACAATTACTACGCCATAAACTAGGTAACTCAGACAGGGGGGGGGGGGGGATAAGTACTCTTAGTGTGGTCAGCGGTGACAGACACGGCGGATGACGTAGATGATGGGTTAAGTTACGTCATCCATCATCGTCATACGTGTCACCCTGTAATGTCAGACACCACGGGGGTTAGACAAGAATGCGGAGAGTGCACCCGCTGATACTACGATTCAAAAGGTTTGACGACGATTGCGATTAAAATCTGACTGGACAACCTTGCGTTAGCTAACCTACAGTCAGTTGGCTGCTAAAGGGCTTAACGTCCTTTTCCGCCACACACGGGTGATATCTAAGACAGGGCACAGAGGAAAGAGCCAGAACAAACGTTTGGCTCAAGCCGGGATTCGAACTCACGACCCGAAGATAGACAGCCCATCGAGCCGGTGCCGGCTACCAAGCCGCAAAGAGTACAAAGTGCGACAAAAGACAGTGAAAACCATTCAGTACTTCTCTTCAACTCTGTAAGCCAGGTGTTTTCAGCTGACAGTCACATCAGCTGACAACCAACGCCGAATGTTCGCAGTAAAACGAACTGTCATTGGCTGAATGACTATGGAAAGATTACATCAATTGGCTGCGTTTAAAAGCGACGGATCAGAATGAAACCACTTCCCGCTTTAAACGTAACCGACGATTCCCAGTTTGACAAGAAAATTAGGAGAGACGGTAGTCTCATGCCGAAGACATCTGTCCAAACAGACGTTGATGAAAACCGTAAGGTGCTGATCATTGGGCATTGCCGACAAGGCCGGCCGGAATTAGCCGGCCTAAACCGGAAAATTGGCCCTGACGCCTATTACACACCGATGACGATTTGCAAGGAAACTGACACGCCGGCTGTATGACGTGACCATGACGCAACGGTCAGGTGTAAGTGGTGGGGAGGGGGGTGGTGGGTGGAGGAGGGAGGAGGGGGGGGGAGTAGCACATAGCCAGGAGCAAGACAGGTGTGCTCGTGAGTGGTCCATGGTCGGTAATGTGAAATGAAAACGTCATTAGCCTGCTCAGCCGTACTGCTTGTCATAACAAAACACCCAAAGCGGCCGCGGAGAATTATTCAACAGCGTCCAGCAGCGCCCGCTCCGGCGGTTGCCTTGCAAACTGACCAGGTGTAGCCACAACAGTGGTCTGTGGGTATTCCGCGAGGAGGGCGGTGAGTGGTCAGTGGCAAGCGATGAGTGTCTGTAGCCAAAGTTTAGGGTCCTCGTTCATCCATGATTTAATCGGTGACACAATCCCTGGGTTCAGCCGGACAGTAGCTGAATACGTTTTGTGTTCCGTGTTTGTTCCTACCACCTGGGCGGTCTGCCCGCCCTCACCCCCCCCACCCCCCTTTTCCCTCTCCTAACAGACGACGAGTCAAGCCACCTGAAGCTTGTTCGTGATCTATTCGCTTACGCCTTTCCCCTCATAGGTCTCCACGGTGGGTAGGAAATGATTATCGTCTGGGATGGAATCTGATTCCAACCTGAATGCGCATTCGTTAAACGTGACAGGCAGAAGACGGTCCTGTGAATGGCCTCACGTGACAGTCACACGGTGATCGCCATTCAAAACGTCTCCCGTCTGATTTAATCACCAACTCCCAGTCAAACTACAGAACTTCACTCGGGAGCTTGTCCCCGTACAACGCTGTTCTCGCCTCACCCCCGGCCGGAGTGAATCATTAGCCTGCTTCACGTCCTATGGCTTTTAGCCCTTCAGGACAAGTTGTTCCTGGCATGTGTTTTTGGCTGCTTGGCTGGGCGAGTGTCTTTGGCCGGAGTGAACGGCGAGGTGCGGGGACTCACTGGCTGATTGACTGACCGAGTGAAACTAAACACAACACTAATTTTTCTGGCGGTGTTCGGTTACAGCCCACACAAGAAAACCTGCTTCTTGTCTACAACCACTCGTTTGTTTCACATCGCCACACACGGAGACCCACGTACTCGATTTGATTCTGTCACGAGATCTTGTATGTAGAAAACTAACAGAAATGGGCATGGGGGCGGACACACAGAAGGAAAAAAAAAAAAAGGGGGGGGGGGAGAGAAGAGAAAGACGAAGAAAACTTACCTCTGTGTTTTCCTTCTTCCGTTTGGTCTCAGGAGTACCATCCACAGAATTTCCGGGTCGCTTCGCCCCCGACCCTTCGGCACTGACGGCGAACAACTCGTCCATTTTGTGGTAGTCCATCTTATAGTCGTTATACAGGCGACCCACCATCGTCCACAAGTTGGTCTTGTTCACAATGTTGTTGAGAGGAATCTTTTGCCACTGCAGCTTCCTCATCTTCCCTCGAGGTTTCGGGGTGTTCTGTTGGGGGAGAGGGGTGGCGGCGGCTGAAGGGGCTTTCGGGGCACCAGGAGGAGGAGGTGGGGGTGGAGGCCCCCCTCCAGGTGGAGGGGGTGGTGGTGGCGGAGGTGGAGGCCCCCCTCCCATCCCCGGTGGAGGAGGTGGTGGTGGGGGCGGCGGCACTGGCGGAGCGGCAGCGCCACCTACAGCCGACGGCGGCTGTTCCGAGGTAGGCGAGCACGGGTTCGAACCCCGACCGTTCCTATGGATTCTGCCAGTGGCCACAGCGCCCCCTGCCGGAGACTTGGCCTCCATGCGCCGTGTGGTGGCGGTCAGGAGCTTGGCAGCATCGTCCGGCGTCTCCAGAACCGAGGCCTTGTGCACCAGCTGCTCCACGGCGTTCCACACGGCCTCGCACAGCGCCTCGTTACTCGAGTCGATCTTCAGCAGGTGCTGCAGCACGGTGAGGAAGCGAATTTCTTGGGGAGTGTCACACACCTGGTGAATAGACGTAACAGAGGGTCAGTAGTACTCAGTACTCCCGATATCCAACACACACACACACACACACACACACACACACACACACACACACACACACAGAGAGAGAGAGAGAGAGAGAGAGAGAGAGAGAGAGAGAGAGAGCTAATGTCTAAAAACAACAACAAAAAATCCCAAAAATCCCAACAAAACAACAACAAAACCCCCCAAAATATAACATACTATAACAAACGTAAAGCATAAGGAATGACTACACCTACAAAGTAACTTTCAGAGGTTGAGCGGTGGTCTAATACCGGGTAGCGCATCGGATTTGGCCGCTGCGCTACTGAACGGCCGTCACCAATGTCATGGCGATGAAGCGTGGGTTCGAGCCCAGGTCGAGCTTGTGATATGTGATGCCGGTTTTTCCTGGCTACCGGGCTGCTCATCGGGGGTTTCTCTCCGGGTCATCCGGCTTTCCTCCCCCAGCAAAATTGTAAAAAAAAAAAAAGGACAGATATTGGGTGGCGCTGCACCGCGGCGACTCGCTTCCCCCGGGGGAACCAGCCCGAATTTCTCGAAAGGGACAATAAAGTAGTAAAAAAACAACAACAAAAAACAAAAACAGTATAAACACCAGCAAAGGGAAAAGATAAGAGGAAAGAACCTGTAACGTATGACTGCGAGTAAATTCTTGCAGCAAATAATGTATCACAAAAAAAGGATAATTTCAGAGCTCTGTTCCATCCATGTTGTGATTTTCTGTCCCTGTGCCTACGCGATCTTTCTATTCAGTCCAAAAATGTCGATTATGCAAGGTCAGGCATGCAACAAGCGCCTACAACTGACAAATAAATAAGACAAAATCTCGCCGCTTTGTCCTCACACTGAAAGTTTTGTGTCTCTCGCGTTCTCCCTGCGTTTGCAACAGCTTGTTGAGGGACAAAAAAAAAAAAAAAAAAAGCGAGAGAGCCGAGCAACGTAAAGAACTGCGAAACAATGGCTTCCGTTGTTAACGTTACACACGGCGGCTAGTCTATGTGAGGGCGGCTGTTTGCCCAAAGAATAAGCTCAACGAGGACCTTGTAGCAGCTGCACGTACCTCATGTTAGCTCGACCAGTCCCCGCAATTGTCACTCGACGGCAGTTGGTTCAAGAAAGCTGGCCGTTTGGTGCAGCTGCCCACCACCCCCCCCACCCCTACTCTCCCCCCACCCCCACCCCCTCACTCCAAAACACCGCGACTGATTTCTCTCTCCCTAAAACTCCTGGCATACCTGAGCGGGTGAAAGTCGAGGAAAGGACGTGTGCTACCTTCAGATCGGCTACAACGACACGGAGGCATGCTGGTATTCAAATGATGTTGCACCTTTATCCAAACACACCTCTCACCCGTCTCCGCTGAACTCAACTATTCTCCACAGTCACCTCACGGACTGATAACCAAACCCTACCTGCCCCTGTTGAGTTCAAACCGCCGCGCGGTCGGTGTATACAGAAGAGGATGTATAGCGAATTCCAGGCATTGCCGTGCGTCATATTAAATCAGGCTCCATCAATCTGAACCTGCGTGACGATGTCACGAAAGCCGTTGTTTCAGTCCAGCAAACATTGCGGCGTATTGTCACTCATCCGGGTCGTACAACCTTATTCAACTGGACAAGCCATGTCAGGTGGAAAAATCAGGCCATCAGCTTCACACTGTCCCGGAACTGGGCAGGAAGTGATCTGAATATCTTGACAACAACAACGGTCCAGTCGGCAAGGGCTCGGACAGATTCATATCCTGTAACAACCTCACCAACAAAGCTGGCCATGTTGGAGCAACACGTGTACACGACCATACCTACACCGCACTACTCTCTGTCTTTGATGTCTACCTGTCACGGCAAGACATAAAAGCAAGCGAGCGAGCGCCTGTAGAGCAGGAGGTCCATGCAGTCTGACTCGCTTCGTAAGCCGACCAATCAGTGACTGTGACCGCTACTTGCAGCGAGACATCAAGATGACCTCAACATCTATATCTCACCAGCACGTCTCTGCTTACCCTGCGTGCAGCCCCGTAAGATCTTCCGTCATTCGGGGAAAAGGGCGCAAGTGTCATGGATTTGATAGGCGCTAGGGCCTTTCTCCAGACGGCAGCAGAGACGTTCGTGTCTAAAAATACCCCTCGAGCGATAGACAGCCACTTCCAGATATACATGCATGAATGAAACTTATCTCTCGGCCTTCCAACACACTCTCGCTTGAGTAGCACGGCAATTTACAGTTTAGCAGCAACGTCAGTTAACCAACCTACGAGTCTCCAGCAGTTTACGGCCCGCTTGTAGCGAGGTTACGTTCAGTCCCCAGGGGACGGGACCTCCTACACATCCGCATGCTCCCCCGCAGGGATCTCAACATTCGCGCAAACATCAGTAATGATGCAAAGTCACACGCGATTACGACCAGATGGTCGACCGACGCTAGTTTTATGGTCGTTTGATCGCTGGGTGAGTGTAGACAGAGCCTCACGGACCATCAAGGTTAAGAGGAGTGAAAGTGGACCAACTCCGCATGACCGACTCTCGACTGGTGACGAGAAGACGGCAAATACAGAGAGTGATGCTGAAGAATGTGAGTGCTACAGAGTGTGGCTGTGTTGCCAAGAACAGGCCGTGAAGTCCAAACCAAAAACATCACGTGATCAGTTACTGTTTCCGGTTAGGTGAGCGGTCTTCCACTGAAGCCAAAGCTTACTTCCGTGTTCACGAAATTGTGGACTTTGAGTCCTTCCAAACAAACAAACAAACAAACAAACAAACAAACAAACAAACCGACGAATCTAACCCGGTTCAATCCTATTCAAAGTATTCTGTGTTGTTCATGCAAACATATTTTATTCAAAATTCTGACGCTCAGGGTATTCGTTTTTGTACTAAGTATCTGCAGCTAGGTACTTCAGACAACTGCACAGACCGGCACATATTTCTTTCTTCTTTTTGAGCCTATCCTTGCCCAAGACAGGACAAAAAGGTCACGTGACGCAAAAAAGGGCCTCCTTCGCAAACCTACCTCCACAGGTGCAAGTTGCATCTGTTTTGGGCCCTGTAGGAAAAGGTTACAGCATGTGCGTCAGTATGTAAACGAACAGCGAACGCCGACCGCATGAAGGACCCACCTGTTTGAGAATGGCGTGGAAAACGTCCAGAGGACTGCTGAGGTCAATTCCGCGTGTGCCAGGCAGGGCCTCCTCATCGTTAGCCTGATGCTCCTCAAACAGCTGCAGTTGCAGGAGCACACTAGGGTCTCCTTCTTGTCTGCAACATTGCAACATTATTCGATATCACAGTAAAGACATACAAACACCAGACACAACGCTCTTGTAGTGCATCATTGAAGACACGACGTTGGTAAACGCTTTTTTTCGGTCAGCCAACGGTCATGGTCTAAGCTATGATCATACATCTTTCAAACAAACACTGAAACAAACAAACAAACACTGAAACAAACAAACAAACACTGAAACAAACAAACACTGAAACAAACAAACACTGAAACAAACAAACACTGAAAAAAACAAACACAGAAACAAACAAAAACAAACAAACATTGAAAATCACATGCGTAACGCCTCGACGATCAAGTGCATATTGACACCAAAACGGTTAATAGTAAAAATAATTAGCATTTAAAACGGTTCTACAATACACGATGAGGTCGCGTGGTTCGTTTTATACTTGAGCTTACCCAGTGTACCCCCAAGATGCATCTCCACATTCTTTCACAATTCTAATGCGCAGCTACATGTTGGATTCACAACCTCAAAACTATAGTTACCATAATCGATACAAGCTGATGTCACACTCGCTCTAAGATTCTAGGTCAAGTTTTGTCTCGAGATACTAGGAAACTGCGTTGAAAAAAAAAACACGAAACAAACTCTGTTAACACTTAAAAAAAATGCCCAAAACCTGCCAATGTTTCGTATCAACGCAATAAACACAAATCTCAGGGCTGCCCCCTACAGGAAGGATTAACACTAATACGATCTGATCGACAGTGCCGAGACCCACGATTTGATATCAAACCTTTACACACGTAGTTTTTTTTTTTTTTTTTTTTTAATCTTTTTAAAATCGTCGATACTCGATCCCCAGGGCTTTGGAATAAACCCAAAATGTCTCGCCGTCAATATACACACCTCATAGACTGACGGGATAAACAGTTACAACGATCTTGTTGATTTGTGTGTGTGTGTGTGTGTGTGTGTGTGTGTGTGTGTGTGTGTGTGTGTTGTGTGTTGTGTGTGTGTGTGTGTGTGTGTGTGTGTGTGTGTGTGTGTGTGTGTGTGTGTGTGTGTGTTTGGGGGGTGGTGGTGGGGGGGGGGAGGGTGGCAGTTTACTGTCGTGTTTCTAACTGTACATTGGTTATTAACAACGTGAATGTCATGGTTTTAACTCTACACTGGTTGTTTGCAGTCTAACTGACATGTTTCTAACCGGCTTTAAATTGGTTACTTGCAGTTTTACTGCCATGTTTCTAACTGTAGATTGGTTATTAACACCGTGAATATCATGGTTTTAACTCTGCATTGGTTGTTTGCAGTATAACTGTCATTTCTAACTTTCAATTGGCTACTTGAAGTGTAACTGCCGTGGTTCTCACTTTACTAACTGGCACATTAGTTATTCCCACTCGGCAAGTTGCAAATAGACGCATCATTCACTGACTTGCCGTCAGCAAAAAGTCAAAAAGCTTCACACAATAGTGCCGACTTTGAGGAAAAAAATCCCCCGCAGTAAACATATAGTCATTCATCTGGAAATGACATTTACACATGTAATTCGAGGCACGACTCAGAACCCTGGCCAGATTTACGTCAAAAACACTTCAAACGATTTTCCAGACAGGTCGGCAAACAAAGCCAAGCAAACACCAAGCGCTTGTCTACTGGTTACTTACTCGGACTCTGTTCCTGAATCGCTTGAATCGCACATGGCTGACAGAAAGTTTGCCTCACGTGGAATGGTTCGTACAGGTACTTCCAACTGCATAGCAACGACAAGAACGGCGTGTAGTAGTCCTCTCTCTTGTCCACTCGCGTGTGGACTTTTCGGACGTTTGTGCAAATCGGCACATTAGGAAATACCTGGACAGCGCACCCAGAAACACCTTGGTAGGGGCCTCTGCTGATGAGAACACCCGTTCAAAACTTCCGCTGTCACGCAAAAGTGTCGGCAAAACACTTATCTTGGCCGGTGCGTCTTGAGAACTCCGCTCCTCTGTTAACTTCAAGCATGGTGACTCACACCACGTACCCGTTCATCACCGGTATACAGCTGATCTTGAGCCGAACTAGGTCACCCATACTATAAAACCTCTACTGACGTGAATAACGAGCGTATCACAGTGACTTTTCTATGGCGCACAACTGATTCAGTCTGTCACTTCAGAATCAGAGAGTCGACGGCGGTAAGGCGGGTGTCCAAGCGACAATGGCCAAGTGCAGCTATACTGACAGCCTGATCGCGCCTACCTGTTGAGCCTATCACTTATATCTGCATATCTTCGTGATCGATCTCTCGAGGCTTGGGGACAGGAAACAGTAGTAAATCCAGGAGTAATCAGATTGGCCGATCCCTTGTTGTTCTGACTCTGGACTCCATTCAATACGTCTGCCTGGCTGGAGCCGTGCTGACGACCACGCGCACGTCCCGATATACCTCGCGTTACGCTGGCTTACCAGGATTACCGGCCTCGGGATTAATCGAGCGACTGACTTGGCCCTCGTCAGTGTATACTGTTCACCAACCATTACAATGCCGCCCTGATTACGTGCTTTACTTGAAACCACGATCTGAATGAATTGTGGCCATGTTTATGTTGAAACACGCACGGCCTCCGCGTCAGCACGGGTCTCCGAAACTCTTGCCGAAACTCATTGAGAAACGACGCATGTTCTGTCCGGTCTTCACAGAATCTGGTTTTGTGCGGCGATGGCCGGCTAATCACCATCGCTTAATTTCACGGTGCGACCTCGTGGATAAATCAGTGTTAATAGGCGACTCAGTGACGCTGGTTGCAGGAAACAACTGACCGGTCTTTCAGCTGGCCGGTCCTACTGATTGAGAAAAGACAGTTTGTCCGGTCCGGTCTTCACAAAATCTGGTTTATACTGTGGTCGGCTGTTTCACCTCCGCTTTAATTTAAGTCCACGGCCACCTCCAAACTCTGCGCTGCCTGCATAAAACAACTGGTCGGCCTTTCCTCCCGGTTGGAGGGAAAAGGTCACAAGCGGTGCTTACCTTGGCCCCCCGAAATAGTTTCAAATTAACAAACAGGTAATCGTTAACGAGTTGAAAAGGTTACACCGGCAAGAGGGGCCGAAATGCACGTGTCTGGGCAGACTGAGCTGGTACAGGGTTGTGCCGGGTTCACAGGGGGGAAATGTGCAAAATAAAACACCGCTACAACACAAGCCTGACCTTATGCTCAGAGAGAGAGAGAGAGAGAGAGAGAGAGAGAGAGAGAGAGAGAGAGAGAGAGAGAGAGAGCAACGCAAAACACAAGAAAAAACAAACAAACAAACAAACAAACAAACAAAAAACAACAAACAAGCAAGCAAACAGAACGGAAATAAGAAAACAAGAAAGAAAAAGCACCGAAAAAGAATGGAAGAAAGGACATCCTGAGAGGACAAACTTATCAGACAGCCAGGTTAAAAGTCTGTATTAAACATTTCGCACTTTCCCTCCGTCCTGTCCGTGTGAAGCGACCCTTAGTCGGAATCTGAATCCTTGGCGTTCCCGTTTAAAGAGCACGTCACAACAATTGGCGTGCCACACATCATCTGGACACTGGGTCAGATTTAATCCGGGCATTTAACACGGGGCACAACTGGTCCTGCCGTCTCAGGCTGTAGGAGTACTCTGACACTGGTCGATCAGTCTTCACACGAAAAAGGGCCTATAAGCGGACTGGACCTGAAAGGCGCTTAGGCCTATTTTCAAGATGACGGTAGTGGTCATTCATGCGTGTCAACGTAAATTGAAAAGCGCTTTGGCCGGGTCTTTCTGTCGGTTGTCGCCGCTTGTACAATCCCCCTACACCAGACGCACCAGTCCCCAAGGTTCAAGTTCAAGTCTGACATCTTTTATGGCACATGATTCCCGCGATCTGATTGGCTGTTGCGCGTCACGTTGAAATTGAAATTGAAATTGGGTTACATCGGCAAGAGGGGCCGAGATGCACGTGAAAACACTTACAACGTGAAGTGATCAAATCGCGGTTCCGCTCTATTTGCCGAAAACACTTACAACGATACACCCTAATTATTTCTTAAAGTCCACTGACAAACGTACAGGGAGCTGCCCTGAGAAAAGGATGTGTCACCAGCTTGTAATTATGAGGTCTGCCTTGTGAGAACAGAAACTTTCTCCTTCAACTAACCTATTACCCTAAATCGTCTATTAACCTAAATGTGAAGCAGCAATAGGTGGCACAGTTCCATGGGAATGAACCAGTGCTAACTCCACGCACTGTGCGCATCAAGAACACGTTCGTTATTTTGAACAGAATAAAGATGGCTTAGAAAGAACAGTGAACTAGGTGGATAGCTCAAAATAAAAACATAAAATGCTCAGCTGAAAATCAAGTACAGTATTAAAACAACGAGAGAGGGGTCTCTGTATCAGATACCGGAAAACAACCACCCCCCCCCCCCCAAAAAAAAAGAAACAAAAACAACAAAACACAAAAAACAACAACAACAACAAAAAAACACAAAAACACAAAAAACAAACAGCAAACAAAACAACAAAAAACAAACAAGAGCAAACACAAAAACAAACAAACAAAACAAACAAGAGCAAAACAACAAACAAACAAACTGTACAAGGAAATAATACTCACTTTAATTTGTTCAGAACCTCCTGAAGCCGCAAACCTGGAAATAAAGAAAAGTCGATCTTATGACAACAGTCTTTATAAATTCTGATACAACACCAAACTTCAGTAGTTAAACATCACCGCATGTCTTACACATATTCCAAACAATCATCTGCTAGATAAAATCATTTGCGTAAAAAGAAATCATTACAAATAAAGCGAAACTTCTGCACTCAGAATTGTATGTCTATCGATACGTAGTGCTGTTGACACGTGTTCAATCGATAGCGCTATCGATACGTAGTGCTGTCGATACGCAGTGTACCGATACGTAGTGCTGTCGATACGCAGTGCTATCGATACCTAGCACTATCGTCACGCCCCCTAATTGCCAAGCGTGTCAAAGGTACACCCAAGTACACCGTGATGTGGTCAAGAAATAGGCTGCCGTAAAATCTGATAAAATGACTGCTATGCGGTGCATCCTGGGAAGGAAAAAAAACGAGACATCCGCATATCAAACGAAATAGGCCGTGAGGTCCACGGGCCTGCGGTAAGGAGGTATTTTATCAAGTTTGACAGTTTCTGCCCTGGGGCGTACAGCCAAATAGCACAAACGGCTTCAGGTGTACCCTCTGTATGTCATCGCAGCCATTCGAAATTTTTATCGCCGCAAAAACGACAGGCGAAAGCTACCTGCTTTATCAGCGTTCATATCTAAACATTGCCGCTACTTGTTTTTCCAAAACCACAACTGTCAGTCAAGAATTTTTTTTAAAGTTCATATTTTCCTCTCTCTCTCTCATCTCTCTCTGTTTTGACCTCACACATAGAAGTAGCCAGTTCAATTTAAAGTGGTGTTTTTCGGGGGGATGAGGATGGGGAGGGGCGGGGGGGGGGGGACTTTGAGGGTAGCATGGAGGGGGTAAAGTTTTCTTTTTCAATTTCGGGATATTCGTCAGAGCTCAAGAGACAAACGGCGCTATGACATATTAATCATAACACGTGTATATTATCAGTTGTTTGTATCTGCAAACTTAAACATGCGTATTGACCACTATTAAACTCTAACCGGAAGATGATGACGTTAACCGGAAGATGATGACCAAAACACCCCCACGTTCAGTTTAACGAAGACAGTGACCCCACGGGCAGTAAGAGAACAGCAAACGATTCCAAGACGATCTTACTGCCAAAACTTAAAACTAATATTTTGAGCGCTTGTTTCCCTGTCTTTTTCATTGCTTCTCTGATCAAACCGGCGCCATTTTGAACACCCCACGTCCAGTGGGTGGTGGCTATTATGGAGGGAACTCGTACAGGTCTATTTTTAGACGGACGTCACCTGAGGTCACGGGATTCCGGAAACGCCCGATAGCGCGTTCAAACCCTAACCCTAAGCCTAACCCTAACCGTCTAAAAATAGACCTGTACGAGTTCTCTCCATAATAGCCTCCCCCCGTCCAGTGCAGGCAAACAAGACGGTGACCACAGAGTTGTAAAAGTATATGTAGATCTGTGACAGTGACTCAACAGGCAGTAATTGAACAGTCCAACAGAAAGGCGTCGACTGTTTCAGAGCGAGGTAATGGAGCGTGACACACATTACGCACGCGTGGGACAGGGCTCATTAAACACACAACAGGTAAACAGGTACTTAATTCTCTCAGTCAGTTGGAGTCAAAAAGGCGCAACACAGCCGGGGTGGTTGGGAATGGGGCAACATCACACGTAAGTATAAACCACACAATTATTTCGCTGGCCTCTTTTTAGTGGGGGTTAAACTGCTGTTGATTCATCCGACCTGTGAATGACGGTTTGGGGGAATTACCAAGGTGTGAAGGTGGAAGCTAAGTGGTTTGTAGCTAGCTTGAAGCAGAGACATGCCTGCCTGAAGTAAACGGGGTGGTATTGGGACAAGCTTGGGTGTTAAGCAGATAAGTTAGATCTAAACTAGACAGCAATGCTAATGCGTTGGGTTTCCCCCTCTTGATGTTAGGAGGTATACGGTTTTAACGAATCACAATGTTGGGTTTTTGTTGTTGTTTTTTTTAAACGGGTAGGCCTAGCATTGGGACAGGATACAGGAATGGGGTGTTTAAAAAATGTTAGATCTAAACCATACAGCCATACCAGTGCTCTCTCTCTCTCTCTGGTCTCCACCCCCCCCCCCCTTTTAATGCCATTAAACCTGAAACTTTTGGCATATTTTTTTTTTTAAATGTATAATATGTAAATAACTGCAGAAAAAAAATCGAAAACCACACTGACGATATTAACGATTCAACCAATCAGCTTTTTAATGAGATGCAACAGCTGAATGACCAGATATCACAGACAAACGTCTAGGCTGTTCTTTGAAACAACAGCTCTGTGCGATTCGCCCTAATCTGACCACGTCAATACTTCCCAACCCAGTGTCCACACAACATCGTTTCTCCCAGCACAGGAGTGTGAAAACACACACGCCAGTTTGCGGCCGTAATCATCCTCTTCAAAGTCACTTATCGCGTGACTCAAACGTTTGCGGAAGCAGTTAGATCTGAAGGCTTTTGATGACGACAATGTTTAAAGTGACAGCACGATAAACTTGATGCGTGCAAACGGACAAAGCTTTCACGATCAACACCTGATCTCACTCAGAATCTGTCTTTGATACCAGGAGAGGGGACCGACGCCCCCTCTTCAGCTGTGCTCTCAAACGAACTGTCGAGAATTTTACGGGATCGTTTTCGTTCCACATTTACATCAGTACGTGTACTTTTACGTCACAAGAATACGTCACTAGCTCTGATTTTGGACTAAGACGTTTAGTCATACCGAAAGTCACTATGCTTGATTTCGTACCGCACATGGGTATCCCACGTTTTTGACTCTTTTTCGTTTTCTGGCCCTGGCCGCAAAAATCAGTCCAAAAATTAACGGTTCTTTAACGGCTCCGACTGCAGCAAACACGAGCATAATCAAAGTGCAACACTCCCACAAAGCCACATTTGGTTTTTTTTTTTTTTTTTTTGCACAGCCCCAAACTTTCTTGGTAGGAATTGAGTTAAAGAGAAATCACATTTTGGAATGATTTTCAACAAAACTTGAGTAAAACTCCTTTAATCTTGAGAGGCCCATAAAGCTTGCCCTGTCCAAAACGCTGAAGTGTGGTGCGAACATGAAGCAAGTACGGTTACTCATTCCTGCGTAGTTTGACGTTCAAGGCCAGTGATCAAGGAACCAAACCGCGATAAGTCACTCCAGACCACAAATCATGAAGACAGGTAGTGTATTCATGACCCGGAACCTACACGTCAGTTGTCCTATAGTGTCAACAAACTTGATCACAAAATGATGGAGCATACAAAAAGTTTTCCTGTTGGAATGCAGATCAGTAAACGAACTCATTGATACCTCATCAAGCTGTATGCGTACCGTGTTACGTACACAGACAAGCCAGTGAACGATCTATTTTATAAACTGTGCCGTGGTCCAATGGGTACGTCATATCTACGTTGCGCTGCTTTAAAAAAACCACCCCCCCCAAAAAAAAACAAACAAAAACTTTTGGAATGCTTAGGAAACGTACTAGATACTTCATCAATGTTGCTGTATGTAAATGTATTACGTAACGATTTACATACACAGACAAGCCAGTGAACGATCTAGTTTATAAACTGTGCCGTTGTCACAACGGGTACGTCATATTTCTTATTAATTAACGTCATAGCTGCTAAAAAAAAAAAAAAAACTTGTGCAGCTGAGTAAACGAACAAGACAGTTCATCATTCTTGTTGTAGGTGTTTTTTTTTTTTTTTTTTTACATACACAAGACAGCCCGCCAACGATCTATGTATCTGACAAGTTGTACTGTGGCTACAAAGGAGAGACAAAGTGTTCTCTCTACTAGGTCATATTTGCGTTGGAAAAAAAAAAAAAAAAAACCGTCGCGAGCCTCTCCTAAGGTCAAGTGTTTACGAGTCAAGTGTGCACATCCTTAAGAGAGTAGATAAGGCTACTTGCATTAGACGTGTGAGGGAAGCGAGGGTGTAACGTGCAGTCTGTCAGTCTTTATTGTCATCATCAAAAGCCGTTTGAACGGAGTGTTTGGCGGACGTCCCCATTGTAAATCTTTCTCCCTGATCTTCAGTAACCACACTGACACAAGTACTCGTGCAAGTGCGGGTGACGTGACCATCGCGCTAGGCTGAATGTAGGGGTACGCGAGTATATACGGTGGTTATGAATGGAGGTGGACTGAACTTGTTGCGGTTACGTCAATGGTAGTTTTATTGCGGCAATACTGTACTGTATGAGCTGTTGTATTTCACAGGAAAACCTTACCCACAGGAATTCAGAAGGAAAAAAAAAATGGTGTACTGCAGACAATAAAGTCGTGTAGTATAGTACACCCATTCTTTCTGATAAGCACGGAGACGCGATTAGGATCACTTTGGAACGTTTGGTACGTACACAGATCACAGGGGGGAGGTGTATTGTGGGCAGGTGAGGGGGTGGGGTTGGGAGGAGGGGGGTGGGGTGGGGAGGGGTGTACCCAAATCTGCACAAAAAAACTTGATAGTGCTCAGAGGGGCAAAACGCTGCCATGGAAAGTGGCACATTCGTAACACACGTGACCTGTCTTTGCACACCGACGGACTAATACATTCTTTGTTATATTCTTATCTGTACTGTGTCCTACGGAACCCTATGTTCTGATACCAAATGAACCTAAATTGTAAGTAGAAACGACATAATGCCCGGTGGTGATATTTTGGTCTTTACTGCCTTCGTCACAACTACTGTTATCAATGGAAACCGACGTAAAAACAAACACTGAAAACAACAACAAAACACACACACACACACACACACACACACCACACACACACACACACACAAAACGATTGTGATATATGTCCCGTGTTCTCAGAAGACAGAAAGGTCAAGGTCACCTACCGAAGAACTCGTTCCTGATGCGGATCCTGTCCTCCACATTCTCGGTGTAGATGATGAGACAGTTGATGAGTTCCAGCAGGATGGTCTTGTAGGCCACGTTATCGGACGCGTGGAACTCGTCCAGTATAAGGATGAAGCGGTACTTCTTGTTGCGTGTGGCCTGAAACACATCACAAAACGATCTCTGTAAGCCCTGTGCTTAAAAGGTCCGTGTCTTAGTAAACCTGTATACTGCATTTCTTGACATAATTATTGTTCGCGGTCCAAAAGCTCCTGTGCAACAGAGGGAGCCGGGGCGGCCGAATGGTAGAGCGTTGGACTTTTAATGCTCGGGTCGTGAGTTCGTATGCCAGCTGGGGCCAAATATTTTGTGCTGGCTTTTTCACTGTTGCCCCGTCTTTGATATCACCCGTATGTGGTGGAAAAGGGCGTTAAACTCCCGAACACCCACTCACCCACCCACGCTCCTGTGCAACAGGGCGATGTTGAGATGCTTACGGGTCTAACCTCATCCAGGTCTGTACGCGCCGTAGATTTCACAGGCGCATGGTCCTTTTTTTTTCAGATGACGGTAGAAGTGCACATGCATCGTGTGAGGAATTCTCAGCCTCACTGGCTCTGGTTTCGGACGGAGAAGTTTGGTCATACCAACAGTCGGTTTGAGAAACTTTTATTTCACTCTTTGTCATACAAAGAAGGACTGACTGTCAAGTGTCCATGACGCTGATCGGATCATTGTTCACGAACTCCAGACAAAGCCAAACACCAAACACAATTGTAATTTGCACACTGGAGCGACTCGATTAACATGGAACGTGTATATTGTTGGATACAACGGAAACGGGACCAGATTTATTACTCCTGCACAACTGTACCTAGTCGCAACATCTGTTACGCAAAGAATGAACACAGAAATGAATGACAAAATGCAGACTCACGGCACAAATATTTTCATATTGTGTTTATCAAATGATGTATGTGTCTACAGCGAGAAGTTTTCGTGCTTGGACCAGAATCTGTTTAATAATACGACTGTCGGTGTATGCGGCGCGCTGTGTACGAAATGTCCGTGGGAATTCACGGCGATGGCTTCTTTCTTTAGGAAATTATACCGGGGGGTCGGAACAAAGGCGGAAGTTCTGAAAAAAACACGCACAGTCCCTGCCAATATTTGGAAACTGAGTGTTGTTCAAACACCTGGAAAACCCTCCCACACGGCCCCCCTCCCAGCTCCCACACCCCCCCCCCTCCCCGTTCTTCGATATCGCAGAACAAGCCTCGCTTTCTTCCATCTGCATGTTCCCATGCTTAATGACGACGGAAATTGGAATTGAACCTGTACTAAGGGACGTGGTGTGAGGGGCAGACGGCGCGTGGTACGGAGTCAACACTCGGAGGTCGGTAGTGGCGTGCAGAATGCCAGTCGTCAGGCGGGAAACCTCCACCGTGTCCAAATCCCTCGCGTGTTTCCTCCCGCCCAGCCCGCCAACACCGGAAGTCATCAACGCCTCTCACGAGGTGACAAAGGCAACAACAGTTGCCGCCCCTAGTCGACACCTAGGTGATCACCGTGTGCCTGGTGCACTGCAGGGGGATGCTGGCGGGTCCTGGTTCCGGCGGCTGGCGTCTGCTGGCATCAAAGAGCGGACAGACACGTCTGTGGTCCTATCTAAGCCCCGGCCGCCATGCCCCACTAATCCGGGATCCGAACTCGCCGAGCCTCGGTCTTTTGTTGCACGCAAAGCCACTGCCGACCACTGATCCGGGACAAAGGCGGCAGATCCAGTGGCCAAATGACGCTGTTTATTTTTGCTTAGGGCGCTCAAGCTACTGTCAATGCACGCCAGAGCTCGTGTGACTGGTCGCCATTGTTGTTGTGTGTGTACCCATCACGTCCCAGGCCAGCGCCCCAACAGACAGCAACAGTCTGAACCGGCCTCAGGGACCCCGGGGGAGAGAGAGAGAGAGAGGAAGGACGTGGGACGGAGGGTGGTGGTGGTGGACAGTGGACACAGGGACTGGGGGGACAATGCTTCAGCCTTCAGCTTCTGTACCCAATGTCCCCAGAAACACGCCTTGCTGTGAACTGTATGAGCGACTGATGTGGTGTGGTGACGGAAGGTAGAGAAGTGCGGTTGGTGGTACATCAACAGAACGCCAGTTTGCGTATACATGCACTGTGGTAACTTAATCCTTAATAAAACAGAAATCACTGGGTAAATTGTGAACACCTGGCAACATACGCAAATGACGTGGTTGATTCATATATCACGCACAACGACGAAAGGTGTGATAGCAGTCGGTCATCTATCGTCTGCATCAGCCAATGGTCTCCAACGTTACAACTGTGACCCTGACACGGCCAATCTGGATGCTTGGTACAAATCTGGCTAGGACATAAACACTTAATATCACGCTGTGCGCAAGATGGAAACCAATAGTTTCTCAAGGTCACAGATCGGTCGGTAACCTGTCGTCTGCACCAGCCAATTGTCGTCAACGTTACAACCAGGACATTAACTAGACCAATCATGATCACCGGTTACATGCTACGACCAAGGCATAAACACTGAACATCCAGATCTCTCTATTACGCAATATGGAAACCGCCGGAGTTTCTCAAGGTCACAGACATCATCATCTGGGTCACCTTGCCTGTGCTTGCTACTCAGACGGGCCACAAAATGTAGCGTGGTGGAAACAGAGCACTTGGCGTGCAGTGTTCCCGCCGCCGCGTTTGTCACCTAATGTCTAATTGCGCTAAACGGAAACAGCGTGGCGTTGGTCTGACACCAACATGCTTTCCCACTAACCAACACTTCTAACAAACGCTGATACCGCACGAACGTTACGTGGCTGGTGCGTTTTGAAATGCCCCCCCAAACCCATGAGTGTTTGATAGGTTTTCCCCTCTAGTGACGAATGGCAAGAATTGCAAATAAATACCACTCAACACAGCGTTAGCGGGATTAACTTTTGAGAAGCACCCTTTTGGAAGTGATAGATCCTAGCCTCGTGGGTGCCACGGAACCGCAAAACGATTCTGCCCTCCTAAACGAAAGAGGCGGCTAAGAGGGAAGTCATCAGCCAATTTCTTCGGTTACAGTCCCTGACAGTTTCTTCATTTCTACGTCCGATATTACTGTGCTGTGCATTCACGTCTTAACAGCTCCTCAAACAAAGGCTGAGGTGCTAAGTGACACGTGGTTGATTTACAGCGGCACGGCCAAAGCGCGGTAAAAGCAACGGTGGAGATTTCGTGGGTGAAGTCCACACTGAGGACAGCGGAGAAGTGTGCCGGTGCTAATGGTTTATGATATTTTCCATGTAAACTGTTGAGGACCTCCGAGCAATAGGGGGTGTAAGCAAAATGGCGGGGAACTCTTTCCGGTGCTTGCTACAGCGATTCAAAAGTTTCGACGACGATTGTTGTCACGTGACGACATACGTTTGAACTGAAAACGAGCATGCACGTGTCACGACCTGCAGTAATTTGTTGGATTAAGTCGTTGTCTGCTTCATAAACGGCAACATTCTTTCACGCCGCCAACACCAAATTCACACACCCCCCCCCCCCAAACAAACAAACAAAAAACAACAAAACAACCCAACAACAAACAAAAACCAAAAAACCCAACAAAAACAAACAAGCAAAAAAAAAAAAAAGACAAAAATCCCCCTAAAAACAACAAACAAACAAAAACATCAAAAACCAAAATAAAAACAAAATAAACAAACAACAGAAAAACAAAAACAGACAAACAAACAAACAAACAAACAAACAAAAAAAACCTCGGTGCTTATCACACACAAAAGTGGAAAAATAACCTGGTCCTAGCATTAGGAAAAATTCTGGAAACGAAGTGGTACTATTTGGAAAAGAGTCACGACCACAACCTCCTGGAAACCGTGTGTGTGTGTGTGTGTGTGTGTGTGTGTGTGTGTGTGTGTGTGTGTGTGAGAGAGAGAGGGAGAGAGAGAGGTGTTTCCGTTCTCTGACCAAGTCCAGCGGAAAAGATCGGACGCCCGAACCGTACGGAGCACGCATGTTTACGATCATCAGTCCACTCAACACCTCTTTGGGTAGACAGTGAAAAGACCATAGCAGTAAACTGAAGCGCGGCAAAATTAACTTTAAGCCGGAGTTGCGTATGAAAAGTGGGGTTACGGTTTGGAAGGCAAAAGGCCCTACTTGCCCCGCAACATGTTTCAACAGGCGACTGAACTGGCACTCAACAATAGCAACACGTAGCCAGTGACTTTGGACAAGGACAGAAACTGTGTAGTCCAGATAACGAGTTGGTTGTTCTTGTTGTGGGTATTTTATTTATCCCAAGAGCGTGTCGATTATCCGCTTGTCAACTCCCGGCGAAATAAAACTGCTGGGCAGTGTACGTGAACGCTATAGGCTACCAGCAGTTTCGCTTGCAATGCTGCTGCTGATGCCAGCGTCATTGAAACGTCATAGATGTATGACGTAAGATCGGCAATGACGCAGTGGTCTGCTGAATATTTGCATTTGAACAGTCTAAAAGACAAACCTGGGTTGAATTTTGAGAGCTGGGGTGAAGCAAGTGTGGGATTTTCGGAGCGCAGACGTGCCATCTTAAAATAAAATTGAATAGCCACAGCGGCAGTTAAACGGTTAAAACGTCCCCAAAAATGCTTTTGAAACGGAGTAAGACTTCTTCAGGTATTTCCAGCGAGACAGGTCATAAAATACGATACCGTGTCCCGATCTCTACCGTCTTCTTTTTTTTTCTGACTCCACCAATGACTTCCTTACACGGTCTCGCGTCCTGTGGAGACATTAGCAGATGTTTCCGTTGTCGGGGGCTCTACACCTTTCAGACCGTCTACCCACATGCCCTAAAAAGCCTTTATACGGAGAGAAAACAAATCAGAAACTGGGACGGGATTGTTAATCATGTCTCCGCTAGGTAGTGGCTGACGTGGCGCGAGAATAAATTCGTCTCGGGATGTCGCGGACAGTCAAGGTGTTGGGGAGAGTGGTAGGAAACATAGCGAGGCTTTCATGAACTGATACACTACATCTATCACCAGGGGGCGCCTCTACATCACCAGGCACTGGGTAGCCTACATGTATAAGGCGACAGGGACCCGTATGTACACGTCAGCGATCCAGCAGTTTGTCAGCAAGAAGCCCTGACCAGATTCTCATTACAGATTCTCGTTTTATAATAATCGTACCCGATTAAATGCCATGCAGTTTGGCAAAAGGGCTTACGCGCAGTAGATCCGATAAGGACGTGGGCAGTTTTACCATTTGATGGCAGCAGTCTCAACCAAAAGATTTCCAAAAATGATTCTCAGAAGAAAGCACCAGTCTCGTGCCGCTGTATGAATTACGGGTACAGGGACAGGTGGGGTGGGGGAGGAGGGGTGGGGGTGGGGGTGGGTGTTTGGGAGTTTAACGTCCTTTTCCACCACATAAGGGTGATATCAAAGACGGGGCAACGAGAAAAAAGGCCAGCACAAATATTTGGCCCCAGCCGGCGGGATTCGAACTCACGACCCGAGCATTGAGAGTCCAACGCTCTACCATTCGGCCAGAGGAGGGGGGGGGGGTGTCTATGAGGTTAAAAAGAACTGAAAAAAGACAACCCTGCCCTGGTATGGCTTCAACATGCAGCTGATTGAACAATACGTTGTGTATTATGAGTAATACATCGACCAAAAAAAAAGAAAGAAGCTCTTTGTATGACACTTGACTGGCACAATAGACTCCCTAGCACAGAACTCCTGACTGCTCGTGCTAGTCAGCAGTCAACCCGACGTCCATGACAGAAGGTTTGAGAAGTCCCACTCCGACAGCACTCCCAGGACAATAGCCAGCATGTAATCAGAAGCTGTATCTTACGCGCGGTATCGAGTGAAGAATGTTTATGGCAGCTGCCGTGACGCCTTCTTCAGTGCTGGCATGTCACACCAACACTCTACCCGTGTTGTGCAGGAATCCGAGATCACAAAGAGAAACACAGCTTTGTACGGCAATGGGTTTGAAGATATGTTTTCTGTTGGAAACCAGGCGGGCTGACATGCACATAAAGACAGCTGTGTTTAAATACATGCACCAAAAACGTCCCCGCAAACGAAACTAAGCAACTGTCCTTGTAAGTCAATGCATGCGATTTTCTAATATGACATTTTTACAACATTACCGTAGGCAGCCAAACGAGATAAGGGAGGGACACCTCACTGTCTAGGAAGCCGGGGTGGCCGAATGGTAGAGCGTTGGACTTTCAATGCTCAGGTCGTGAGTTCGAATCCCGGCTGAGGCCAAATATTGTACTGGCCTTTTTTCCAGTTGTCCCGTATTTGATATCACCGTACGTGGTGGAAAAGGACGTTAAACTCCCAAACAACCGAACTGGTTAAATCAAGTACGTACTAAAACTCGGGGTGGAGTGAAAAAGAAAGGAAGGAAGAAACAAAGAAAGAGACAAACAAATACAGTTTAAAAAAAAAAAACAAAAAAAAAAACACAAAACCAAACGCGCAGACAGGATGCGTTGAGAAAACTGAAGACCTGAGGTTCACGCCAAATGGAAACTGAGCCATTTTGGAGGAGGTGGACCCTGCCAATTCATCATACACCTGACGTTCACCTGTGACCCAAAAACTAGGTCAACGACCACTGTCCCAAATCGTAACTGTCTGTCTTGTCCTATGCCCCACCTCCTACCTACAGGACTGTGTAACTAGCGCCATGACATAAACCCATCACACCCAGTCACAAAGCGCAAGCCTGCAGTTTTATGACGGAACGGAGCGAAGGCGCGTATAGCCGCGGGTTCCAATCATTTCCTGCCCATGGCTGCGGGTAAGACAGGGGAAAATGGATGTTTTACGAGGGGAGAGCAGCAAGATCGACATGAACACTGCCATGTATCATCTGCAGGGTGGCGTCATGACGAAGCAACACCGCCATCTTTCTTTCTCGCTTGTTTTGTCTCTCTCTAGATCTTGCCTTGTGCCTGTTCTGAGAGTACAACTACTAGGCTGTACAGAAGACTGTTGAGGGGAACAGTGGACGGTTAAAAGTGCGCATGTGCGCTCGAAATGGTCACGCCAATTATGAGTAGAGCTCTGAATGCATTACGCAAAAGTCATCTGGTCGCGCTAACTTGAGAAACGACAGGACCTGAAGCTCTGTTGGTAAAACAGTGACAGCGACACTGTAACCTTCACCTTGCTTTTCTTTTCTTTTTTCTCTGTTCTTGGGCTGCCGCAACACTTCACCGCAACACTTCACCGCAACACTTCACCGCAACACTTCACCAGCTCCAGTGGTGTTCCTCCCAGGAAATCACGGAGGGCTCGGAAGTTGGGGCAATTTTTATTATGCATGATGATGAGGAGGACGATTTTCACTTCCCGGTTAACCTTCTGTTGGTTTATGAAAGCCTCTGAGATGCTGAAACTGTGCTTGCTTGCGCGGCGTTAAGCCCTAACTAACTAACTAACGAACGAACGAACGAAAGAACGAACGAACGAACGAACGAACGAACGAACGAACGAACGAACGAACAAACGAACTAACTAACTAACTAACTAACTGAAACTGTGCAGGTATCTAAATGGTGCAACGTCCCAGGCAGCTCGGAGCGATCTGTGAACGTAAACAGGTCGTCAGACAGGCATTTCACCGCCTTGGCCGGCTTATCCGGTTTCTGACAATCACCAAGAGAAAGTGGAATATCTCCAAAAATATCTGGCTACCATGGCGTTAATCTCCTGGCACAATTCCTTTCTGTTCGTTTGAATGTCGTTACAAATGGTGCGTAGCTTCGCCCTGCTGCTGATCTATGCGTAAGAAGCCGGGAGATTTATATTCAGACGCGCTGTCCTAACCTACCCTCCATTCTTTGGAGTCAAATACCCGAGTTAATGCAATACTGATGTGACTATTTTGGACGTCGTCAAAGCATGAGTCACCCTGCCGTACACTGACGGTCTTCGCTCTGTACTTGAACCTCGTGCTGTTCGCTTTCACAGACTCGATTACAGACTTGACAATGGATTCAATACTTAACGACAACTTCGAGTGATAAATCGAGATTCGACCTCCAGCTATAGAAATAGGCGCTGTTGGCCTCCACAGGCATAGTCCCGAATTCCCTAGATCCCTAAATGCCACAGCAGGGTGGCTATTAGAACCAAGCGTTGCCGACGATACAGCTCCGAGAGAACATCCCTGTCAATCCTTCTGTTGGGGACTACAGTTGAACGTTCATGATGACTTATTTTTTTAGACTGATTTCTACCCCATGCAGAGCTCTGCCTGCACATGTTTACAGTTGTTTTTAACCACCCAGACAAAAGACATCACGGGAGGCCTGAGGACCATCTAGCAAAGACGAATGGCTTCTGCATTATATTATATTCCGGTGAAAGATATATTTCAGAACATTGTGAACATGACTCGAGGGTTCCCTGCCAGAACATAACATCTCCCTTCTTTCTATCTGTGTCGATAGTATCTTCAACAACACTCGAGTATTGTGAGCGCGCTAACAGTGGACGGGTTCTTACGTTCTGCAATGCAGTGCGTAACCACGTGTGACCGAAGAGCTGTGGGTAATAACAACCCACATATAAGTGTGTTCCCCTACAGCGTCACGCTGCACCTTTGATCACGGTAATTTACTGTAATCATGTCACCAAAGCCCACAGAAACAAGGCTGTAATTTTCAGCGATATGCACGGCAACACAATACCCAAAGGCCAGTCAAGGACCCCGTCACAAACAGAATTGTGAAACGTATGCAGCGGATTTCGTCCCATGCTGCAAAACTGGGTCTAGAATTATGACAAGTGGAGGGGGGGGGTGACCTTGGGGGGGGGGGTCATCTGACAAAAGTACTGCAAAACGGAGGAATGCACAGAAACATCTGCGGAGAAAGCAAACCTCTGAAATTCCCACGACAGTTTGGGAGTGAGCGAGCAAGTGAGCATACTGCGCACTGTTGTGGTGAAAGTCGTCAGTGATACATATAACAGACAGACACCAAGCAGCACACCCACAAACACCCCGAGTCACACTTTCCCATGGCCCGGGTGGGGTAAGGTCGGGTCCAGATAATTATACCCGTTCGTATGAAGTCAAAGAAACTTCCTTTTTTTTTCCTTCTGAAAGAAAGTCTGGGCTAGAGGCACTGCCGGACGAGAGGCACCCTGCTGTGAAACAACACGACCAATTAAACCCATCTACAAGTTTAACATTCTTTGAGCTCCCGGGTTCTCTTCTATTGAAACTTGTGTCGTTTTGAATGTGCCAAGAAACTGCGTTGCTCAAATGAAACAGTATGTAAAGTACTTTTCAACCCACAGGTTCATTTGTGACCCTCCACCACGAAATGAGTCTTCTTGAGTATTTGTTCATGTTATAAACGACTCATTTCGTGGTGGAGGGTCACATTTTTTTCCAACCGTGTCTGGTACCACCCTTCTCCGGTGTGGAGAAGGAAGTTAAGCTCGCAACTAGCCAACCCACCTTTACACTATGATTGCAATCAAAAGTCTGGCAGTATGATTTCATAGTGTTCGCAACCAGCCCGGGTGACTGTCAATGCCGTGTATGTAGCTAACACTGGCAGTGTCATGCAACCTAACGGCCAACGACTCCAAGTACATGCGACAGACGGCAATAAGTGACAAGGAAGGGGGGTCGGGGGGCGGAGGAGGTGGTGGGGGGGGTATAAAGGTGGAAGTTGAAGGAAGTTGAAGAGGCGGGAAGGGGGGCGACGGTGAGTCACGTCGTGGGAACCGAAGAACGTGACCGGCAGATTGTTGTGTCCAGGTGAGACTGGCGGCCAAAACACACACACACACACACACACCGCACTACGGTTTTCCTCCCCCTCGCAACAAGCTGATCGCTACGACAAACCCCGCCTCTCCAACTACACCGTACACCAGACGCCACACTTAGCGCCGACTAGCAGCACGGCAGGGACCTTTGATAAGCAAAAACGACGCATGTATACAATTGTTGGAAACAACAAACAGCCACGTTCTACTCAACTACTGTAAGTAACTGTAAGTAACATGAGGGAGGTATCAGGCTGCCAGGAGTTTGGAATCAGTTGTAGAGTCCAGCGTTAGCCTACAGCGCGTCAAACTCGCCCCAAAGCAGAGTTTAACCGGTGTAGTTGAAAAAGGGAGCCTTTGATAAGCAAAAAACGCCACATACAGTTGCCGCAAACAACAAAAGGGCTACATTACTGAGGGCGGTATTAGATGCCGGGGATATTGGGAACGTAGCGTCCAGCACAAGGCTAACAATGCGTCAAACTCGCCCCCAATGTTTAACCGGTGTAGTCCATAAAGTCGAGTTGTATAGACCGCTCCTTTCGCCACATCAAAGAGATATTGAGGCAATGCTAGCAGGGCGTGTACGTAAACGAGCTTATAAAGCATGAGCGTACCCGAGGGGCATAACTGAGGCAGGCAAAGTTTCAACATCGCTCATACAGCAATTTGTCAGATCCTTCCAGGGGCAAAAACTTCCCTTGCAGATATGTACACAGGCTGCCGATAACAAACGTGCTTAGTGCGACCCTCCTTTGAAAAAAAAAAAAAGGTTCACGAGGGATCGTGGTTGGCTGTGAGCGTCAGAGGAGGATAAAATGACGTACGGTTTCTGGGTACGAAAGATGCATCGCCTGGAGCAGGGGGGGGGGGGGGGGGGGGTAGGGGAGGGTGCTTTTCTTACGTTACTGTTCTTACTGACGCTATTTTGGGGGGAAAAAACAGCTCGACTTTTGCAACAACAAAAGAAGTGGTGTTGATTTGGAATTTGTTTGGTATTATTTTGGGTTTATGTCTATCGGTATTGGTACTGATGCTGATTCTGGTGTTGTTGCCAACAGAGCTCTGGTATCGGAATATTGGCAAGAATCACCAGGGGCAGAGCGTCGTCATTTTACGTCAATATTTAACTCAACCCCCCCCCCCCCCAAGTAAGTTTGGGGTTGTACACCAGTGGACACAACTTATAAAATCCTAATTAATTTATATCTGCACGGAATTCAATCTGGGACTATTGCATTTTGATTATACTCGTGTTTGCTGCAATAAGAGCCGGCAAGGAACCGTTAATCTTGCCTGCTTTTCGCATACAGGGCCAAAACCGAAAAAAAGTCAAAAACGTGGTATACTCGTAGGCGGTACGAAATGTGTTAATTAAAGGGGCAGTAATATTGAAAGACAGACGCCATTTCCACCTGTCAATCTTCCTCCATCAACTGTCCCCAAACAAATCAGCAGTGTATACATTGGACTAGTAACCTGTCCTTAGCAGGTAAGTCCGACCGAGTTTCCTGCTCAACGAACGGCCTCCAACAAGATTCCCGTGTCCTCAGGTAGAGTCCAAGCAAGATTAGGGGTACGGTAATGGGGGTATTGCTGACGATAACAGCCGCCACGTCCCCCTGCCTGGTTCTCCCCGCTGAGGCTGGCCTTGTATTAGCCGGCAATTACCCGATCTAAAGCCACCCCGGGTGCCAAAGACTCCTGGGAGAGCAAGACGAGCGGGGCCAGTGGAAGGCAACGGTCCGCCTCGAGATTCCGGCATCCCCCATGGAGACGTCACGAAGGACGGGTATGAGTCAGAGGCGGCAGGCGATAAAGGTGGAAGGGCGCTGTTTGTCGACACAACGACAGGAGTTGAAAACAGTCCTGTTGAGCAAGATAGCGGGATTTGTCCCTCTGTGAAACCTCGTTAGCTACAGGAAACGGCACTTCAAAGACATCACCACTCCGTTTCCTTTTAAACTGATGTTGCAGTTTCGCGTTTTTGGGGGACAAACGTTGCTTGCTGCCGGCCCATCCCGATGACGTCTAGTTTTGAAGGGTTTGTTTTGTAGGCAGGGGGAACTTCTTCCGCTATTCGGGCTAGGTGAGAGCACGGCCAAACCGTACTGTTTTGACAACGGGCCATACTTCGCATCAAAACGCAGTCCCTTTTCGTGACAATTCGCGTAAGTTGCCGTAAACCGTAACCAAGAAAAAAAAATCATCTACAAAACACCGCGCCGTTAAGATTTAGTCGGGGAACGGTAACAGCACATCAGAGACACGACTGCCGACGACAGACGACCGACGAGTAACACCGCAAAGAACTTCACTTGCAAACAATGCACACGTACGCAACAGTTTATTCTGACCTAGTTTCCGAAGGTGCTTCTTCCGGCAAGGGACGTAACTTTCGGTACTTTCATCGACTCTATGCATGAAGTAAGGAAATGACTCAGAACACTGACAGCAGTTTTAGCAAGAGGGTGGTTGGGTGTTTGGGGGTTTAACGTCCTTTTCCATCACTTACGGGTGATATCAAAGACGGGGCAACGATGAAAAAGCCAGCACAAATATTTGGCCCCAACCGGGATACGAACTCACGACCCGAGCATTACAAGTCCAACGCTCTACCATTCGGCCACCCCGGCTCCCCAGTTTTAGCAAGAAGATGACTTGATAGTTACAGAAAACGCCATGAAAATGTCCATACTAATCTTCTCTTTCGTTATGCAAATATAAAAGAAGCGCGAGTGAATTTTTCTAGAATTCTTCCGCCTTTTACCACTATCTGGTTCATAATATATCACCAGCGGGAAGCCACGACAGAGTCAGTTTTGCACCCAACCTGCACTGAACAATACCGTCTTCTTTTCGTACGCACTACATTTTAATTTCGGTTCTGGAAGTGCAAGTTTTATCTCTCACGTTTTACACACACACACACACACACACACACACACACACACACACACACACACACACACGCAAATCTGGACAGAAGAGAAAACTGTTATGAGATATAGTTTCCGGCATGTCTGGTAACCGATGTTCATGATGTGATCTGTCACCACACTGACAGGGCAGTCATGTCGGCGATGAGGGCCTGTGGAAAAGGGCGGTGTACAAGCACACCTCCTATGTTCGGATCAACTCCATTTTCTGCCCGGGTGCCTTTGCTTGACAGGCCGGCGAAGAACCGACTCTGCTACTTGTCAGAATCCATCTCGAATACGCTGTGTAGATTTTTGGTTATCGGTTTGGACATTTTTCTCTTTCTTCCTCTCCACCCCCCCCCCCTCTCTCTCTCTCACGCACACACACACACACACACACACACACACACACACACACACACACACACAATGATACTCACGCACTCCCCCCTGCCCCCTAGAGACCCCATCCCAACCCAGCAACCCCCCATCCCTCTTGGGAATGTATCCCTTTTCCCCTGTTACTTTTCTTTCTTTCTAATGTACAGCCCAAAGATGTTTGATTGTGTTTTAACGTTCTGGTGCAAACTCCTCTTCTTCTTTTTTTTCAGACAAGAGACACGAGATCCTTTCAAGTCGTGTACTCTCGCGCGTTTTACGTGTTTTTCTTCTGTGGAGAGTTCTCTGATCAGGGCGGGTGGAGGGTGCGGGAGTGCCGCAGGACAAGCTCGTTAGAGTCATAATGACCCTGACCGCTCGCTCGCCTCTATGTTCAGTTCGTGCCCGGGACCTTGGCGTAAAGCAGGGAGGTGCCTTTTCCTTCCCCGTCTCCTTCAGCATGACGGCAACAATACAGGCAGAATCGTGGACTTTGTTCGCAATCGTGCTAGTTCTACTGCTGCTGCTGTTGTTCTCTTGGGACGGGGAACAGCAGGGGAAAGGAACAGGTGAAGAAAACGGATGACAAAACACCTCTCACTCGATCCGAAAATCGCTGGTATGGTTAGAAAAGAAGCAAGCTTGGAGGAGCGTGTGTGTGTGTGTGGGGGGGGGGGGGGGGGGTTAGTGGAGTTGGGGGGGGGGGGAGGAGCTAGAGAGGGAGACAGTTGTTCAAGGAGTGGTGACAGAGGTAAAAACGACGCTAGTGTGGTTGGAAAAGAAGCGAGCTTGAGTAAAACGACGATATTGAGATGTAGGGAAAGGCATATGGCGAGACAATCGTCAAAGGAGTGTTGGCCAAAAGGAGGAAAAAAGAAAAGAAAAGAAAAAGGGGCCTCAAGACATCGTTTTGCGGATTGCGCACTTGTGGCCAGGAAATAGCTGAACACAGCTGTATCTTCTCAGCCAAGCGCCAGGCTGTCCCGTCCCTAGCTTAACCAGGCTGCCCGGTCACTAGCCACGAGTCGAGGTGGCTTGAACGTTCCGCTGAAAGCCCCGAGGGGACACTGTAGGTCTGCTTAAACTTTTAACGGGCTGCTCGAGGTCACCAAAGACAGTGCATGGGCCCAGAGAGCCTAACACGCCGGCTTAATCACTAGAGGTGTGAAGTTATGAGTCCACAGCCGTGTGAATTAATGAGTTTATTAAACACTGAGTTCATGACCGTTTCAATGAACTAGGTGGTAAGCCGGACTGTGTAAACGTGCAGGTATTTTTTTTTTCATCCATTTTAGTTGAACTGATCAGTGACAACTTGACAAGGGCGCAGATCAGTAGCAAGGAGGATAATACTTAAGTATCATAACAGGTGATGCATATATTTGCCAGAGGTTCGTATCCTACCGCTCAAAATTAAGATCAAGAATTGAAGTGATGACGACAATTGATATTCAGTTTCATGGTCGCAAAAGTGCGATTGCAATTGTCGCAAAAAAAAAAAATGCGACATGATGACACTTACTCGTCTTCAAGAATCACAAAGCCAACCCAATGACTCAAACCGCTCAAAATGCGAACTTGCAAAAATGAAATTGGAGTGAGTGGGTAGGTGTTTAGGAGGTTTACGTCCTTTTCCACCATGTAAGGGTGATATCAAAGACGGGGCAACGAGAAAAAGGCCAGCACAAAAAATTCTGTGGTCCCAGCCGGGATTCGAACTGAGACTACAAAAACACCTGAGTCATGAAACAACAGACTACGTTTAGCTTTCCGTTTACACCACGTGACCTAAGTGTCCCCTCCCCCCTCCCCCTCCATAGAGTGGTGACCAAAGGTCGGGTGTTAGGAACCGATTTTTTAAAAAAGCGAAAAGCAGAGGGGTGTATTTCCTCCTTCGCCATGTCGGCCAACCATCGTATCGCATCCGTCCAACTGACAGCGACAGTGGCACTATGCAGTGGGCCCCTGCCCGAGTTTATGACGGCCCACTGGTGGGACAGGGTGGTCCCCGCCCGGTACCGCCATCATAAACCACGGTCAGCACAGGCGCCGACACCACACAGGCAAACGATCATCTGTCACACACACACACGGTGCTGTCAGACCAGACCACACGGACCATGACGACGAGACAAATGCACACTAGCGATCAGAGGCGAGAGTCTGTGTGGACTTCATTGATACCCCTGATTTAGTGGACACGCGGGGCACAGCTGTCAAAAAGTGGACAATGCGGCGTGTCCCAAACACATCAAGCCTCGTCCGAGAGTTCGAGAGGTCGTGAGCATCGGACCGTGTCGACGGTGGACACAAGCACTGATCAGCCGTGTGGCGACTCAATTAACGTCTGAAAACCGATGCCGTTCGAGTTATGGTGTGCGTCAGGAACGGCCGGCGACCGATAGCCATGGTGGCTGCTTAGTTTCTTACCTTTTTTTGTTGGGGGGGGGGGGAGGGGGGTATTTTTTTTTTTTAGGCATTGTCATCATACACTTCCAAACTGCCCTTATCATGTACCCTGTCATTCAGCTGACAAAGTTGACGTCAAAACTGACTGATGAACTAAATCCCAAAATCCCACATTTTGTGGCCTGTCATCAGTTTAAAAAAAAAAAGATATACTGAAATGCCAGTGTTATGAGCCCTGCCCTTTTCTAACGAAGAGCTTATTTTTTGAACATTTCTTTGAAGTTTATATAGGGTTGAAAATATGAAACAATATTGTTCACATTTCTTACTCTTGATACCTTACACAGGGAGAATTAAACATGAATGTTTTATTGTCAACCCAAGGCAAGCATTAAACTGTCGTAATTTCAGCTTCAAAATCTTTCTTTTAAAACATCAAATGTAAGTGTCCTAAGTGAAATATATCCATTTTTAATTCACACCCTGCTGTATGACGCTCAATGGCGATCATTTCCTGGAACATTGTATGAAACTGTTAACTAACGATCCTGAATAACACCATTAACTTGAACAATACAAACTGCAAATATTACAAAACATTAAAAAACAACTACACGTATATAGCAAATAAATACACGTATATTTTGAAGACGAATTCTTTTTCATCACACGACCGGAAACAATTTCGTGTACAATTGTACCAACCTGTTCTTGAAGTCTGCATCTATTTCACTGATCGTCGTCCAACAGAACTTTTCCCGATTTGTCGTGAGAAAGTCACAAACAAATCTTGTGTCGTTTCAAAATTCAAGACATAACGATGTCCACAAAACTCACTTGTCACCAACACCCTGGACTGTCACAGGGAAACAAAAGCGTTATCCACAGAAAGTGACGCGTACGTGTTTTCTTCTAGCAGGCTCTTGATGCTGCTTGATGTAACAACCTGTTTCAACTGATCCGCACAGTGAAGACGTTGACTCCCTCCTCCTCTTCTGAAACTTTGCCCTGCCTCTCAAGATGACGCGAGACTCCCACACACCACAGCATCACACACACACACACACACACACGCACACACACACACACGGCAGAAGAGTTCAGTCAAGCGGAACGATGAATATTCAATACTTCACGAGACCATCGACTTTGATATCACTCCAGGAGGCGAGAAGCTGCCGCAAGGGGACGTAAGCAAGTGTAGAGTTGCTCCCCCGTCCTCTCCCCCCCCCCCAACCCCGACCCCCCCCCCTCCGACCTGGTACGACACTCAGGGCCATGTGACCTGCTTTACACTTTTGAGCAGGTATCTTCAGTCCAACGACCATGCCCCGAAGGAAATAAGATGATACATGATACGTTGGTAAATTTCGCCATGAATAGACTTCAATTTGCTGAGACACGGCATGTGGAAACAACGCCACCTCAAGTCTCAAAGGGGCATAAGCGGAGGCAAGACCCGTAATTTGTCTGAGTCATGCTGATGAGGTAATGGGTAACACGCTACAAAATGCCCAAACCGCTTCTTCTTTTTTGGACAGTTCACAAGTACTGTGCTCGATGTTTCCTTTCTTTTAGTATGTTTTTTTCGATAAGCATTAGCGTGCTTGTCTTGCAAACGGCAAAAAAGAAGAAGAAGAAGAAGAAAAAAAAAAAAACCACCCAAAACTGCAGGATGATTCCCACTTAATGGTGTTTTTTTTTTTTAAGCCACTGTTAGGTTACAACAGGTGCCGTATGTTCCATTTCGCTCCTCAGCCTCAGTTTCAATTTAGCTCCATCTAATGTTTTCCCGTGTGAACAGAAATTGTTGCGGTGGTATTTCTGCAATCGCGAGTTTCAGTTTACATATTTATTCTTTACAAAAATTAACCTAGCCGCTAGTACAAATGGCTAACCCAAACATACCATTGCTCTACATTTTGTTTCAATGGGGGGGGGGGGGGGGCAAGAACGCCAAGCGACTGAACGTAACTGTCTGCATGAGTTGCGAAAGTTTTGAAAGCACTGAGCGACCGCGGACTCAGTGACCGCATCTCAGCACGAGTACAGACCGATGTCTCTGACCTCGCCAGAAATAAAACAGAACATCAGATAATGAGACTTAGTAGGGCTTCGTACGGAGAACTTCGCTGAGCAGCGTAACCCACTTGCATGTAAATTAGGCACGTTACGGGTACCATTAGCTAATCGCAGCGCGTTAGCAGCTCGCGGCCTCTGCCGTGTGAGCCTAATTTACATGTAAATGGGTTACGCTGCTCAACGAAGTCCCCCGTACGAAATCCTACTAAGTCTCACTAATATATTTCACACAGATCTCCCACTGATTGTCGCATGCCTTTGTCTCTTTAATCCACCGTAAATAGATCTTGCTGATACAGGCTGACGGAAGGATTCTGTTGCTCAGATTCCTTGCACCAAAACTGCGGTTTGACTTGTCCAGCTATTGTGTCTGACTCATCCGTTGTTGTGGATGTGGCTCAAGTGTTGCCTCGGGCGACGAAGATGTTGACTGCGTCTCCTGCAGGTTGTGGGTAGCGTTAGAATTTGTTTCTCCCCTTCTTCTTCTGCGGTCGCTCTGAGACTAGACCCAAGCAGGGAACCTCTGACGTTGCCCAAAGCAAAGCTAACAGCCCGTACCCAACCCAAAGACACTCGCCCAGCCAAGCAGCCAAAGACGCATGCCAGGAACAACTTGTCCTTAAGGGCCAAAAGCCATAGGACGTAAAGCAAGCTAATGATGATCTGCGGTCGATTTGACTGGTTGCGTCAGACCTGCAGCCCGGTCGCCATGACGAATCCCACGGTCTTCTCCAGGTCATGACGGCTACCCCCCAAACCTGCACCTGTAGCTCTGCGCCCTCAGGCCAAGTCAGTTTGACGTCGTAGAGCATCATGGGCAGAACAGTACTGAAGGATGTGTTCAGGGTCTGGCATCCAGTGCTACATGGACATTCGTCAGTGCTGGCCATCTTGAGTCGGTTGAGGTGGTTCAGTAGTCTGCAGTGGCCAGTCCTCAGTCTGAAGAGGATTGCTTTCTTGGTGATGTCTCTGGAGCTGGTGGATCGGGTCAACGCGAGTTTGTTTCAAATGTTTTTCCTGAAGTTTGAGATCATCGTGGCGGAAGAAATGAGGTAATTTGGTTGGCTAACACCATTTTCCCAGGATGATATCAAAGTAAGCTAAACGGCAAGGTGTCACATACATGCATATATATATATATATATCACACAGAGAGCACACTGATACAAAATACACTTAGTGTACGCACAAACTAAAACAAAATACCGGTCCTTTACCCGTCTGTCACATTATTACTTCATGAATACAATTATCCTGTTTGTCAAGGACACGAAGCGACCATCAGTAAGTCTCTATGAATAAAACACGTCCCGCTTCAAGGCCTGAGCAAAGACCTTGGTCAGAAAGTGAGAAGAGGTCTTTAACCTTTCTGTTGTGAGTGTACAATAACTCCTCTAGAATCTTGAACTATGTTCAGACACAGACACTGGCATGTAAAGGACAAACCCGAACAACCGCCAGCTACATGTATCTTAAAGTCACAACTTCCGAAGGTAGGTAGAATAGTGAGATTTAGTAGGACTTCGTAAAGAGGACTTCGCTGAGCAGCGTAACCCACTTAAATGTAAATTAGGCTCACACGGCAGAGGCCGCGAGCTGCTAACGCGCTGCGATTGGCTAATGGCACCCGTAACGTGCCTAATTTACATGCAAATGGGTTACGCTGCTCAACGAAGTCCTCTGTACGAAATCCTACTAAATCTCACTATTGTCATTGAAGTAAAATGTAAACCGTCGGTCTTTCACCCCTCCATCAAGTTAATGATCAGTCTTGTGGCAATCGTCTTGTATATATATGCATATATCGAAGCCAGTACGGATGGTCGGCGATTGATAGTACCGATATCACATAATATCAACCTGTTTGATTGTTATCAACGCCATGATTCGCCATGCCAACCTCGGTCTTTCACCCCTCTCTCCGATTAACAAAAAATCCGCTAGTAATCATATTATACATTCCTCCGCCCGTGGCAAAGCTCCAACGACGGGAAGAACTTGATGTATACATACGAAATCACCATGAACAGAGTAATGAACAGATAGCATTGGACGGGCTGTCAAGGTCATACATTAAACATACTTTCACGCGTCTTTCTGATTTGTGATAATCCTTCCGTCATCGCGTTGTTCTATCCCCACCCTGGGCACAATATTCTGCCGTAGGGGACTCACTCGCTCACTCATTCACCCTCGCCTTTTGCCCCTTCTTGGGCATAGGCCGCCGACGAGAGTTCTCAGGGTCTCCCGATCCTGGGCCGATCTCTACAGCTGTCCTCGGGTGCATCCCGTGTTCTTTTGAGGAGCGCAACAAGCACATACCACTTCGTTTCCTTAGAGTCGAATCGACGTACAATATTTTCAAACTGTTGGGATCAAAATTCAAAAAAGTTGCCCTTGCTCTAGCAAAATTGTTGAAAACGAGTGGGACGGTATAGTGTGTATGTGTGTGTGTGTGTGTGTGTGTGTGTGTGTGTGTGTGTGTGTGTGTGTGTGTGTGTGTGTGTGCTGTTTCAGAGGTTTCATAGATGGTTGCGCTTTCCTGTGTATAGATTATGTGTATGTTGTACATAATTATATCTTGTGTCGTATCGTTCTGTGTGTAAGTATGTGGTCTTGGTTTGTTCGATTTTTTTTTTGGTATCCTCCATACCCCAAAAGGGGAAAAAGGAAACTAAAATCTTGAATCTTGAAATCTTGTATCTGCCTTTAGGTCGCGGCGCCAGGTACTTCTTGGTCGGCCTCGTTTCCTGTAACCCTGCTGGTTCCAGGTGAGGGCTTGCCGTGTGGTGCTGGGTCGTCACCAATGTCACGGCGATGAAGCGTGGGTTCGAGCCCAGGCCGAGCTTGTGATATGTGATACCGGTTTTTCCTGGCTGCCGGGCTGCTCATCGGGGGTTTCTCACCGGGTGATCCGGCTTTCCTCCCCCAGCAAAATTGTAAAAAAATATATAGGATAGGTATTTGGGTGGCGCTGCACCGCGGAAGCAGCCCGAATTTCCCTAAAGGGATAATAAAGTATTGGAAAAAAAAAACAAAGAACACATTTACGCCTAACCACAGTTTGCCTGAGGTCACCAGCGAGACACGGCCTTTACCTCTGCGTTCGGTTTATGTCGATTCTACCAGATTTTTTTTTTTAAGTTACAGACAAGGTCGGTCAAGGACATTATTTCACGTGGGCGTTGTCACTGTGTATGCACCCGTTCACTCCTGGAAGAGAAGCAAGGACACTGACTACAGCAGGAAAAGGGTTGTTGACGTTTCTCCCTACCCTGTGGTTTATTGTCTGATAGGTGCCTTGGGCTGAAGAAATTATCCTCTGCTTGGCACTGGTCGTCAAGGTCAAACTGTTAAATAGTAAACAGCCACTGTTCGCTCTTGGCTTTGGTTTTGTCATCGCTTGCATGAACGCTTTCACCGAATCGCATGGATTCGTTCAAGTCATCCCCGGCTTTCACGTTCCAATGTTACATGTGGTTTTTACAAGCTGAATTACTTTTGTCTGCACATGAAGTTTTCATAATTATGCTCTGGACTTCCAATGCCCAGGTCGTGAGTTCGAATCCCTTTTGGGGCTAAATATTTTGTGCTGGCTTTTTCATCGTTGCCCCGTCTTTGACATCACCCGTATGTGGTGGAAAAGGACGTTAAAGCCCTAAACACCCCCCCACCCACCCTGTATTTCGACTGTCAAGATACCCCGACCCCTGACCCCGCCCTTCTGGCGCCGCTACAAATGCCGCAACACTCCCTCAAGCCACGATGGTCAACTGTTTCTGTAGCGTGACCCGATCAGGTAAACCCGTCTCCCGTTCACCAGCCTGCCGTGATCCCAGACATCGTGACGCTGTCTATATGGGAACGTAATCGCCGAGCGGCGTGCTATGGCCACCCGGTGGTCAGTGGTGTTTGGCCGTATACAGTATGTCACTCTGTCCAAACCCAGCTCTACAAGCTGATCAGTTTGCCCGGTTGTCAGGGATGGCTGGTAAACAAGCAAACAGGCAGGCAGGAAAGCACACACACACACACACACACACACACACACACACACACACACACACACACACACACACACACAGAGAGGGTGGGTGGGTGTTTGGGAGTTTAACGTCCTTTTCCACCATATAAGGGTGATATCAAAGACGGGGCAACGAGAAAAAAGGCCAGCACAAATATTTGGCCCCAGCCGGCGGGATTCGAACTCACGACCCGAGCATTGAGAGTCCAACACTCTACCATTCGGCCACCCCGGCTCCCCGAGAGAGAGAGAGAGAGAGAGAGAGAGAGAGAGAGAGAGAGAGAGAGAGAGAATGTCACCATAACAGTACATTTTGTACATTGGCGAAAAAAATGAGGTCGGGGAAATCCCCTCCAGACAACGGTAACCTGGGAAATCCCCTCCAGACAACGGTAACCTGGGAAATTCCGCCTTCTCATTTGACAGGTAAGACATTGTAAAGAACCACAAAACAAACGATCTACTAACACTGGCAGCCATCAGAGAGAGACTAAAGCCGGAAGTAACCACGGGAAAGCCAGAAGTTTCGACAACATGTGATCTTCAAGACAGACTAGTTATGAATCATATTACAGAACAACACGCACGATTATTTCTGCCCACGAAATACTACCCGGAAGAAGGAAGCATAATTTACCATAAAACACCCATGTCTGCCATGGAAACAAACTATTCTGTTGTTAAACAGCAACATATAACTTGACATTAAAACACGCACATCTGCCACCAAGGAAAACTGTTCTGTTATTTGAAAGAAAGAAAAAAAAAAAAACTTTATTCGCCATAAACAACATCTGACGTCGAGGAAAAACTATTCCGTTATGAAAAAGCAGCATATAACCATTAGACACTACACAAAGAACCTTCATAATAACCAGGAAAAGTGCAGCGCGACAAAACGGATAATCTGTTCTCAGGTTTGGAAGGATAATAATTATGTTAATTAATAATGCGCAGTGGACTGTGACGCACCAGTCACAAACTGAACAAAGTCTGCTTGTTAACACACACGACGACGCTAGGGAACTGCCGTGAGGTTTTGAGCAATTCGTGCATTGCGCATTTGGTATTAGTGCAATACGCCAACATTAAATCAAACGCCTTTCTCATCATTTAATTTCATTCCAGAAAAGACTGTAAAGCTGGCACCGGCCGTGACTGCCATACTGCGAGCATCTATTGACTGTTGTCCCGGGCCCGTATGCATCAGTCGGGGTTAGGGAGTTTAGCCCCGGGTTAGAGTCTAAACTAGCTCTCGGGTTAAATTTTCTGTTGGTTTTTGTTAAATCAGGAAGGGTTCCATTCCAGCAAGGTGCCTATGCCGTTATAGAAGGAGTTTTGTCTTTCTTCCTTCGCTTCCTTTTTTTTTTATATTAAATTTGATTTTGTTTTGGGGTTTCTTTTGTCCTAGTCTGGGTTAGGCCCGTAGCCGTGGGTTAAACTAACCTCGAGTTTTACATATGGGCCCTGAAGATTTGAGAAGTTAGTGCATTACGTCACTTTTAATATCTCTCTCATAATTTAAATTTTCACTCCAGAAAAGGTGGCAGCGACTGCCGACCGCTAAATTGCAAGCAGCTACCGACCACTGTCCTTCCCTTGACACTATGACAACAAACTTCTGATAATCAACGGACAGCAGGCGTCGAGACAAGAACAACAAACTCTAGAAACTGCACGACGACTATCTCAAGAGAAGACAGGAAAGGAAACCCCGACATTTTGACTACACACGAAGCGAGCACCGACCACGCCTACCATTAACTTTTCCCATCGAAGTCATGCGCAGATATGAAAAAGGAGGGGGCGGGGTTGAAAAGGGGGGGGGGGGGGGAGAGGAATGAGAGAAGGGAGGGAGCTGATAAGAAACAAGAGCTATTGACATGTCTGTCGAGCCACTCACGATGCCGTAATTCGGGTGTAACCGATTCAAACTTACAAGTCCCGACAAGCAAACGGACCAGAGCCCGAGGAAGTGAACCGATAAACTCAAATTCTACTGTACACAGTCGCCCTCTTAACGACAATAACATTGCAGAACAAACACCTTGTCCGATCTCGCCGATGAACCTTCTGGGACCCCTTCAAATCAGTGTGTACTTATTTTATCGTTTAATGCAATTTTGCACAAGGCGTCTGTAAGAACACGATAAAAACAACCTTGAAAATTTTTGACGGGGAATTCTGAAAACTGAAAATACACTGCGTATCGCCTTCTCCAATAGCTATCACTCAATTCAGCCCCGCAGATGGATCGCTTTATAAGAAGGAAGGGGACGGGGAGGGGGAGGGGGAGGGGGGTGTTTATGTGGCCAGCAAGTGGCTAATTTGCGTCAACAACTATACCTGTTAACAAAGAGCTTACCCTTCTGTCCGGAGTAAGCTCTTTGCTGTTACCCGCAAATGTTTTTGCATCTACGGAACCGAAACAAATTCCCAATGCTTGCAGTGCATGTAGCAATGACGTTATGTTAACGTTTGTGTTTATGGTTACAATATTATGTAGGCGTGCCTGTTGCCCGTTCCGACACTGTAAGAAAGTGGTGACATGCAAAACGTTTATCTTGAACTTTAAATTTCTAGGAAGGAGATAGAGAGAAAAAAAAAATAGATGACTCATTTGCGAGCCCATAAAATCGTCGACGCAAGATTGTACGGTACTTCTCCTCCACTCGGCAACTGGTTACTGACGGTAAAATACTCCTCGAGTTTAGTCCTCACAGCCCATGTGGAAGTGGCTGTACGCCATTATGGCGCGAAGTGAGCAATCTCATTCACTGTTTTATTGTCCACAGCCCGCTGGCGGGACGTCATTGATCATGTTCCGTGGGACAACACCGAGTTGTATTGAATCGGGTCAAGCTCATTTTTCGGGGTTAATAGGTTCTGTAAACGGTGTGGGTGGTAGACAGGCAGACATCTTTCTGTTGACTGTCCCTCTAAGTATATGGGTCTGTTGACTGTCCCTCTAAGTATATGGGTCGATGGGCGATGTAGGAAAACACGTTTTATTGGTGCGGGCCCCCACGTGGACGAATACGAGATGACTATAGACACAAAAGATGAGTTGTCTGTGGACACACACGAACAGTGAATGACCTGGCTTTGTGGAGGTACAAACTCGTGTACTCGGTTGTAGTCGAAGTCCAGTCAGAGTTGGGGGGGGTCCTTGTGAGAAATGAGTGTTTAGATATGGGTCACAGTTACTGATGTCTGTACGTGGTACCGGCCATGCCATGCGTTGACAAGATAAGATGATGGATAAGCTGAACATCCGAGTCAAGAGAACGTCAAGGCAAGCGTGCGTGATTCCAATGCAGTCAAGTCCCAGCCCAATCCAATGTCCAGAAATGTAGCGAAGCAATGTGTCATAGAAATAGTTCATACTCGATGGGTTTCGAAAGTATAGCAGAAAAGCACAAAAAGAAAACAAGAAGAAGAAGAAGAAGAAGGTTTGACGTTATTCAGTACAGATGCAAGGGGCTTGATAATTTGTTAAAGCGCACGGTTACACGACTGCCAGTCTGCATGTTGCCGTACTCGGCTGCCTGCTGGCGGGCAAGTGATCCGCGGCACACGCAGCCTGCGGCGTTGCAAGGTTTGGGCAGTGATTGGTCAGTTGGCTGTACGGGGCTGCCAGTGGCTAGCTGGCTGCCAGGAAAAATAGAACGGCTTTCTATTCCCGCGCCAGCACCGGCAAGGGGGATTTGCCAGCTGGCAGCCAGCGATTTAATTAGGGTTGCCAGCGTTGCCAGCCCTGCAAGTACCAATCCTGGCAACGTGTAACAGCGGCCCTTACACTCGTAGACAGTACATAAACCTGCGACCAACCTGCGACCACAGATACAGTATCTCCCTGTACACAAACAGGTTTCAGAGCCAGGTTATGAGGACAACCCTCAGCAGACCTCCACATGCTCAATTAGCGGACTCCGTCAACACGACAGTCCTCAGCCCCCCTGTCCTCCGTCATCATGTCCAGTCACTTGTAGCCTTCCTCCCCGTCTGTCTATTCTTCCCCAGCACGGACTAGTGTATGGTGTGGGATTAGTGAACTCCGCGTCAAAGGTGTAACGTTACTACGCCAGCGTGATGTATGGCTGTACGCGTGTGCTAGTGAAATGGACCCCCGGTCACATCCACTTCAAACAATTTACTCACAGTATTTGTACACGTTACCTTGTTTGATGTATTGTCACTGTGGGACATGTACGGTTATACCGACAAAACTAAAGGAAAGGCTGGCCACAGACATCAGGTTTTCGCTGAAGTTACTCTCAGCCACAGGGCCCGAAAATAAAATGTGTAAAGGCATTTGGGCAAACCACGTGAAGTGAACAAGCACATTATTGCCATAGCTCCCTCTGCGAACAGTGTTTGTGTGTCCCTGAAGAAGAGTTTTTAGCAAAATATTCCGGAAATAAACTTTTGTCTTGTCTATCGTTCTCTAGGCGTAGTTTTGATCTTTTAGTACCATGGAGTAGCGCATGAACCTCCATATGTTTTGAAATCGAAATTAGGTCGATGAGTGGCACTGCTCTTACTGCGACCTGTTGACCCCCAGAGGACACAATCCAAACGTCCCGAAAAGAAAAGGAAACGGTAATGACTGCGAAGTGGTTACAAGTTAAGCAAATAAAAGCGACATAAGAGGGACAGAAACCACTTAACTTTCACAAAGGACGGCACAGGTCAACGTTTCGGCTTCCGCCTTCTTCAGGACATAAACAAATCTGTTCATGTTTGTTTATGTTACCCTTTTATGTCGCTTTTATTTGTCCCGAAAAGAATTGAAATAATATTTCTTAAAAAACGCAGGTGCTGGTGGTTACTTAAGGTCGTGAGTACTTCTCAGTTCAGCCGGCCTTGAGCCCCTAAAGAATTGTTACAGTTACAAAATCAGGGAAAAAGAGGGCTGGGTGGGATTAACACGACACGGCGCATAGTTGGACAGAATGAGGTCCATTCCCCCAGCACGATTCTAACCAAACCTGACAAGGGTGTCAACTCGCTGACCGGAACAAAGCTAACGCCATCAGGAAAAAGAACCTAAGCGCCTAAAACATCCGCGGGACGTAAGCCCCTTTTCTAGATGTTGGTATCGGGGGGACATTACGGGAGACCTGTACTGCTAATCCGCTGTGATTGACCGTGACCGAGATCCAACCTTACTGGCTCTTGTCGTGCCTCGTGACTGACTGTGATTTACCGTGACGTTGGCTCGCCTGATTAGGCCTGCACAATACGTCGGCTCCTTGGCTTGTGTTGTCCTCAGAAAAAGGAAACGGCCGATTTCAGTTACGAATAATGTTTGTTTGCAGCAAGGGATGGTCGTGATCGCTGTGTTATTGGCGGCTTCTGTGTAATGTGGCTTTGTTGTTAAAGAAATTCGTGTTTGATTTCTGTGTGGATTGTTTAGATAATCCAATAAACGGGACGCATGTAGGTGTGGGCCATGAGAAAAGGGGTCGTGGACACGAAGTCTCTCTCTCTCTCTTGAAAAATGACCAATGTATGGCCAAATCTGCTCCGTTGAAAAACAAAGTTCGTTCGTTCGTTTGTCCTCTATGTGTGTGCCACGGGGCGCGCGCACGCAGGTCTGTGTGTGTGTGTGTGTGTGTGTGTGTGTGTGTGTGTGTGTGTGTGTGTGTGTGTGTGTGTAAACTCGGTGAAGAACCATTCTGTAGGCAATAGAAAGGGCAAAAAAGTTGGATGAAAACAGACGACATGAAGTGCCATATAAGGCCCACACTGTACGTTCGTATATCACATATTACACAACAGGAATATTACCCCCAACCATAAAACTGCACCCAGTTAAACAACACCCTCAAAACATAGACTTCATTCAATACTTGAGACAGCCGGCCACTTAGACAAATAAACAGAGCACCCTGAACATAAAACTTTATCAACTGGAGCGGGCCAGACTGTCAGTGTTTAGGACTGAGGGAAAACCATCACTCTTTTCTTAACCCTGACCAGATAGCTGATCAGTTTTCTTTCCAGATTGGCGAGTTCTAGTACTATCTAGAGAAAAATCAGGCTGAAAGCCAAAAGAAACATCGCGAGTTAAACCTGAAGACAGTTTAATCAGTGGAAGTGATAACCACAGGAAGGTCCGGACCCCATGAACAAACAAACTGGAAGACTGGACGGAAAACAAGACTTTGGATTTTCCGTACTGATAAACTTCAGCTGCTAAAACTCTCAAACCTAGAAAAATATACACTGAAAGCATGCGTCTGATTTCCGGAAGGTTCTAGGCCAAAAGGGTAAATATCATGCGTTTACCGGCATTTACGTTTCCTACAAAAACAAAGTACTGAATTTCAAGAGAAGGAAACTTCAACATGTATTTCTACTTCTCGTGGTTTTAGTTTTATATCTGGAAGGGTCTGCTTCAAAACGTTACCGGTGTATCAGAAGTACTTTCATGTTCATCGTTTGTACAAAAAGAAGAAGAAAAACAATCATTTCAACAGAAGGAAACTTCTTCTCTAGCGCGTGTCTAATTTCCGGAAGGTTCTGGGCTAAAAAGGTACCGCTACTGTACAAAAAGAAATAATCTGGCTGCAACAGAAGGGAAGGTCTAGCCAGATGTCCGCAGCTCAAGGTCCAAGCGTCATTCACTGTACACTGAACGGCTCACATTGCCAAACATAACAGGGAGACGGGAAGGTATTTAACTGTAAAGAGCTGCCAACGTGATGTGTTTGTTGACCCTCCTCAGGTCCGGTAACGGGCCGTAACGTTAGAACAGTCTTCCAGCTCGATCGCTAACACACACTCGGACAGGTCGTTCACACTGACGACTAATCCAACCCCTAGGTGCTTTTTTTTTGCGATATATGAGAACGACAAACAAGCTCTGTATGTGGTCTTTGGAAACTAGACACAGTTACCCTTTATTGGCCAAATCACCGACCGCGGCTTTGGTGCCGACTTTGCTTCCTTTGGCCTCCGTGAAAAGAACACGAAGAATAGGGCACACGAAGAATAGGGCACTAAAATAGAGTGGTCGGGTAAATAGCACTCAATCTGGATGGCCCGTCCGTACACAGCGCAATACCCTTCAGTTCCTGCGCCGTTTCCAATCCGGTAAGTGCGCAATCAGAAAACTATACAGGAGGTAAGACAACAAAGGCAGTAACGGCCTGACCGCGACTGTTAGTCCAGGCGTGAACACAACCAATATTTGCCCCCGCGGTGGCCAGGTATGGTCGGCTTTGTTTTGGCGCTCACCGGAGACGCCGCTTGAATGGCGCAACAAAGTTTGCTTTTCTGTGAGTGGCCTTTCCGGCTTTAGCGCAGTGTGTGGATGTTCGCGCTGTCCGCCATTATGATGGACTATTACTGACAATGCGCGGGACAATCACAATGCCACGGCCAGGTGCGTGTAGTCAGTGTATGATGGTCAGGTACCATAGACTGAGCTGGCTGGACGTACGTGCTGAGTATGATAAGGGGGTCAACAATGGACTGTATACTTACCATGCTAGCGTTAATCAAATTGTGGGCCTCATTATAACACTTATACAATGGACACAAACCTGGTGCATGCTTGCTTCTTCTTCTTCGATCACTCAGACGTACATGCTTACTCACGAATATCGAGGGTTCCCTGCCAGAAGGTAACAACTCTCTTCTTTCGATCTGTATCGATAGTTCCTGCTGGTACGGAACCCTCGATATATCATAGTATCGACAATTATTATAAATGCACGTTTTACAAAAACGAAAGATTTGACGAGTCTTTCATTAAAAACAACTCGCAATCTGCAAAAAACATCAGATGCTTCGTTCTGTTTCTTTCGCCAGTTTTGTCCATTAGCCAGTGCGCTATAAGGAGACAAAGTAATCACAAGCTAAAGAGCTGTTAGTTTTGGTTTAGATTTGTATGTGCATGCGATCTTGTCTGCTGGAAATACTCTCAATAAATTTTGTCGGAGTCGACGTTGTTTTTAACTTAGAATTAAAGGACAGGAAAAAAGATTTGTGTCTGGGGTTGCGCCGGTGAGAGGTACATTTTCACGGATGAGTGCACACAGCCAGCTTACCTTAAACCGTTCCAGCACCTGCATGGCGCGTGCGTAGCCATCCTTGGAGTAGACAGAGATGGCTGCCAGGATCTCAAACACCTGCTTCTTGACCGCCACGTTAGGGTTGGCCAGGGCTGTCACATCACACACAAGAAGATCACGTCATAATGGGCACTTTGTATACGTCATAAAGGGTACTGTGTGCACGTCATAATAGGCAATATGAAAACGTCATAACAGGCACAGAAAGAACGAATCATGACAGGCACAACAAGCACAACGTCATAATGGGCAATACGAATGTGGACGTCATGATAGGCAAATGAAGCATTCGCCATAATATTCAATATGTACACGTCATAACAGGCACAACAAGCACACGCCATTAAAGGCAAAGGCACTCGTACTTACAGGCACAAAGGGCACGTGTCATAATAATTATGCACGGCCAAGGAACTTGCCTACGTTATGCTAATATGTGTAACAGCACACTCAAATGAGTCGTGAATGACTATGCCATGTGAGCAAACATTAAAACATCGCAGAGACGACCAACAACAACAGCATGAGAGTCACACACTGAATAAAATTAGTCAGCTGAAAGGCTCGTGTGGAATCTGAACGAAACGGGCTGCATTGTGTCACAAGGACACTCATTACACGTAAGAATGGAATCACAAATACCACACTAGCAAGTGCTGTAATTGTGATAAGTGCAAGTGGGGTTTACAGGCAAGCGACACACAACCCAACCCCTCCACCCTCCTCCCATACCCCCGTCAACATCTACAGAGACACACAGACACAAAGGCAAATGATGATGATGATGATGGTGATGATGATGAGAGAGAGAGAGAGAGAGAGAGAGAGAGAGAGAGAGAGAGAGAGAGAGAGTGTTTGGGAATTTAACGTCCTTTTCCATCACGTGCGGATGACATCAAAGATGGGGTGACGAGAAACAAGGCCAGTACAAACAGAAAGAGAGGAGAGAGAGAGAGAGAGAGAGAGAGAGAGAGAGAGAGAGAGAGGGGGGGGGGGTTCCCGATCCAAGAAACTTCTTGTGTGTGTGTGTGTGTGTGTGTGTGTGTGTGTGTGTGTGTGTGTGTGTGTGTGTGCGCGCGCGCGCGTGCGTGTCCGTGCGTGTCTGCGTCTGTGAACGCGCAAACGTTCGTGTGTGACAGTCACACCCTTCAAGGGTTTTCATCAGGCGGCGGGGACCAAGCTACGGCACGATCGATGAATTAGAAGAGTGTCGGCCTTTTGTGTGTATTCCGTCTCAGACTTGCAGACTTGCAGAACTGCAATCACAGCGTCGCCTCATTACAGGCTGACTCAGCGCCCAGCGTCACACATGCACGGCTCCTAGCCGATACGGGATGTCACTGGTCGCTCGGAGGACACAGGCTGCAACAAAACCCTTTGTTCTGCCGGCTCCCGGGTCGCTACAGCCTTAATCACACGCAAACCCAAGCAAGGGGCTCCCATGTTTGAAAAAAAAAATTCTTTGTCTCTCTCGACCCACCATATCGACGCTTAGCGCATCAAACCGCAGACTTTCATGCTTTCGGCGATCAGTGATATCACATTTCACGGTACACATACACGTTCGCTGAACTACATAGATTCAAAATCTTGATACCGTGCATTTATGGGTGTTTAAACAGTGCTCGTGCTGAATTAATGAATAAACTTTCCGAATCCTGCAGAGCTGGCGTGCAATGAGGTGTGCATTCATTGCATTTCAACCATGGGAAATGCAAAAACAAAGTGCACACGTGGCACGGCTTTTGTGGACCTAGAGGTGAAATGTGTCCTTGAAAACATAGGTGCTGCTTTCGTTAAAAAGGAAAAAAAAAAGAAAGAAAACAAAAACTCTATCATCAAAAGACCACAGTTTCTGCAAAGGTAGGTTCTAGTCCAACCTAAAAACCCAGCACCCGCAGGCACTGACACCACCCCCCCCCCCCCCCCTCCCAGCACGCCCCCCCTCCTTCATCCCCTCCATTTCCCGGTCCATGGACATCCGAACAGTTCTATCGTCAGCTGGCGAAAGGTCTTTAGTGCTTATAAAATCAGTGATGATTAGGCTCGGCAGTTGGACTTCCTACCACTGACTCACGAATCATGGGGATCAGTTGGAGCTGGCTGAAGCCTCTGGAACTAAAGGCGCATAACGACCACAGCCTTCTGGGTCAGCCTGGGAGCTTTCAGATATGACAAGAAGACGCCAGACTAAGTACTGTACGTTTCAAGTGTAAGTGTGTTAGCAAATACTTTCCACCGCTCATGGACCATCTAGACGAAGTACTGGCACTGGCTATGGATACGGCTGCTGCGACTAACGGTATCAAAAAGCACAATCAGAATCCTCGGATCACCTTACGGTAAGCTTCCACAATGCACTGGAAGACTCCACTCAGTGAGACTTAGCATATCTCCTCAGCTGGATGATAAGAACTTGAGGGGTGTGGAGTGAAAACAGGCCCAGGTCGAGTGACCCACTGCCCGTGGTGATGTGGTGGGCAAACAAAAGCAGCCCGGAGCTCGCAGTGTGCAAGTGTTGGGTTGTTTGAGCGTCACTTACACGCAATGTGGCCAGAGCAGGTGGCGAGGCGAGGGGCAGGAAACAGCACTAATTGCTCCTACAGCCAGCGACGCCTCGAGATCTTTGACCAAGGCAAAGCCCGCTCCGTTAGCTCGCACTCCACGACGTGCTGGCCGTCACAGCGGCGAGAAATGGAACGAATGTTAAGCGCGTGGTTGGCCGTGGCGTGGCGTGCTGCCCACACGAGACTCTTGTCAGCAAGCCTTCCCCCTCCAGCATCATTCTCAACGCCGGCCGGCCAGCGTGTGATTGACATCCCGTCGTGTTTATACGTCTCCACGACCAGCTGGCTGTCTCTTACTTTTGTTTCTGTATACAGGACACGTCCTCAGCGTTTAACTGGAGACGTGTGTGTCTGAAGCTGGGAGTGTTCAGACCTCGACCTGATCAATCATATCTGCTATTGTCACATATGTATCTGTTCCAGTTATCTGTCCCTTGTTTCATCAGGGGAGCCGTTGTAGCCGAACTCTCAGAGCGTTGGTCGTTTAGTGCCAGGGTCGTGAGTTCGATTCCCGGCTGGGACCAAATAGTATTACCTTTTGTCGCGTCTTTCGTATAAGCCGGGGGGATAAAGGGTGGGGTGGGGGGGAGGGGGGAGGCTGTTCATAGGGTCACTTCCAGAATTGCAAGGAAATGTAATGACCCAATCAATCTACAAACCAGGTTGCTGAGACATTCAGCAAAAATTTCAAATATTTTCCCCGTGAAAGTGGAACATGCACGACTCACACGCTAGGGAATAAAACCAAAGCAAAAACTTTTTTTTTCTTACTTTTGTCCCCCTGAGGCACCGTAACGTCCCGAAGGTCTTGGCGTTTGATTAGGGTCGTAAAAAAACCCCAAAAAAACACCGCGGTAATGCTAGGTTGGGAAGTGTATCTTCCATCAAAATGAAAACGTCCTAATTACGTTCCTTGCAACACCTTTTGGGCAATAAAATTCACACGTAACGTGTCACGCATCCCATGCCCAAAGGGTGAAAAACATTACTGCCTATCAAAAATATTCATAATACATAGTTAGATCACGTTTTTCTGCACTCGTTTCACTTGCAAAGCACATTTACAAAAAAAAAAAAAAAAAAAAAAAAAGAGAGAGAGAGAGAGAGAGAGACAAAGAGACAGAGACAGAGAGACAGAGAGAGAGAGAGAGAGACAGAGAGAGACAGAGAGAGACAGAGAGAGAGAGAACGAACGAACTTTACTTTTCAACGGAAAAGATTTAGCCATACAATGGTTAATTTTCAATCTGCCGTTGCTACAGAGAGAGAGAGAGAGAGAGAGGGCGAATATTCTCAGAACATGTATTTTAAGGGCAGTTGTGCACGCTACCTGACGTAGAGTAGGACACGAAAATTATTTGCATATGTGTAACTTCCTACACACAGTAATACGTAAATGAAAGACGTGCTTAATGGGGGAAAGGCAACCACGATCACTGTTTCTTGTTAATATTATTCATTAAAATTAGTTCCTTGTTCTCCGACCATGTCATTTCGTGCAAAAGCACACACACAAAAAATGTAGTTTCAGTGTGCAGTAGTGGATTATGAACTTATTAAACCGGCTCGACGATGCAGGACATAAAGAGTCACTGCAAAAACAACCATGCAAACTGGCATTGCATTTCAGAGTTGCCTACAGTATTCTGTTTGTTAATTTGCTGTAATGACTTTCAATTTCCATGCATGTAATTTCCAAAGCCTCGTATGACGTTGGCGTGATCGTGCGTTGAAGACAAGATGAAGTGCTCTCGGCCAAGTTCATCATGAGAACAGGTATCATTTTCATCGATGGAGGACTAAACGTCCTCATTGACCAAAATGACCACCGTTCATATCACACTGCCTGTATCTTTTTCATTACAGGCATAACCAGTGTCAAAGATGAGTGCTGCAGATTGAAAATGCACCTGTAGGAAATTACGTATAGGAAAGTTACGCAAACTAATAAAACAGCCGGTAACAATTAGCAAAAGTGTGAATCAAATGTCACTGATATCAGACAGGTTTGAGAGTGCTGCAGATTGAATGCACCTGTGTGACATTACGTAGGAAAGTTACGCAAACTAATATAAAACAGCCGGTAACAATTAGCAAAAGTGTCAATCAAATGTCACCGATATCAGACAGACAGGTTTGACGAGTGATAGCAAAACACCGCAAGTGACAAGCGGTATGTGACGATATGTAATACTGATGATTGGGGGGCGGAACCAATGTATCATTCGCCGGTAAGTGTCACGTCCCCCGTGTGCAGACCGCCAATGAGACACAGTAGACAGCACGACAGTCTGTGACTCAGAGCTCGACAAGGTTACACAAGCACACGAACCGGGCAACGTAAGCAGACGACATGTCCTCGGGGGCGCGGGGAACAGCTGGCAGGTGATCGTGCTCGGTAATACATTTGGTGGAAAGTGTGGTAAGCTGCAATTAGTGCCGATCTAAATTGTGTCGCTCCAACTGAGAGGAACCGTCCGCGATAGCTCAGTTGACATCCAGCTGTGTCTAGTATGAAAGGTAACTGACCCTGGCGCTATGCAGCGTCCACTGAGGACTTAGCGGCGTGTGGGTGGGTGGGTGGATATTTGGGGGTTTAACGTCTTTTTCCACCATATACGGGTGACATCAAAGACGGGGCAACGATGAAAGAGCCAGCACAAATATTTGGCCCCAGCTCACGACCCGAGCATTAGAAGTCCAACGCTCTGCCGTTCGGCCACCCCGGCTCCTTAGCGGCGTGTGTCTCGTCAGTATGCAGCGTACTGTATTCTGCAGAACCGTTGCACACCATCCTCCTAGATTGAAGAAGACTGGTTGACTAGTTCTTTTTTTCTTTTTTTTTTGTTTGCTGCCCCAACTCTTTGCCAGCTCCAGTGGTGTTCCTCCCAGGTCATGGGTGGAACCCACGGAGGACTCGGAAGCTGGGACAATTTTTATTGATTTATTTGCATGATGATGGAGATGAGGATGATAGTAAGATGATGCTATGGAGGTCCATGTGGAACCCACGGAGGACTCGGAAGCTGGGACAATTTTTATTGATTTATTTGCATGATGATGGAGATGAGGATGATAGTAAGATGATGCTATGGAGGTCCATGTGGTTTGGGACTGCGGGACAGGGCCGCATTCCACGCATCCTGACTAGTTCTACTAGTGTGATTTACGGCTAAAGTCACAGTCATTAGATAAAATAATAATAATAATAATAATTTATTTATATAGCGCTGTAACCTACTTATAAGGCAGTTCTAAGCGCTAAAAGTACAGGTAAAGGTACACATAAAAAGTCAAGGTTCAGGGCCAGGGCAACTGCATGTATGGTACTTAATAAGGAGATGAAGAAAGACGGAGGCAGATTAGACGGTGCTTTGAGATGAAAACAGGTAGGTTTTTAGATTTGTTTAGAAGGTTTCGAGGGAGGTTGACTGGCGGAGCGAAAGAGGCAGAGAATTGCAGGCTTTTGGACCAGCGTAGGAGAAGGCTCGACAGCCAACAGAAGAAAGTTTAGTACGTGGGATTCTGAATATCAGAGTATCGGATGAAGACCGGAGGGAACGTGACGGAGTGTAGTGTTCCAGATACTGATACAAACTGAAATTAACACTTCACTACTGGACATTATGAAAAGATAAAACTGTTAAAAATTTCAACGTGGGCTGCATTACCTTTAATTTCGAATAATTTGGCAATGAAACCTTAATGACAATTTGGCAGCGTCTCAAAATCACGTCACATTCCGGTCAATGACTCTTACCTTTCCCACCTTACTCAAGGAACTCACGGAATAACAAGTTCGCATGCCAGACCACATCACACGCGCTCTAGTTTATTCATTAGCACTGGTGACGTTTTCCAGGCGACATTTCGACGTCGTGGCGACACGTGTCAGGCCGTGACAGCGTCCTTGCGTCGCCATTTTACATGAATATTTGAATATGTCAGCCACAAAATATGATCAGCACGAAAATAAATTAAAAAAGGCGACGGATGACTCGAAGAAGCACTAGATGACAGGCTGCACTTTGTGAACCCATTTCTCTTCTCTTTTCTTGCCACTTAGACTGTAAGTGGTTTTATGATCTCTAATTGTGAGCCCGCGTTATGTCCACGCTCAAGGAAGTGGTGACAGTGTTAACAATTGGACATGGCGCCATGTGCAAGGATGAACAGACGCCAAATCCGTCTCGGTTTCAAATTAAAAAGAATGTAATTCTTGGACAGTTATTTCGGTGCACGGACAATTTTCATGACGTGACACACGTTCCAAAGTGTCGTTCTCTTAAGTCACTACGTCCGCCTACGGACTCTGTGACGTGAAATGTGACACTGACGTTGACACTGACACTTCGTGACCAGGCTGCCAATCTCGGCCCCCAGAAAGCAGTACGTAGGTACATGTATAAGCGAACGCTAAAGCCATTTACGAAACCACCTAAAGCCCCCTTGTCAATCCCGAAACTGACCAGCTCATGCCACTCAAGGTAGGGGTCGCACAAGCACTGCAACGCGTCCAGATACAATGCCGACTTTGCCCGCTGGCTGTCTTTCCCGATTAGCTCCTGTGACACATTGCCAGCCAAGTATACAGAAGCAAGCCTTTTTGCATTTTTGTTTAGACGTTCAGAAGGCCATGTAAGTTTCAAAAAACCCTCCCCCCCCCCCACCCCATTCTCACCGTTGAAAAGGATTGGCTTTGTTTCGGTAGTTTTGCACGCGCGTCGCTTGTGTTGCAAATCAATGCCCCTTACGTCACAGCAAAACACTTGAGCGCGTCAGTAAATCTAGACAACAGCTCCAGTCAGATTACCGGGCTCAACAAAAGCTGATCTAAGACAGAAAGTTACCCCTCACCGGGGGGTATCAAGGACATATTCGGGTCCGCTGCGTACAAGGCCAGAATTGTAGACATGCCCTTAGTCGCCATGATTTAAACTCTTTTCCTCGTTCGCGGATATGTTTTATGTGCCCATGTCGTGTTTTGGAACAAGTGTCTTCATTAAACTGCGACAAGACGAAGTTTAACTCCAACGGGCTCCAACTGGACGCATGCGAGAGCCAGGCAGGCCATCTTCCTGCCGTCATCGCCATAATAATAATAATAATAATGAGTATTGTATAGGCGCTTTACACAATTTCATGAATCAGCTCAAAGCGCCGCGAACTGAACCCAACACGCACGCTCACGTGAATCACACGCATTCTCTCACACACTGGACATACACATAGTACAATCACGTGGTGCGAAGGGCCGGCTCAGCTATTTAAATTTCGGAATTTGGTGGGCTGAACATTTCCAAAGCAGAGGGGGAGGAAGCCGGAGTACCCGGAGAGAACCCCCGACGATCGGCCCGAATGAACGGTGCCACATACGAGAAGGAAAAATTCTGTGCCCCGAGTGGGACTCGAACCCCTCACCTCTCGCATTGGTGACAAGTCTCTTAACCACTAGACCACCGACCGCCGCCATGGATTTGACAGGCCTTTAGATCTTTTTACCAGACGACGGCAGAGGCAATTCTTTGCAAGGACAGTCAGCTGACGGTCTTACATGTTTGCACTGTTCAGTTGATGTGTTGCTTAAAGGCCCTAATTTTAAGAGTATTAGCTGGCGACGCTGTGGCGCCTACACTCGGCCTTGTAGCTGACAGCTGGAGCAGACGACAAGGGAAACATGCTGGCCGCCATATACGGACACCTGAGGTTTCCTCGTCTGCGCGGCCATCGAACGTCAGTGCGTCGCATTCGGAGCTTTACCAATCTGTTCCAAAATCCAGTAATGATAGCAGTAGCGCCTTTAATACAGGACACCTAGGTTAGATGAAAGAGGAACTTGCCTGCACCAATTCATGTTTGCTTAAAGTCTGATCGTTCCTGCAGGTGTGACTTTCGTGTTTCGGAAAGCTGCACTTTGAGCAAAAGATTGTCAAAAGCTAATAGAAATCCAGTCCAACGTGTGTTTTACACAAGCTGTTACAATAAACGCAGCTGTTTTTGAGGACACCTTAATCTCAAAGACCATAAATCCTCGCAAGGCGTACGCCAACTTTAGTAGAATTAACAGCTGTTCCCTTTCTTCAGGGGAGCCGGGGTGGTCGAATGGTAAAGCGTTGGACTTCTAATGCTCGGGTCGTGAGTTCGATCCCGGCTGGGGCCAAATATTTGTGCTGGCTTTTTCATCGTTGCCCCGTCTTTGATATCACCCTACGTGGTGGAAAAAAACGTTAAACCCCCAAACACCCACCCACCCCCCCCCCCCCCCTTTCTTCACGGGTGTCACCTTGACTGTACCCCTGGAAATCGAGCGTGTGGCCAAAAAGAACAGACAGCATTCAGATTCCCGGTACAAACACAAGGGGATGTCTGCAGCATCTCTAGCGAACACACAAAGTACCAACATACGCCCCAGGGCGTTGAAATCCCCCTTCCTCAGTAGAGAAACAGACGACCTCTTCACTAGTTCCTCCCCTTCTGTGTGACGGCGGGCCAGTGTTATGAGTATAATGACGATGATAATTGTCTGCTGGACCTTGTTCTTTGACGACAACATCCTCGTCTCACTTCCCAAACCCCTCGCTGGACATCTCAAGGAGCGCCCGCCTGTGGGGAGCATTCAGCGATTTACCCGCCCCCCAGAAGACGTGTTAAATTGTCCCAGCCATCGACCACAGTCATCCGGAAAAAAAGGGCATAAGCGCTTTATCTACTCCAATGCGCTTAGGCCTTTTCTCCAGAAGACGGAGGACCAGTCCTGCTGAGTGGAATCACTTTTCTCTTCACCGTGACAATTTTACGGTAGAGTGGCGCAAAGTTGCGACCATTAAGGTAAATGACAGTTTAGAGGAGGCGCCTGGACGGTTGTAGAGACGGGTTGCCTCTGTCGATAGTCACGCTGTTTAGTGTCCAGGCTTTGGCACTGTGACCGGCGTTCGGACTATTGGTCGATTACCTTTCTGCGGGGAGTTGGTCATTACTCTGTCACCGTGGGGCAGAATTATTCCCTCACGTTCAACAGTCCCTGGGCAGTTCAGAGGAAGGTGGCCGGTCTGAAATGACTGGTTGGTCCGTCTGTCTGTCAGTTGAGACTAGGATCATCCCAGTGGGAAAGAAAATGACAACGGGATTTTGGCCTAGTGGTTAAGGAGTCCGCCTGCGGTGTTGAGGTACCCGGTTCGATTCCCTTGGTGGGCAGGAACTTGGCTGAGGATTTTTCCTCACCAGATCTCGAAAAATTCACGCGAAGACTCGTCGCAGCCTCGGTTACAGTGCCACTCTTGCCGTCGTCTAAACACGCGTGCATAATTATCAGGAGTATACTTGCAGTAGAACAGCGAAGTCATTACTCTCCGAATACATGTGTAGCCGAGTGGTTTGGACCCTCTCGCCCACTACCCTAGGTTCTCCGGCCAGCAGTGTGCCGCCGGCTTTGTTCGCCTGTAGGCTACCGCACGCGTGAAGCGTTGCGGATCCACGATAGCCACGTGTCAGTTAGTTGTGTTTGTTTGTGTCCATTTAGTGCTAAATATCTCCGCAGTCACTTAACCTAAAGTTATCATGTAAACTGTAGTAGTTTCGGAAGAGTTTGTACTTTTTAGTTATGTTTTGTTTTTAGCGCTGTTTTGTAGTTTAACGGGTGTATTTTGCCATTTTCACCACTTTTCGAATGCGTGGTCCCAGCCTTTACGCTCTTAAATCGGCGATAGGAAATTCTTTGTACATTGATAATGTTCCAAACTTATGCCATCTTAGAGTACTTTTCACGCTCTTTTCAACGCAGTTTGTTTGAAGTTTGTAGCTGTTGTATTACGCCCGCTATTGTTAGTTTTCTGTGTGTAAACAAACACAGATTTCGCTGCTACCCGAGCATCTAGCCCTTGTTTCTGCTGCGAGCGGCCGTTGCTGTCTTTGCGGCTCGCGCTGGGCGCATAAGTAGCCGCGAGCTACGCCTCACTGGACAGTCGCCAGCCAGCCCTGCCGCGAGTCACTGCACGGATTGTCGCTCCCCGCTCTGCCATTTGCTGTTGTTTTCCTGTTGAAATAAAACTCATGTCATAGCGACCGCTGTGTTTGCCTCCCTGCCTGCCTGAACTCACTCAACACCATCACACATGCGCCACAAAGCAATGGCTGATCGGTTGGCGCCAATGCGATCTCATTTAATGTCTGCAGTGACTCCCTTTGTTCAGTCTAAGTTCTTAAGCTCTTTACTGACATAGGTCATTGAACCTCACGCAATTGGCTCCGTTACATTGTCTTTTCCATTGACGAGCGGGCCAGTGTTTGCTTCGTGACGATCAAATTCTCTCTCTCATGATTGTGGTGTGCGTGTGTGCGTCTCTCTCTCTCTCTCTCTCTCTCTCTCTCTCTCTCTCTGTGTAATACGTAACAATAAATATGTTCCAATTGTAGCTAGGCCATTGTAGCTTAATGAACTCTCTCTCTCTCTCTCTCTGTAATACGTAACAATAAATATAATGTTCCAATTGTAGCTAGGCCATTGTAGCTGAATGTTTTTTCTCTTTTTTTTCTCTCTCTCTCTCCATAATTATTGCTCTAGTAAGGCAGAAAGTAATGTATTCTTTTGAAGATACGTAACTGACATGCCCAACCCATATCTTCTCAGGAGCAGCTGTCCGATGTTTACGTCAGACTTTCATTTTCTGCGCTGTATGTCCTGGGGCAAGACTTCTCCATTGTATCATTAGCGATCTGCATTCCTCCAGTTCACGGAGATGACAGCTATGCATACCTGAAAGGCGTGGGTGTTTTTTGTTATTTTTTTTTCCCCTCCGCACATTAGGTCAAAATGCTATCTGAATTTCGCTGTTATAACTTTCAAGTAAGGAAAGTTCCTCGCTTTGGTTTCGCGGTCATTATAACAAAGTGTCCTCTGAAAAACGCAAAATACTATCGGAGTTTTACATTAAATGACTTATGTTTCAGTTCCGGCAAACCGTTTACATTTTTATGCTGTGCTATCTGGTTAAAAAAAAAGGGGAAATATGCAGCGAGTTGTACAAATGAAAACTCCTGGCGACTGGGTGGGTGGGTGGGTGTTTGGGGGTTTAACGTCCTTTTCCATCGCATACGGGTGATATCAAAGACGGGGCAACGATGAAAAAGCCAGCACAAACATTTGGCCCCAGCCGGGATACGAACTCACGACCCGAGCATCAGAAGCCCAACGCTCTACCCAGGCTCCCCTCCTGGCGACTTTGTCCATAAACGTATTGTCTTTCTGTCGTATATATATGCATTCTTCGTATACTTTGAACCCTGTGTTGAATTTCCTATTTTTGTATGTTGTAGTATCGTGCAGGTCAATCAGCTAGACTATTAACGTCCCCAACACAAGCACGATTGGAGACGGAACTACGACTGATGGAAAATACATGTACCAGGGACGAAGATTTGCCGGATCCACAACACAGCTCAGTCACCCCGGCGGAATCACGACCTACCTGCCTACTCCGACAGGTGTCGCCCCGTGCGTCTTGACGTGGGTGGGTGGGTGTATCTGTACACCTGGCACACGAGGCTTACTAGTTAGCCATGATGTCGTGGCCATTGATCACGCACAACCAGACTACGATTTTTGCTGATACATTCCCCACAAATGTAAAGAGCTGAAAGTGCAAGCTCATATTTCAAACACGTGGTTTCACCCGACAGGAATCTTTGCCAAAACTTTAGAAACGAAGTAACGGCAGGGGAAGAAGAAGAAGAAAAAAAAAATCCGCCATTTTGACGGCCTGTGAGTGAAGAGCTTCAGCTGTGCCCCCTGTCTCTTCCCCCTCCCCCTCGCATCAGCTGACTGAGTGTTTGTTCGCCTTGGCCCTGCACGGAGGACACATGATACGAGGGGTCGGGCCGTTGGGACTGGGGGAGGCCAGAACACGTCACAAAAAAAGTGACACAAATTTGGGTCATCGGCGATCCTGGCATTCACACACAGCGGGGAATTTGGAGGGATGGCCCGTGTAGGTGTGGACATGTACGAGAGAGAGAGAGAGAGAGAGAGAGAGATGATGATGATAATGATGATGATGAAGAAACTTTATTACATAAGGATTGAGATATATAGGTTCACGAGAACCTGTCTGACAATCTGTCCTTGCTAAACTCCAACAACGTAAGATTATAAAAAGACGAAGGGGAAAGAGAAAAAAAGCTAAATCAAAATACAAAACAAGCATATGCATGTCACACACACACACACACACACACACACACACACACACACACACACACACACACAGAGAGAGAGAGAGAGAGAGAGTCCGCATCCGTTTTGAGGACATACTCATACTTGGGTCAGAAGGACAGCAAACATTTTCGTATTTTTCTTGATTAATTCACATCCTCCTCAAAACTCCTGGGTGGAGTACGGTGAGTCATCTCCCCTCCCTGCTGAGTTTCATTTTGTTCAGCATATTTCGCTTTGGTTAGCGTTAAATCATACGTAAACACGACGGTGAAAGGTGAAAGTCCCGCACTGTAGCAACATCTTTAGGTGAAGAGCTCGGCACAGCTTCGGCTATTCTTCAGCTGACATATTCCTAAACGGGCGTAACTACAGGACATTACACCACACGGGGAAATGTTTAGATTGCTTCAAAGTCTTCCAAAGGTGACAAGAAAGAAAGGAATAGGGTACAGACCCGCACGTACATGAGTAATAACGTTCTTCAAATGAAGTTCTTTTTTTCCCCCGAAAACGAAAATTGTGCTGCATCACGTGGCAAAACTGAACATTATTTCTTGTCTGCGAAAATATTTAAAATTCTGAGGAAATTAGTAGTCGAACAATACCAACTTCCACTTTTTAATCACGAATTATCATGAAGTCAAGAAATCTAATTTACCCCCCTCCTCCCCCCCCCCCTCCCCAATTCCCTCTCTTCAGTTTCCCCCTGCTGCACTCCACCCTGTTCTCATCCTGTCACCCTGACCCGGGGTTGTTGTCCCCCTTTCTCTCCCGGCGTTTCCAAATTAACGTGGAGTGATGAACACGTGCAGGTGCAATAAATCTGTCACTTCAATGGTTCATGCATGTTTTTGAAGTGGACAATCAGAAACCTTGGAAGGGGGGGGGGGGGGCGAGGGGGAGTTAGCAAAACCTGTGTAGAGCGCTGGACTTTTAATGCTCGGGCTGTAAGTTCAAATCCTGACTGGAAATCACAAATGTGTGCAGCGCTCTTTTTTTTTTCTTTTTTTTTTTTCCTCGTTGGTATTTCCCTTATCTGGTGGAAAAAAAAACAAACCCGTTTAACCTTAAGTACCAGAAGAGGACGCCCACTCTGTGTTTCGGCGGTTTTAAAGACCAAGAAGACAACAGACAAACTGATGACCACACGGCGCCGATGGAATACGAACCCCTTTCTCGGTCACGATTGAAGTATCGAGTCGATCGTCCCCACAAGCCTACCGCGTGACCGAACAAGGACAAGAATTGGCAGCGTGCTGACATGAACCCGCCATTACAATATATCGAAACTTGCTGTCAACTCTTATCTTGTGTTCAGGGAAGAGGACACATTGGACTTAAGCTGACGAGACATACATTACTCCTGTTTGATCCCTGGTTGACGTAGCGGCCAGCTGTCCTCCCGCTGTGTTTAGTTAGACCGCGAGCACCCTGCTCCACAGCGCTCCGTTTGTTGTCCCTACAATACGACACAATGTCTCATGGCCCACACACTATACACAGACAACCGTCTTCTTGCTTGGCCTATCTTTTAACACCGGTGTCTGTCTTGTCTTTCTGACTCTAGCTGGCCTATCTTTTAACACCGCTGTCTGTATTTCTGACTCCAACTGTCTTTCTGTCTCTCTGACTCCAGTTGTCTTTCTGTCTCTCTGACTCTAGTTGTCTTTCCTTCTCTCTGACTCAACTGATTCCAGACAGTTGTCTTTCTCTTTTTCTGAATCTGGTTGGACAGTCTTTTAATACTGCTGTCTATCTGTCTCTGACTCTAGTTGTCTGTCTATCCGACTCTTGTTATCCCAATGTCTTTCACGCGATAGTTATCTTGCTGACTGTAGATGGCCTATCTTTTAACACTTGCTTTCTGTCTCTCTGACTCTAGTTGTCTGTCTCTCTGACTCTAGTTATCCGTCTGTCTTCCCGACACGTGTTATTCTTCCTGACTCCAGTTGTTTTTCTAGTTATCCTTCTGTCTTTCTGACTCTAGTTGGCCTGAAAGCTACATAGATTCACGCGGCAAGGCTTCGTAACTTAGCAGTAAACATTCAGGTCGCATGCACTTTGGTGTCTGCAGAACCTAATATCGTTTATCAGGGTAATGGACTATCATTTACTATCTCTGAGGATCATAAGAGATTTAACGAAACGTAACTGTGTGAGGCAAAAAAGGCGGTGTGTGTAAGCAGCGCATTGTCTCGGCTCTCGAAGGCCTCTAAAACAATTTTAATCAAATCCACACCATCGACTTCACTGTGTCTGAAAGAGACAAACAATGTCAGTACGGATTTAAGGCGTGATCCGATCGTGATGTGTGTTGACTTACTGGCGTCACATTAGGAATGTATCTGTCATAATCTGCCCGCTTAAGGGTCAGAGTTCAGCACGTGTCATTCTCTGGGACAGAACAAGATTAATTAGATTTACTCGAAGCTTAGCGACTGCCGACGACTGTCAGACAACGTGGAACGACAACTGGTACGACAACAAAAACAACGGCAAAACCCAAAACGAAACAAACAGAAACTGAACAAAAGCAACATCCTATGACGGGGGAAAAAAAAAGGAAGAGCAAAAACTGTGCGAGTGGATGCGCATGATTCACGTGAGCGTGCGTGTTGGGTTCAGTCAGCGGGGCTTTGAGCCAAACAATTTGATATCATTATATCAATATGTATGTATGAATGAGCAATACGCATTATTATTATTATTATATTGGAGCAAATGAATACCCACACGGAACATGTCTAGCACCATCTAGAACTGAAAAGAGCCCAAGTGCCATGAATGTGTTAAGAGCTTAGTCCCCTTTTGCAGATGACAGTAGAATATTGTGCGGACAGTTAGGTGTGTACAAATCAATGTTTTCTGTTGTTGAGTGCATTCCTTTTCAGGCAAGACTGCAAAACAGGATTTCACTGATTCAGCACAAACACCCACCCACATTAATCCACACAACTGCAGCCCCCAGTTTTGAATCAGACAGGACACAGCAGTGGCACATATCTACACAGGGAGTGTTCACGAGAGGCACAAACAGCGCCACTCCTCCGTACATTTCAGACTTTCGCCGTTATGAGGGTAGACTTGCCACCCCTTTAATCGCACTCTACACGGTCCTCCAGCCGGCTTGTCAAGCCGGGTAAGACCGCGAGACGGCCTGGAGGGGTGGTAAGAGGTGAGTACTTATACGGGGCAGAGAAGCCTTGTGAGGGCTGAGTGACTGAAGCCCGCTTACACCACTACACCCACTTTCTACGTTGTGTCTTCCGCCTTCCCTGACTGACGGGGGACACGGTGCAAGGGGACAAGGACACCAAATCTCGGCTTCTCAGACACGGATTCCCCAACACTCGCCTCTCCCCGGCCCCCCTCGCGCCAAAAGAAACCACAACACAGTATTAAAAAAAATGAATACGAAAATACGAAAAGCGAGTATGCGCGGTGAAACACGCAACCAAGCGTTGACGTGGCAACAAGAACGAACGAACAAACTTGATTTTTCAACGGAAAAACATTTTGCCATACACAGTTGAATTTCGAATTTTCCATTGTTAAAAAAAAAAAAAAAAACTGCAATAGAAGATTATACGCGAGAGAGAGAGAGAGAGAGAGAGAGAGAGAGAGATTTCCATGAAGGTGCCCACTGGCCCTAAGCGATACTAGAAACTGGTTATGAAATCATTTTTCTGTGCTGGTACTTTTGCCCGAGAGTTTCACGAGGAAAGGCGTGATCATCAACACAAACAAAGCGTTAGGTCACTTCCTTTCTTCCTTTCACACCTCACTCACACCTGCCGCTCGCTAATTATTGTGTGTTTGTTTTGGCGACAGTTGTAGGTCTTCCGTTGACTATATAAACCCACTGCACACGTCCATCACGCGGTATGGCACCGATGTAAAGAAAAGGGCGTATTGCAGGTAGCGTCTGGTTGGTCTGCTGATTCCTCTAGCACCAGCACTGACTTGCAGTTGTTGTACATGTACCCCCCTCCCCCCCACCGACCCCTGATCCTACTCAAGCTAGTCCACCAGCTATTGGAGGTCTTCGCCATCGAGTGAGTTGTGGACTTCCCGCCATGTGCTAATGCTCTCGAGTGGTTCGCACTTTCTCGTCTGTGGCCTGCCTCTCACAACTGATGTGAACTTTATTCGCGGCGTGTCCCAGACCTGTCCAGGCATCGGCCACGCTAATTTTGTCGCCTTGTTAAGCCGAACGGGACACTGCTTCACGCCAATTTTGGCACATGGATGACGTTGTAGGTCGGTGTAGTTTACGCAGAGACATATACCAAATCCCTTGTGTTCTCTGGTTTTTCGTTCAGCTGAACAAAAGACTACTTTATTTTCTGATAAAATAGGTGATGAGTAATGTAGGTAGTAATGTTTATATGTACACATAACATGAAATCAACCATTACCTTTCCCCCGAAGGCTGTACTATCAGCAGATGAACTTTTTCGTATTAAAAACATGGCCGATCTTGAGAAAACAGAAACGTAGTGGACCACCCGTACTTTGAACCAGTGTATCATATTGACAATGAAAACATACCTAACAGCGCTGTTACAATTTTACTTGCCACCGAAAGCTCCCATCAGAACTTCAGTCACCACACTGCCTTCACTTTTCTCTCGCCGTTTTCCTCCAAATATTTTCCTGTCCTGCCCCTTCATTTTACTGGCCAGCTTCAGACAGCCTTTTCACGATTCTCGTCACCTTTAGACAACCGTTGCCGAGTCCACAAGGAAACGGGTTGAGTTTGTGGTACAAGCACAACAATCTGCAATGTCGAGTGCTCTTCTAGATCTGCCAATCTCCCCCCTCAGGTTGCAGCGTAATCTATCCCGGGTTGTGAGGCAGGGTTGTGGTCGAGGAACGCCAACGGCAAACATTAGTGAGTGTCCTGTCTTTATCATTATGCGGACTCCGAGTGGTAATTCAACTTCACTCAGCGGGGCATCCAGCTGCGGTGTCATCGGTCCACATGGTCTTTTAGCAGCATATTGCCCGTGTCCAAGCGTTAAAATTAGCACTGCAGGCTGCGTCATCTACCTCTCCATCTTGCAGTACGCTTATATATATACATATACGACACTTCCTCTCCATATCAGATCGAAAGCCATCGCGCTGATTGTAGCAAAGGAAAGCAATGAAATTAACAAAGCCTCGGTGTCTACACAAGTGATAGCAGAGTGCAATGTACCAGTAGACAATACCCCCCCCCCCTCCCGTCCCAACCCCGGGGGCCCCAACGCACACACACACGCACACTCACTAACGTTGGTTTGATGACCAAATGACCCAAGGATTACTTCTGCCGGCAGGCGCTAAGCGCTAGATTGCTCGTAAAAGACAAGTGTCTGTGAAAAAGCAGAAGGGGTCGAACATGTTGTGTCCTCAAAGGGTACAGCTTTATAGGAAAATTTATTTCACGCTGTTACTGAAGCCCCCCCCCCCCGCACCCCTCCCTAACCCAGCCTGATACACAACGTCCTGTCGGCAGCATTAGATCTTCTGAGGTGTGGCCGTCTTTTCTAGTGGCCATCATGGATCACGCCTCACAGACTCGCCCCTATTCACCTCCGCTGGTCGTGTTTACGACTGAGGTCACCCACGGGCTGTGAAATGAGCCAGCTACAGCCACCACTACTACCACTAGGACCAGCCAACTGAAGCACTGGCTGTGTTCAGAGCGAGGGACAGTTTGAGGAAATCGCTCAACGAGGCGAACTCGGTGACAATGATTCCAGCTGTCCCGCGGACCCCCACCACCGTACTGCTGCGGCTCCCTCCCTCCCTCCCTCCTTTCCCTGAAGTCTTTGTCTGAACGACAGTGAGTCATTTGTGAACTTTAGAACAGACACTAAACCTGGTTTTGTTTCGTTAGTTTTCTAGTTGGAAATGTCAGCATTGCATGCAGTCTGTTCACGAACAAGAAAGCAAAAACAAACAAACAAACAAAAAACCCACCTCTAAAAAAATCCAATATTATTAAAAAAGTAGCACTTGAGAAGAGAAACTAGAAGAAGAACCATTGGGGGGGGGGGGGGTGCAGACCACTATTACTGGTGACACTATCCACAAGACGTGAACGAAACGAAACGGAACTAAGTTTACAGGGGCGTCTAAAGTCCACTAGAAGGACTTTACAGATAGTCTGGAGACCATGCGACAGTCTCAACACGCTGTCCCTTTTATGACAAGCAAGATTGGGGAGGGGGGAAGTGCACATTATCGCAGACAAACTCTGCATCATTACTGGAGCGTAAAAGTGTCGTCCTCATTGCCGCTAACGACTGGGGGCTGTTCAAAAGAGACAGACACTGTCCCATGTAGTTCGGGCTTTTGACACTGACCATGCAGGCCATGTGGCTTTTGGTTTGATTGCCTTGATTACAGCAATCTGATTTGACACAATTAAGAGACACGGTCATAAACCAGATCTTAGCCTGCCTGTCTGGCTGGGCCATGGGTCTGGACCAGACATTGGCGCAGGTTACTGTGCAGCGTTGGTATGAATTTTCTCTCTAAAATGAAAGTTCCTAAGCGCTTATGCGGTCATCGATTCTGATGTTTACACTTTCTGCAGTAAGCTGGGAATCACGACTGCGATTTATTTCGTGCACACACACACACACACACACACACACACACACACACACACACACACACACACACACACACACACGAATATCAAGTTTACAATTTGCCCTTTAGTTTAAAAAAACAAAAACAAAAAAAAAAAACCAAAAAAACCCGACCCCCCCCCCCCCCCCCCCCAAAAAAAAAAAAAAAAAAAACTGGCTGTAATACTTGAATTCGGTGTTTGTAACCACACACACTGGCCTAATGAGAGCAGAAAACTAATGATGAATGAATAAAGCTACCCCGGGTATAAGTCCTTATTATTACCCCCCACTTGTCAAAAGACCGTACAAGCTGAGACTGAGCAGGTAAAAACATGCCCAAGCAGCAATAAAGCACACCGTCGGTTGCCAAGGGTTACGGGCAGTAACAAATAGGTTTTTCAACTTGACATGCATTGGCAGGTCACATCCAGACTTTTTTCCCTCTCTGGTCAGCCCTCCTTTGAGATTTGACATCTCGCGAAATTATTAATCCCCAGTGGGTTATTAGCCCCGCTTTAGATAAGTACGACTTATCGGGTTTGGGGAGCAGACAGACCCCGCGCCATTTTGTTCCTTTTGGAACGTTCACACAAATCACTTTTAATTTGACACGGAAGTCCTCAAGGTAACGAACTTATTATTAATGTGCTCTTTTTTTTGTCTTCGTAAGAAATCAAAACCGAGTTTTTCCGTGCCATAAAAAGGGGGGGGGGGGGGAGAGAGAGAGAGAGAGAGAGAGAGGGGGGGGGGCTTAACAGTTACTGGTAGCAAACTTATTTGAAGGCGTAAATTCTACAGCCAAAACAAGTACTATAGGAACTTGGCGGGGGAGGGTGGGAGAGAAAGGTGTGCGCGCGCCCGTGCGTGTGTGTGTGTCACAGACGTCTGTGGTGTGTGTGTGTGTGTGTGTGGGGAGGGGGGTGTATACAGACTCTAATGTGCCAGCAAATACCGGCAGACTATCTGACTGGTACATGTATCGGGTAATGTCAGGTCTTGGCTAGTCCCTCCTGACATCCCTGGTAGGTACTACATGTCGCTTCTGAAGTGGGGAAGCCTGTATTACGGTATGGACGACAACTCTCAGAAGGGTCAGTAACTCTCCCACGCAGCGAACACATACAACGATCAGAGACAGATAGAGAGAGGGAAAAGGGAAGTCGCGAAGATGCGTTGAATATGACGTACGAGAGAGAGAGAGAGAGAGAGAGAGAGAGAGAGAGAGAGAGCAGCAAAGCCGAGAAGCTGGAGTGAATATGACGTATGTGCGAGAGCGTCAAGATGGTGTCCTGACTTATGGTCCTCTCGTGTTACGTTTGATGGATTCTCTCACGTGTTTCACGAACCGCGATCACTCACACACCACCAATAGGAGCGATGGCGTCAGATGATAATGGCTTATGCTTCCAGGTTTGAATGTATCAGTTGTACTGACGGCGCTGCATCATTTATCAGTATTCGTTTTGTTGTTATCATTACTGCATCATTGGTGTTTTCATTCTGCCTCTCGACTTTTTGCTGGTGTTTATTTTGAAACCTGCGTAGGGTGGTCACCTGAGGGGCCAGGAAACAGCGGTCTTCTCAGAAAGGCGGTTGCTTTACACAGGGTCATTAAAGTTAAAAAAAAAATATAGGAAATGAAATGGTGGACGTGTCAGGGCGATACTGCATGCATGTGACTAGACAGTTTTGCTGAATACATTTTCAAAACTGATGTGTGCTGCCCTCTCTCGGTCTCTCTCTCTCTCTCTCTGTAGGCCTGCATGTGTGTGTGTGTGTGTGTGTGTGTGTGTGTGAGAGAGAGAGAGAGAGAGAGAGAGAGAGAGGTCAGACAAACCACGACGTATGTTCCAGCGCCAAGATCAAAAGCCGGCGGGTCGCCAGGTGAGAGAGAAGTTCGGCCAGCCTTTTTTGTGCAAGGCTGTTCTAAGGCAAACACCGGACGACACACAGTCAACGAAGACCTTTCCTCCCCCTCCCCTCCCTAATCCCCCCTCCCCCTCCCCCCTCTTCTCACCCACTTCAGCTGATTGCCCGCCAACCTGGAAATACTATGTTGGCACTGTTGTCAAAACAGAACCTACGATAGTGTAGTGGGAAAAACGGAAGTAGAGGAAACAGTGTGTCGGTACTATTTTCGGTTGAGTCATGCACACGTAGTAACTTCTAAAACTAGTGGTTGTGGTAACCTTTTACTAACTACGTAGATGCCAGTAACATTGCATGACGATGCACTGTGAGAGTAGTTGAGGGAGTAGCTGCAGGTACCGCGGCGGCAGCCGTGGTGTTTGTATCACGTCGTATAATAGTTCGAGGGTCTCAGTCTTGCTCTAACTGACGTAAACACAGTCACCTTTCACTGGCGAAATTATAATATGTAATTTCAACTCGGCTCTCTCTCTCTCTCTCTCTCAGAGCAACGGCAGGTTGAAAATTGGCCAATGTATGGCTAAACCTATACCGCTGAAAAATAAAGTTCGTTATTTCTTTTTCACCGTCTCTCTCTCTCCCTCTCTCTCTCTCTCTCTCTCGGCTGGGGCCAGATATTTGTGCAGGCCATTCTCTCGTTGCTCCGTCTTTGATATCACCCAAACGTGGTGGAAAAGGACGTTAAACACCTAAAACCTCACCCACCCTCTCTCTCTCTCTCTCTTGTAAGGCTAAGTGGGAGGGAAGGGGGATGGGTGGGGGGGAGGGGAGGGGGTCTGTGAGGTGTAGGGCAACTGTGTATCCTGTGTCAGGCGGCGCTATCCGACCCACAGCGACCTTTTCCTTGTCACAACGCCAACTGTGACTTCACGCAACGCAACCAACTGGACCTCCACTGCTCTGACCCCCTCCCCCCTCCTTCCCCCAACGTCTTCCCCCCTCCCATCTTCGATCGCGTACTTCAAGGTCCGTAGTCCCTAACTGTCGAGCAAACCTGTAACTTTTAACAAAATCCTGAGTCATGGCCAAAGGAAGGGGGGGGGGGGGGGGGCGAGGGAAACTTGGGAGGGGAGAGAGAGAAAAAAAAAAGAAGAAGAAGAAGAATAGGAATTGGGGACTGTTCTTGAATACAATAATTATTACCTTATTTCTAAAAAGTAAAAGTCAGGGTTGTCTCCGCTTTTAGATTCACACTCCCGCCTCTGAAGACTCTCGGCTCACAGGAAAAACGCTAAGCCGCCAGTTTAACAACACCTGAATGACTAACAAACCCAACAGAAATTATTCTGCCTCGCAGTCGCAGCTACACGGAATCGTATTTCTACTACAACACCGTCCCCTACATGAACCTGTCATACGTAATCTAAAATGTTGTATCATCTGCGTGAGGTTTCAAATAACGACCCAACCAGTCAGGAAACAGAAACATGGACTGATTACGTGGAACAGGTGTTATCCTGCACACACCTGTGTCTGCTGGGACAAGCTGACGCCAAAATGTTGTACTTCGACGTAACGCTTGCTTGGTTTCGGATTACAGATGGGAGGATCAGTAACAGGTAAGAGACACGCGCAGGGGTAAGTTACACGGATCCGTATTACGTAGAATTTCAATCCTTGCTCAAAATTCCCTTAGCCCATCTCTCTCTCTCTCTCTCTCTCTCCATACCAAAAGTGTTCTCTTTTGCACGATACTCTGTGTGTGTGTGTGTGTGTGTGTGTGTGTGTGTGTGTGTGTGTGTCCATACAAAAAGTATTCTCTTTTCCACCGTATTGTGTGTGAAATAGAGAATGAAGTCCTGTTAAGTGTGTGTGCGTGTGTATGTGTGTGTGTGTGCGCGCGCGCGTGCGTGTGTGTGTGTGTGTGTGTGTGTGTGTGTGTGTGTGTGTGTGTGTGTGTGTGTGTGTGTGTGTAGTGTGTGTGTGTGTGTGTGTGTGTGTAGTGTAGTGTAGTGTAGTGTAGTGTAGTGCAGTGTGTGTGTGTGTGTGTGTGTGTGTGTGTGTGTGTGTGTGTGTGTGTGTGTTTTCAGTTGCATCTCTCGTCCAGCCTACACCTTCCACTAATCCCCTTTACTTAAAAATCACGCAGATTTATTTCACCTTTCTCGCGCAGTAATCATCACGCACGCAACTGGTTTACTAGTCCAGCCGCGTCCGCCGCAACTTGATGCATGGCTGACGTCGCGTTACCGAAGCGTGACAGGAATCACCGAGCGTGACACTGTGTCCAACAAGATGCCCCGGGGCTAGACTCGCCCGTCACACGGCCGTCACAAGCGTGGCGTAATCTACGGACCGTGACTAACAAACGTCGCCGCTGCAGCTGAATTTGAATCTGATCACGGAGATTGGCTCATTAGCGGGAGACTGACCGGGGCGGTAAGCCTGGGGGCGGGACACAGTATTAGTCAGCGCTAATTACAGGAGTTTAGAGAAAGTTTAAACATGACGTAGACGAGTTTGGACGTGAGACTGAACAAAGTGAAAAGGAAAGAAGAAGAAGAAGACGAAGACGGAAAAAAAAGGAGGGAGGAGGAAAAAAAAAGGAGAAGAAAGAAAAGAAGAAGAAAGAGAAGAAACAAAAATAGGAATGAAAATGTTGATCACTGACTCTGGCAAACACACGAGCGTCGATGATGTTCAAATGTTTGCAACCGATGTTGGATTTCCGCTGAAATCGTACCGCTACAATGTCCCTACATTATTTGTCTAAAAACCGCAACCCTCATTCCAAGACTATATCTGCATTCGCTTTCACATTTCTTCAATTCGCGAGACTGGCAACCCTCTCTTCGCTGACATTTTTTTTTTCTAAACTGTTTTTGACTGACAGTGAAGGAACTGCAAGTTTGATAAACTGGCCAAAAGCAAATCATCAAGTTTGTGATGATTTAGGGGGAAAGTTAAAAAAAAACAACAACAACAACAACGAGAAACTGAAACTCTACGTTAGTTTTAGGTAGAAAACTTTTATCTCAGTCTACTACGTGTGCATGAAAGCTTATGTTTTAACAAGTAACACCGGCGCAGTTATCTCCTATCAGTAGATACACGTCGCACGATGTCTATAATTCTGAGAAAATAGAACGCGGAAACTGATGACTGATCAGTACAGGCCCAGAGTCTGGTGACTCTAATGCTGGGATTCCCGAAATCAAGTCTTATGATTATGTTTTGTTCGAGTCATCGAGGTTTAATCTACGTCTGTGGCACAATGCTCATGGTAACGTACACGATGACGTAACTGTATGACTAGAAAATATCTCTCTCTCTCTCTCTCTCTCTCTCAGTCCCCCCTCCCCAACTCTCACTCACCCCCCCACCCCCCCTCCCCCACCACCAGAAACGGGCGGAAGGAACCGCGCACCCTTCGGGAAGAATTTAAAATAAAATTTGCATATTTATACCTTTCATGGTACTAACTACTGGGCTACCAGTATCACATGGTGACTGTACAGGTTGTATCTGCGCATTACAGGACAGTTTTACTGGGACAGTCGTCATTCACAGCTAGTAAATGTGGGAAAGAGGAAAAACTTCGCGAAATTCAATGAAAAACTGTGTCAGATGTTCCTCTGCTGTGCCCTTGACAGTTTAGGTCGCTGTGTCGTCTGCTCAAGTAACTGTCGTCTGCTCCGGCCCGCCACCAGTCCCCAGCCGTCCCCCGTTCCGTGCCCCCCACTCCCCCTCCCCACCTGCCCTTACCTGGTCACCCTGCAATCTCACCTGGGTTGCTAATGGGTCATACGGTATCCTTGGCTGACCTTACGGTGACAAAAATGCCTGGGAACAAACTCTGCCGTAAAACAAGATTCCAGACACATTTAAAAAGAAATGGTAAAAAGTTGGAAGGCACTTACCCGTAGAGAATCGTTCAATGAACTCTTCATTCTCGATAATGTACTCCAAACTTGTCTGGTTATCCATTACGCCTCTCAGACACTCTACACAATAAGCCTGGAGCAAAACACTGTAGAAACTGCTAGTATCTCCCTCACTGAACGTCGCTTCCAGATTCGCAAAGAGTAGTTCCAACCCATGGTGATCTAGGAAAGTATGAAGCCATGCCTGCTCTCGCTGTGCCAAGAGTCTGACGAGCACAGCATACAGACTGACGGACGGCGTTCGCAAGAGGAGGGCCGCTCTCTCGGCTCCGATAAACCGCTTTGTCGCTGGCTGCTCCTCTGTGCTGAGCCAGCCAATCGCCAGCCGCTTTACAGCGTTTGCCCAGCGCTGAGATCCAGTCGTAGTGCGGAACAGATGGGCGCCCTCGCCGCTGTCCACCGCTTCTACCCCCTCTGCTCCCTCCATCCCTCTCGAGCTCATCGGCTGCCCTGGAAACGAAAAAACCCGTCGTGAGGCATTGTTTACTGACCGTACTTTACCCCTGACCAATTTCAGAGAAATATTTTCAGACTGATATCGTTGTTTATTGATAATTGTTTCACAGGTGTGGAAACTTTTTTTTCCCTCCCCCCCCCCTTCTCGCTAGTCTAGTATTGGAAAAAGGTGCACGGTTCTGGGGCGTTGTGCACGGAGATAGACTAGGACGTAAGTGCGCGACTAACTAGACTGAGCTGAGAGTAAAAGACAGCTACGAAATTATGCAGAAAGGAAGATTCAGTAAGGTGAGTTTACGACTATTACAGGGACTAAACGGGAACATGATACACACTGATGACAGTCCCAACGTCAGTAGCAAGTCTGAGACTAGACTGAGTTAAGTCTGAGACTATTGTAGTCGCTTTTCATGCATCAAGCCCCTGGTGTACTGCCTCTGTGTGTGTAGTGGGGGGTGGGGGGTGGGGGTAGACGGTAGCACCTTTTGTTCACCGTCGTTGGTGCCGTGCGCGCCGAAAACTAGATTACCCACCTAACATTCTGCTTGCAAACAACAACGTATCATTTTGCCAGCATGGCGTCTTTGGTTGCCGGTGTATGGCGGACGCGAAGAAAGTTGACAAATAGTGTGAGGGGTATTTTGAATTTTTTTTTAAAAGCTCGTTGATCACAGAATAATTTTCTTCACGAGGTTGGTCATCAGTCAAAAGCTGCAGTCAAAGACCGGCATTAGGTGTTTGTACACGTATTTCAATTTTTGTGTGCGCAGTATCTAGGGCCTGCTATGAGTCATATGTTGTTTACACACTATATCTTATGACCTCAGCCCCCCCTCCCCCTCCCCCCTCCCCCCCCTCAGTCTCTTTCTCAAATTTATGTACCTAGTACGTACGCACGGAGATTTTTTTTTTCCGTTTTCCATATCAAACCGACTTGCTTTACCATATCGTTGGACTTTCAATGCTCGGGTCGTGAGTTCGACTCCCCGCTGGGGCCAATATTTGTGCTGGCCTTTTTCTCGTTCGCCCCGTCTTTGATATCACCCGGCCCATATGTGGTGGAAAAGGACGTTAAATATTCAAATACTTACCCACCCATCTTTACCTTACTGATCTACAGATATTTTCTGACATGTGTACAGAGTTGTAATGCATGTTTTGTCCACAAACAGTTACAACACTTTAACAACAACAGCAACAACATCAACAACAACAACAACAACAACAGCAATGGCTGGGGTGGGGTTTTAGCCAGATCGGAAAGGTGCGTAGGAACATTCCGCGCATGGGCATGGATACATGTCTACCTACTGCATACCTAAAGACAGGTTTGTCAATCTTACTGGCATAATGGGGTGAGCGGTGGTCTAATAGGTAGCGCGTCGGATTTAGCCGCTGCGCTACTGAACGGCCGTCACCAATGTCGTGGCAATGAAGCGTTGGTTCGAGCCCAGGTCGAGCTTGTGATATGTGATACATGTACCGGTTTTTCCTGGCTGCCGGGCTGCTCATCGGGGGTTTCTCTCCGGGTTATCCGGTTGTCCTCCCCCAGCAAAATTGTAAAAAAAAAAAAAAAAAAATAGGATAGGTATCGGGTGGCGCTGCACAGCGGCGACACGCTTCCCCCGGGGAAAGCAGCCCGAATTTTCCGAAAGGAATAATGAAGTAGTAAAAAAATCAAAAAAAAATCAGGAAAAGAATTTGAATCTGAATTCATTTCGGCAGATTCAGGCTAGACGCACCATGGGGCAAAATACCAGAGACGTCAGAGTTTGACCAAGAAACACATTCAGCGCCCCCTCCCCTCCCACTCCCATCCCCCCCCCCCCCCAAAAAAAAAAAGAAAAAAAAAAGAGAAGGATTTTCAACTTTGCCGTATTGGGCATCAACTTTTAACAGCCGTTACCCCCGCTGAGTTTGCTTAATTCAGCACTACGAATACCGGGACAGTATGCAACTTCACAAGGCTGGGCCCCAGTGACGGATCTGCGCCAAGCCTTTGACCACAGGCCTGGCCAGCACGGAGGCGGTATGTAAATGTGTACAACACGCGACTCCACACTGAAGCGGCTGGTGATGATACATTAACTTAATTTTCCCGTTCACGGTTTGGCAACTGCATGGCGACTCTACGAGGGTTGAGGGAGTCGGTACAGCCGAACGGCAGAGCTATAGGGTCTTGAGTTCGATTCCCTGCTCGGGCCATATATTTTGTGCTGGCCTTTTTCTCGTCGTCCCGTCTTGATATAACCCGTACGTGGTGGAAAAGGATGTTAAACTCCCTAAACACATTCTGAAGGTTAAAGACTAGAGCCGAAATTTGCGCTGTCCCCCCCCCCTCTCCCTCCCTCCCCGACGGTCTGTCTTTGATATCACTCGTATGTCGTGGAAAAGGAACGTCAAACAAACGAACCAACCATATGGAGGTTTCGGGAAATCTTCAAATTATTTGTGAAATAAAATTTGAAGCACGGACCAAGTGAAGTTAGTTCTCGTTTTATTTCCTTCACGTTTTGCAGGCGAAACGAAACAATGTTAAATGAGGAGAATATAAGTTGTTTTGTAATCTTAACACATTTCGTACCGCACACCACTATCCCACTTTTTCCGTGTTGGCCCTGTATGCGAAACTCAAGCAAAAATTTACGGTTCCTGAACGGCTCTCACTGCAGCAAAACACGAGTATAATCAATTTGCAACACTCCCACAAAGCTGAATCTAAATCCATGCATCCATGACTTAATTATGAGTTTTCTTTCAGTGAGGCCACTGGTGCTCGACCCCAAATCTACTCGGTAGGAAATGAGTTAATATATCTTTCGTAGGTATGAACAATTCGTGAGTCTATTACAAACAGTGTACCAGTTGATCTCTGGGTGACTGGACTTTGGGAAAGAAAGTTTGGATTAAATATAAACCAAAACAAAAAACAAAAAACAACCACTGGGCACTAGCACATGACTGTACCAAAGAAACAAGATTAAGGTTACTGCATTGGAAGATTCTTCATAATATTTACCCTACAAATATTCTCCTGAATAAAATGGGTATTAAAAACACTGACATATGCAACTTTTGTGACCACGTGGATTACATAGAACACTTTTTCTTTGGGTGTAAGGAGGTTGCGGTAATTTGGCAATGTGTTTCTGACTGTATTGAAGTGAAACTAGGAATGAAGCTGAAGCTCTCATGTACCGATGTTTTATTTGGCTATACACCGGAGAAGGTAAATGTATTTTGGGTAAAAGTAGTCAACCATTTGATTCTGATCGAAAAAAAAAAATGTGTCAGTAAATGTAGATATGGAAAGAGAATGGACCTGAAAATTATGTTTGAAAACGAAGTCAGCTTAAGAAAACTGTGATAAAAAAAAAATCTTTCGTAAGTACACGCGGAGCCGACACAGTCGAACGGTCGAGCTCTGCACTTTCAATGCTCGGGTTGTGAGTTCGATTCTCGGCTGGGGCCAATACTTGTGCTGGCCTTTTTTTTTTTTTTTTTTTTTTCTCGTTGTCCCGTCTTTGATGTCACCCATACGTGGTGGAGAAGGACGTTAGCCCTCAAACACCCACCCCACCCTTGTCGGTACACCATTAAAAAAAAGAAGAAGTGTAAACAAGACTGTACAAATCATCTTCGAGCGTACAGGCGCACTCACGAGCGAAACTGTTCCAAAACATGAGTTCACTTGACAAAGACGGATTTACTCAGATCGTTAAATATTTCCATTCCGTGGCGGACAACTTGAAAGGCATTAAACCCAAAACAACCAATCAACGTACCCCCCCCCCCCTCCCATCTCCTACTAACGTTTGCACTTTAATTCTGCCCGTGCGTCGTTCTGTTTCAGCCAATCGTTTGCGCAGCTTAGAGAGGTGCGAGGGTGTATTTGAGCGCCAAGCCCCAAAGGGCACTCATTTCCATATCAATAGAGGGATGCGCTGTGGTTCTGAAAGGCATTGTGCGCATGTGTCAATACACAAAGGGCGAGTAAGCTGTGGCGTTGCTTTCATGCAAGTTTTGTATAGCTCACCATGCGGGGGAAGGGAGGGGGGGGGGGGGGGGGATGAGGGGGGATTGGGGAAGAGGGGGGGGGATGCAAACCGAAGCAAACAGGAGGACAGAGAACAGACATTTATTTTGATAAATTTGAAGTGGGTGGATGATGATTCATACGAGTAATGATGTCTCATATACACAGCCCCGGCCCCCGCCGCGGCGGAGTTTGTGTTTGTGGGTGTGCACCATGTTTAACCCCAAATCCTAGTGTATCCCGACATAGCGATTGTCACTGTTTTAGAACACTCACAGCATCTTCGTCTGCATTACACAAAACGGAAGCTTCACAAGTTAGGACGAGTTGTATCAACGGCACAGGACGATGCTATTTTTTGTTTTGTGGGTGTGAGGGGTGGGTTGGGGTGGGGGGAGGGGTGTTACCATGTTAGCACGTAAGATTGGGAGTACCCAGTCTTACCTACTAACGTGGGGTGTCACATGTATGGCAAAAAATCTGTTTTGTTCTTTTTTTCGCTGCAGCTGAGTTGATTGAATTTTTGAACAACCTAATATGTTTCTCCTCTTTCTTTTTATTTCTCCTTTTGATAGTATGATTTAATAGAACATGGTAGGTTTCTGCCTCAACTGAGATTTGTTGTTTTTTTTTTTTTTTTTTTTTTGCTGTTGTTTTAGTTAAGATTCAGTACTTTCAGAAATGTTTGAGAGAATTGCTGCCCCCCCCTCCCCCCCCCCCCCCCCCCCCCCCCACACACACATTGATTTACAGTATACCGGAAACGCAAATGTCCCGAGGCAAACTACAAAGGGAAAGAAAGAACAAACAAAAACCATCAACCACCCATAAAAACAACAACAACAAAACACCACACACACACACACACACACACACACACACACACACACACACACACACACACACACACACACACACACACACACACACACACATTTAAAAAAACAAAAACAACAACAGAAAAAAGATTAATGAGGTTGATAACAAGGTTGATGAGGTGAATCAAAATTTAAACAGCCTTTCCTTCCAGTAAAACCATCATGGCGACAAAGCAAAAACTGCCCCCCCCCTCCACCCCCTCCCCCATCCACCCCCTCCATTTGTTGCTAAAACATTAGTTAATGTGAGACTAGTGTAACCAGTTTGTGAGGGTGACAAGCGTAGGCGAATCCATTTTGGCCGCTGATTCATCATCCACGCAAACAGAAGCTCTCTCTCCTCCTACACAACGTATAGCTACGGAAACCTGCGTAATGTTGAAAAAAGCAAACCCGTGAGAATGGCCGCTCAAAACAAGTGAGATTTATGCCGTTTTCGTGAAGACGCGGGTGTCATCGCACTTTCAATTTATCTACCCGGTTAAATGCAGGGCGTGGCGGGTGGTTTTCTCCGCATCACATGCGGTTAGTGTCAGGGGTACATGGGTATATATTCACCAGGTATGCTGCTGTCCCGCCCCGAGCAGATTTGGGTAGTTTACGTCAGCTGGAACCTTGTGGTGAATTAGTCAAGCGGGAACGTATAACTGGGAGAGCTGGAAATGTGGCTTAGTTTACTGGGTTGTTGGGTTGTGTAAGACTGAGACATCACAGCCAGAATCGGCAAGGCAAGAGCAGCCATGGTCATCCTGAAGAATATCTGAGCATCAAAAGTTCTCAACACAAGAACCAAACTTCTCATCTTCAACTCCAGCGTGAAGTCAGTTCTGCTCTACGGATGCGAAATATGGAGGACAACCAAGACGGTGCAGCAGAAGATCCAGACATTTTTCAAAACCTGTCTGAGGCGCATCTTCAACATCCGATGGCCAGAGAAGATCCGAAACGAAGAGCTATGGGAGCGAGCGGGACAGGAACCACTGGGTGTTCGGGAGTTAACGCCCTTTTCCAGCACGTATATAAAGACGAGGCAACGAGAAAAAGGCCAGCACAAAATGTCTGGCCCCCGCCGAGATTCGAACTCACGACCCGTGCATTGAAAGTCCAACGCTCTACCATTCGGCTATCCCGGCTGACCACCGGGGTGGAGGTTTGAACATAAAGTAGCGTCTAGAGCGGCATGCTTTCACTGTTTCGTCTTCCAGCTCTGCGGCGCCTTAAGCGTCTCAGAAGAGACGTGTAATGTGCGCCAAGGAATACCATGCCATGCATTGCCATGCCAAAGACGGGGGCTACAAGAAAATGGCCAACACGATGTCAGTTCTGGCTCCAAACCAGCAATCGAACTCACGATCCAAACATTGACACCCTGACGTTTAAACCAGCTTGACTATTCCGGCTGTGTTTAGTTTGCACCAAAAGCAAGCTCCGTATCATCCTGAACATACCTGATTCATCATTACTCTTTATCACAGCAACTGTTAGCCTGTTAAAAACACAACCAGAAATACCCAAAGGTTCAAAACCGACACGACTAAAACAGACGACACCAGCCGAGACTAGTTTTCCCAAACTTTTGTTTTCAGGGAAACACTAAGAAACACAAGGCCAGCGCTTACCTAGATCAGGTCATGCAGAGCGGGGGCAATCAATCGCTATTTCCGTCTCAATATGGAGTATTTGTTTCAGTTCGAAGATTTGTTCATTTTGATTGGTCACCCAAACGAGTCACGTGTTCAGATAATGCTGAAAGAGTGTTGTACACGCATTTCAAACCGACAGACCCCAACCACCACAGAAATGTCAAGCCAGGTACACGAGTTGCTACAGACACGAAGCCAGTTGTCAACTCTTGAGTCATGTCACTCCCGACCATTGTAGTGAACGCCCAAGCAGATTATCATATCAATCACACATCGCTCGTCTGCCGCGAATGCAGGTAAATACGGGAACATGGCCGCATGTAGTGATACGGATCTCGCACATATACGCTGCATCCCTAATTATAATATCCCTATTAGTTATTAAACTGACGTTTTGCTTGTCATGCAGTGGTAAAGTTGCCCCAGGGCAGTGCTTATTTTGACACCGTCTGTAGATCGCTATCTGTATATCGCGTGCAATGTGCGAGTGTGTGTGTGTGTGTGTGTGTGTGTGTGTGTGTGTGTGTGTGTGTGTGTGTCGGTGTGTGTGTGAGTCGGTGTGTGTGTGTGTGTGTGTGTGTGTGTGTGTGTGTGTGTGTGTCGGTGTGTGTGTGTCGGGGTGTGTGTGTGTGTGTGTGTCGGTGTGTGTGTGTGTGTGTGTGTGTGTGTGTGTGTGTGTGTGTGTGTGGTGTGTGTGTCGGTGTGGTGTGGTATGTGTGTGTGTGTGTTGTGTGTGTGTGTGTGTGTGTGTGTGTGTGTGTGTGTGTGTGTGTGTGTGTGTGTGTGTGTGTGTGTGTGTGTAACTACTACTTTAAATCCCTTTCAGAAAAATTCGGGTTGCTTAATATGTTCGTAACGCCCGCTGGAATGGAAAACTGCCGCTTTTCGAAGCTCCAATTAACGCTGTTTGCCAGATAGAAGCGTGTTTCATCCGGCCACTGCGACTGTTTTCGTGACTGTGTGGTTTCTAGTATTAGAGAAATACAACTTTCTTTGAACCTACGGTCCATTCCGGAACAGACTGGGACTAGACAAAGCTTCTAAAAATAGCCACCAATCGGCGCCGTCTATCTGGTCCTCAGTCCGCAACCAAATAATGTCGTCTGCTCAGTACGCGATACACTTCTACAACAACTTACATGCCGGCCTGAGTCACCACAATGACTTCAATGGTTTCAATGGACAATGGTTTCAGATGCTGTATTGTGATCCAAGTGACTGATTCTGATGCACAAATTCAACATATTCGATGAAAGATTTCCCACACACTGTTCTATGCCTGCCATACGTAGTTATACTTTAAATTTTGCTTGGGTGAAGAAAGCCGGAAGACCCGGAGAAAAACCCTCGATAAAGCGTACGGCTACACGACTGCCAGTCAGCATGTTGCCGTACTCGGCTGGTTGCTGGCAGGCAGGGGGTTTTCCCGCACACGCAGCCTGCGGCGTTGCAAGGTTTGGGCAGTGATTGGTCAATTGGCTGTACGGGGCTGCCTGTGACTAGCTGGCTGCCAGGAAAAAATAGAACGGCTTTCTATTGCAGCGCCGGCACCGGCAAGGGGGGATTTGCCAGCTGGCCGCCAGCGATTTAATTAGGGTTTCCTGCGTTTTCAGCCCTGCAAGTACCAATCCTGGCAACGTGTAGCAGCGGCCCTTAGGGTTTCCAGCGTTTTCAGCCCTGCAAGTGCCGATCCTGGCAACGTGTAGCAGCGGCACCTAAGTAACCCGGGAAAAAAAAAATCGGTTCACACATCACAGCTCGATCTGGCATCGAACCCACGGTTCGCAGTGACAGCGGTGACGGCCGTTCAGCAGGCCATAGATCTGCTGAAGTCCGACCAACTGAGGCACCGCTGTCACCAGCGGGTTACACTTCTCACACAGGTCCGCTGAGGAGCGAGTTATCGAAGTGTCGTCTGCACACTTGAATTCATTGCTCTATATCTCTTTATTTCTTTCCTGATCTGCTTATCAGAATTCTAGCTGATCCCCGCGGTGACTCCCTCACATTGTTGTAAGTATGCAAACAAGATCGAATTTTGTCTCGTATGCTGTGTATATATACGGGCGAGCAAAGTGTACAGAAAAATAGCCCGTGCTTTTATAGAAGTCGCCCTTTTATTTTTTTTCGTTTCTCTCATTCTGCGATATATGACCACGCGTTGGTCACATTTCATTTCACGTTGTATACGTTTGGGTCCCTGAAGTAGACCTACATACAACTCATACTTGGACGATATGGAGTACGAGTGACAAAGAGTTAAGTTTTTATTTAATGTCACTTTTGTTTGGAGAGAACATATACACAGAAACTTTCGGGTGGGTGTGGGTGTTTGGGGGGTTTAACGTCCTTTTCCACCACATACGGGTGATATCAAAGACGGGGCAACGATGAAAAAGCCAGCACAACTATTTGGCCCCAGCCGGGATACGAACTCACGACCCGAGCATTGGAAGTCCGACGCTCTACCATTCGGCCACCCCGGCTCCCCAAGAAACTTTCGGTCAAAACCGAACTCTTTCATGTACAGAGTAACAACCTACCAGCGTGTAATGGCTCCCGTTTCTTTGAAAAGAAAAGCAGGATCTCCCAAGTCACATACGGACAAGAATGTCACATTCTGCCACACCGCTCGCCACACAATGCTGGTTTAAGGTGTTATGCCACACAATGCTGTTTTTTAAGGTGCTCAGGGACTGTACGGAACCGCAGACAAAAGTTTGTCCCCCTTTGTCAAAGTTTGTTCCCCTTGTCAGGTATGTTCAATACACGCTTGTTGCCTTACTGACCGATATTCTTTCCCCTTTTTTTTTGTCACCTGCAAACATCTCCTCTTCTTCCCTTCCCCCACACCCCTGCCCCCTCCAATTTGTTCTGGTGTGAAAAATCAAATCTTCCCACGCCTGTGAGGCAAATTGGCATAGTGTATATTATATCTGATAGTCCCATAACAGAGGAAGGCAATTTCGGTTTGCTCCCCCTAGTGGAAGTGCCATATTACAGGCGCCCCCCCCCCCCCCCCCCCCATAATGCCGAGAGTCCATTGCCGAAAAAATGTAGGTGTCCACCCCCCCCCTCCCCGCCCCCCCTCCCCGCCCCCCTACCCTCCCCGCCCCCCCCCCCCCCCCCCCCCCCTCCGCTTTCCAGCAAACGACACTTTTCTTGAACATTGTTAGAAGAAAACGTGTACCTGACTCGGAGACCCAACCAATCCCATGTTTGTTTCCCGCTATCTGTCACCGTTAATTAAATAATTAAACCTCCACCCTCGGGGTGACTGGTGAACCATGACAACCAAATATAAAACTCAACCCTTAAGAAAAAGGCCTCCTTGGCGTCTCCCGGTACTTTTCCATTGTATTCGGCATGTCCGATATACAGTGACATGTGAATGTTGCACGGGCATGTCCAGTGCCCCTGACATCGGGGTGGTCGTATGGTAGAGTATTGGACTTTCAATGCTCGGGTCGTGAGTTCGAATCCTGGCTGGGGCCAAATATTTGTGCTGGCCTTTTTCTCGTTGCCCCGTCTTTGATATCACCCGTATGTGGCGGAAAAGGACGTTAAACTCCCAAACACCCACTCACCCCTGACATCAAAGCGAAGGCAATTTGTGTATACGGTGCGTGATTCACCTACATCCAAAAATGGGTCGCAGTAGAAGTGGGGGTCGGGGGGGGGGGGTCGGTGTTAAACTGGGAGTTTAACGTCCTTTTCCACCACTTATGGGTGATGTCACAGACGGGGCAGCGAGATAAAGGCCAGCATAAATATTTGTTTCCATTCCGTTGCACCTCCCGTTCGGAATGGGAGTTTTGACCTGCGCACTTGATATTCATGCATGTCACCAGAGGCTCGGGTTGGCTTTGACGATGACAAGCAAGATAATAATAATAATAATGTATAGGCGCTTTACCCAATTTCATGAATCGGCTCAAAGCGCCGCGAACTGAACCCAACACGCACGCTCACATGAATCACACGCATTCTCTCACGCACTGGACATAAACACATTACAATCACGTGGTACGAAGGGTCAGCTCAGCTATTTCAATTTCGGAATTTAGAATTGCATTTATTTTTCAAATTTGGTGGGCTGAACATTTCCAGAGCAGAGCAGAGGGGGAGGAAGCCGGAGTACCCGGAGAGAACCACATAAATGCTTGCATTGCATTGTGGGTAAGATCCAGAGAGCGTGACAGTTGTTCCCAGTTAGCCTACAGTCACTTCACCATGACCAATGTACCCGTCACTAACCCCGCCGGCCACTGACCTCTCTCCCCGGGTACGGGTGGTCTGCCTCTCCCATCGCCCCGGGTATCAAACCACCCGCTTTTTGTCCACGCTGTGTTTTCTCTGGGTGAATGAGGCTACCAGCCCCCGAACACTCCCTCCATGACTAGTCCAGCTCGCTTCTTTTCGGAGTCATTCAAGCGGGGGGGGGGGGGGGGGGGGAGGTCGACTCTCACTTAGAGAAAGGACATAAATATCTATGAAATCCATGGCACTTAGGCACTTTTTCCAGACGCCGGTATACGTTTCAGTCAAACCATGACATTCACAGAGGGATGCGTTCAATGCGGGGGACGTAAGAGGAAAGTGACCGCTGCTGGACGTGTCCCGGCACTGTGTGGAGGGGTGGGTGGGTGTTTGGGGGTTTAACGTCCTTTCCCACCACATACGGGTGATATCAAAGACGGGGCAACGTTGAAAAAAGCCAGCGCAAATATTTGGCCCCTGCCGGGATACGAACTCACGACCCGAGCATTACAAGCCCAACGCTCTACCGTTCGACCACACCGGCTCCCCCGACTGTTAGGAGATAGTTGCCAGACGTGTTGCGCGAAGCCGTCTGTCCACTGAGGGCCCCGGATTTAGACGAGATGGCCGACCACGACCCATAAATTGTCTTCGTCTGCTCGCTTTCGTCATACCTATCACGAGGACGGCTTGTGGCAGGTTTCAAATTACGCTGGCTGTAAAGCTGTAAAGCTGATAGACTCACATGTGATTTCATAGTAGACAGCCACTGTTGTAAGCACTACATATACGGCGTTCCAAATCAGTCACTGACTCAAGCTCTTCTGTGTATTTATACCACTCTACCACTATTACCGGCGGTTTAAAAACCCGCACTTCACCACGCGTGGTTTAACATTGTCTCCATAAAAATCACACGTGAATTCTGGATGTGCCTTAAAAAAGTGCACGTGTGCATTGCCCCTAGCAATGTTCCAGCAGCGTGTTCCGGCTAAAGGATTTACGTCACGACATGACGCGAAAAAGCGACTAAAGATTATTTTACGTCACCTAGACTGAAACAGCCCAGAACGATCTGTTGGCATCAAATTGTAGCATTAGTGATTAGCCCCTGTAACCAAGAGAAGTAAACTCAAGCCACTCCAAAGACAAACTACTAAGTACTCACGACATTCATCAGGGATCTCGCACTGATTAAACAAAGCCTAATCAAGGTCTATACTTTTACAGAAAATGCAAATAACACGAGTGATACAAAGCTAAATCCACCTTTGGAATGAACATAATCGGCTGAGTTTCCCTTTGCAAGCGACCAACACCCTCCGCATTACATTCTCAGTTTAGTTTTCTCTGATCCTTCGACTCTTTATCTTAATCCTGCAGACCGCGATTAAGTGATGACTGTCGCCCGTACAACAATAGTAATACTTCTTATCTGATGTGTTACAGTTGCTCATACTTTTATCTGATTGGGTAGGGTGGCTCCGACTGTCGCCTCAGCTTAAAAACCTGGTACTGACTCCACAATCCGTATCAAGCACGAGGACTTGGCGAGCCAGAAAACATTACTGTTGTTTGGAGTTGAGATTACCGGAGCAAGCCACCAAGAACCGGTCACCCACTGACCTCCCAAATCTGTTTACGATCAACATCCGTATCGGTGTTACTGTTCGCACGAAAACAGGACTCGTGTTTGACGCAGACGACACGGTAACTGGTTTTCAGTGGCACGTCACCGACATTGTCGGACTAACTACCTGCGGAAAATAGTTTTGACGTTTGTGGTGCTTTGTGGGATACGCTGCCTTCGTTTCTTTTTGGTGTTCTCTCTCTCTCTCTCTTACTTCGTTATTGCTCTTGTTTTTGCTGTTTATTGTTTAATCTCTTAAAGGCCCATATTCCGACATTACAGATCATTCTGCGCTGTTTTAGTGATGTCCTATATGCACATGTCAAATATATTGTGTACTTTGTGATGTATTTGCTGTAATATCTGCACTATATTCAAATTTACTCAAAGATTTTTTTTTTTTTTGGGGGGGGGGGGGGGGGAGGGGGGAGGGGGGGAACAAAGCATGGCTTTGAATCCAAATTCCATAACTTACTTTGTGATATGTTCAGACAGGAAACTACTCTGGGCTACCCATGCGTGTTCGTGGCCGCAGAGCGGTGGGTGGGTGGGGTGGGGGGGTGGGGGGGGTGTTTGGGGGTTTAACGTCCTTTTCCACCACATACGGGTGATATCAAAGGCGGGGCAACGATGAAAAAGTCAGCACAAATATTTGGCCCCAGCCGGGATACAAACTCACGACCCGAGCATTAGAAGTCCAACGCTCTACCATTCGACCACCCCGGCTCCCCGTGGCCGCAGAGGGCCACCGGGACTAGCAGGAGACATACTAGTGTGACCGACGGTTTTGAACTGACACACTCACAGCCAGAGTAACCAGGTACCAACACGACCTGGGGGATTCCCTGCTAAAAGTTGAGTGGGTGCAGTGTTGGCAGTTACCCCCAGACTTTCAGGCAACAACCACCAGCTGAGTAACCCGCCACAGATCGAACAAACAGCAAGACAACAGGAAACAATAAAAGTTCTCCCCGATGGACAAGGACACGGCGGTAAATCACAACAAAGACACCACAGAAGGTCTCGACAAACTGAGTCCGCGTGCCTTGTTTTACCCCCCCCCCCCCCCCCAGCGTATACCGGTCAGTACAGACTGACAGTGGTTATGTTTAACACTGTGTCCAACTTTGCCTCAGTGGTTACAGAGCGGTATTAGCTTCCGGGGCATGTAGTAACGACTCGGCTAAATATAGTAGAAAATCTGTGCCCCTTTTGAAATTTGTGTGCAGAGTAAAAAAATGGCAATCTGGTGCATTTTGTTGGCTTTGTAAACAAGTTTCATGCCAGGTAATAGTAAACTTAGGGAAAAATGAGGCTGGCTTCTGGACTATTTGTATTCATGCGCGGCTGGCACAGGAGCCAGCAGACGACCGTGGAATGAGGGGGTATGTGGTCGCTGCCAACATTGCCAAAGAACGGAATACGTGTATTGGAATTTGTTGAAATTTACTCTACACATGAGTCTATGGCTGCTTGATTTTTGTGAATTTTTTGATGAATTTTAAAGCATTTTTAGGGTGTCATCTGCAACGTTATGTGTAAGAGGAATATATAGCGTTTCCCTCCAAATCTGAATCTGTGTTACGTAGCCAGTAGTCTCGTCCTCCCCTGGTCGGTCCGGTCAAGCAAGGGGGACTTTATGGCGGTTTTACTGTCTACTCGCATGGTCTGCCTTAGCAGGATCTCCATCAAACGCGTTCCTTTGGTCAGTGAAGGGCACGCAACTCCAGACTGTCTGCATTTTTCTCTCTCCCTTTCGGTTTCTTTCATTTGGCCTCTAGTTATTCATTTCCGTGATTCAAGTTGTCACTGACATGGAAATCCGCTGCAGGTCTGAGTCACAGTGAAGTCTCTAACGCGTTGTATTTATTACTGCTAAAAGTTAATTAATTCAGTGTTTGTTAGCATTCAACTCTTGAAATGAATCTTGTACTTGAATCGCCTTCCACAAACTCAGCCGATCGCAGTGTTTAATTTTCATGACTTTGTTTTCACACTGAAACCTGGACACACAGTAAGTACCGCTCTCGATCAGTCTGGACATTGAGATGTTGCAGTTACATTCTAAGTGTGGATGAACTGCAGTGAGCATCCAAATATAATCCTCGCCTCACCTCCCTCTTCCATCTTCCATTTTAGTCTCGTTGTAGGCTGACTTTATTGTAACTATCGGGAAATTCGGACTGCTTTCCTCGGGGGAAGCGCGTCGCCGCGGTGCAGCACCACCCAATATCTATTTTTTTTTTCAATTTTGCTGGGGGGGGGGGGATAACCCGGAGAGAAATCCCCGATGAGCAGTCCGGTAGCCAGGAAAAACCGGTATCACATATCACAAGCTCGACCTGGGCTCGAACCCACGCTTCATCGCCGTGACATTGGTGACGACCGTTCAGCTGCGCAACGGCTAAGTCCGACGTGCTACCTATTACACCATCGCTCTGAAAGACTGGGAGACCAAACTTTCGAAAGAATAGTTGACCCGGATGTGACGTGGCAGAGGTCACCGAGGACACCTCCCGGTCAGTTTTACGGTTGGTGTAGAGCAACGCGTGAGGTGTCGTAAAGCCGTCCTCATCCCTTTGATCCTCCGGCCGCCACTGTGTGGATGGGTGGCCCGCGGTCCTATCACTTACCTGTTGGACACTTTGTACACTTGTGTGGTGGTCACTGGCGCACGGCAGGTCGGCATGACTACCGGCGCAGCAGAATAACCATGCATTAACCCCCCGAGGTCGGGCGGTGGTCTAGTGGTTAAGAGACTCCCATGCGAGAGGTCAGGTTCGAGTCCCACTCTGGGCAAAGAAAATTTCCTTCTCGTACGTGACACAGTTCATTCGGGCCGATCGTTCGGGGGTTCTCTGAGTTCGTTTAGCGTGCTTGTCGGGTTCAGCTCGCGGCGCTTTGAGCCAGTGACTCACTGAAACTGGATAAAGCACCTACACAATACTCAATTATTATTATTATTATGACTGAGGACAGTTCTAGAGGTGGTTGGGGATTTAAATGTCGTGGCCCGTATGTAAAAGTCGATATTAATTTAACCCACGGCTACGGGCCTAACAAAGTGACAGCTCCGACTAGGAACGCATGAAAGAATTTAAAACTCTTCTGAGTGAGTTTCCGGTCACCCGAGAAATATGGCCAGTGACAGATATGGTCAGTTTCGATCATGAACCGTTTGCAAGGTGCTAGGGAAAGGAGATTCCCCCACCCCCTCCCTCCCGCCTATACTCACACCACCCCACCCACTCCAGCCCCCACCGTGGCATTTCAGGTGAAGATCAAATTCCGATACACGTCGATCAGCGGAGATCTGTGACATATATATGCACGACTGACTGCGGTGGGTCAGGCAAGTGACCTTAACCAGCATGAGGTCAATCCTCAGGTGGGACAGGTGGCGCCTCTTTCATCTTTCGCCGCTCATCTTTGATCTTGCCGCTAACGAGGGATTGTGCCGAACCGCTGCCTGACTCTCGTGGTATTCAGGACACGTAGATGATTCTACTATGGGAATTCGATTGCCCTGGCTTGTTAGTGTCTCTTAACCTAGGTATCGGCGTGGGGGGGACTAGATAAAGATCGGAACTAAAGAGCGTTGTTACGGCAAATGGTTCCTCTACGGAACAGATCTTCAGAGTATGTTGTTGTTGTTGTTGTTTTGTTGTTGTTGTTGTTGTTTTTTTGTCGTGGTACCCAGGACATGTAGATGTTTTTGCTATGGGAATCCAGTTGCCCTGACTTGCAAGTGTCTCTTCACAAAGATATCGCGGTGGGGGAACTTGATAAAGTTCAGAACTTAAGAGCGCCCTTTGCACAAATGGTTTCTCTATAACTGGGGTTTTAAAAAAAAAATGTTGGGGGAGTGGGTGGGGGTGGGGGTTCAATAACAACAAATGGTTTCTTTATGCAAGAGTTTTAATTTTTTTTTTAATTCAGTTCCTACCGAGTAAGTTTGGGGTGTACCGGCACCAGAGGCCTCATTAAAATAATCACATATTGTGACCCGTTCTCGCGAAAGGGACCGTAAGTCGCGCTAGGCCGAACGCCGCTACAGGCGAAAAGAGTGCCGGGGGTCAGTATGGCCGCCTTGTGAGTAGCCAACTTCAACTGCTGATATCTCTATCAATTTTAGTGATACAGCTTTCATTCTTATATTGAATTATATTGAAACTGCATAACCAATAGATTGCAGTAATATACATATCTCAAAA
>JACVVK020000308.1:65000-137500 GCA_018292915.2 Batillaria attramentaria | reverse complement strand
GATATCAAAGACGGGGCAACGAGAAAAAGGCCAGCACAAATATTTGGTCCCAGCCCGGATTCGAACTCACGACCCGAGCAATGAAAGTAAAACGCTCTACTTATTGTCTATTCCGGCTCCCCAGTTTCATCAGAAGTACACGAACGCGCTCATCGGACATTCCGACATAAATACCACAATGCACAATAAACGTAAAACAACAACAACAACAACAACAACAACAACAACAACAAACAACTAATAAGTTCATGTTTATGTGTCTGTGAGAGACAAGCCATTTTATCTACTTTGTCTTCTTTCATCGTTTCCTCTAGAGGTCGAATTCGCATGACCTTGGTTTCATAACCGTTCCACTTCTAACTTATATACATTTGTCCGTGGAAAAGGGTGTTTAGAATCAGACAAGGCAGACAGATGCAGAGCCGTAAGTGCTAGACACGGCCCAAGGAAGTCTGTCAGGGGTTTGGAGCGATCAAGCCCGCGCTCGCCAACTTTTGCTGACAACGCCGGATCCGTCTGAACTTCAAACTTTCACCTACATCTCGGACCGACCAAGCCATGCCAGAATGTTTTCTTTGCAGGATAAGCAAGCATACTGGTGGTGAAGAATATCTGCAGCAGGTATACCTGTGGCCACAAACTTTTACCAATAAGCCCAGGTATTCCTGCCACAAACCTCAACCAGAGAACCCACCAGACATTCACGCGTGAGTGAGATTCCGGTAACATTCCCTGCAGACCATGCAGCACATTCCACGCAGCTTGAGTCTGAGCAATCTTTGGTCCGCATCGGACGAGATAAGGAGCTTCAGAGGCTCCCACCTGCGGCCGGCAAGATCCTCTTGAACGCAGGCCCTGCGTGTTGGGTTTCATCAGATATACACCTAATTACGCAATACACGGACCAGGTGGCGCTGGAAGCTAGGAACCAACTGCTGAGAACTTTCACTTTTCGTTGGCATCAAACGAGTGTCTCTCTGGCAGTGATTCATTGCAGAGGACAGCTCAGCAAGTGAACGAGTCACGACAAATTCTTCCAGTGTGTCTGCACTGGATGCACCACAGCCGACACCCTTTTCTCATTACGGAGACATAGTGATAGTGCGGCTGATCGTGTTCGGTTGCTAAACTGTTGATGGGTGTACAATGGGCGCCAGAACTCATAAAGTTTGGGGGAATGAGAGCATAGTCTGTTGTTGTCTACAGATACGCTTGTGGTTCCGGGCGGATGTAACCGGCTTATTTCACAGATGGTCATCAAAACTGAGTATTACAAGTCATCCAAATAGCAGTCTAGTGACAGACTGAATAAAACGATTGTGTTCTCACAGCAAAACACGTTCCCGAAGGTTCATTCACAGAAAGGGGACATTGAAAAATACCCTTGAGTGAGGCACAAAGAAAACTAAAAGAGAAGAAAGAAAGAAAGAAAGAAAGAAAGGAAGGAAGAAAGAAAAAAAGTGGAGTTAACAACAACAACAACAAACAACAACAACGACAACAAAAACAACACAACAAAACCCCCAAAACACAACAACATAAAAACAGCCCTGAAATCTTACAAAATCGTAAAGGTAACTTTACTTTTTACTAGAGAAACTCTAAATTCACCAAGCGTTCCTTCGTAATCTGCATGCAACCCACGTGAAAAACAAAAAGAAAAATGACACCAGCCTCCGGAACCACTATATATATATATATATATATATATATATATTATTATTCCCTCGGGATGGTCACCAACCTTCTTGCAAAAACAAACCAGCTACAATCCCCTTTCGCCCCCCTGAGCTTTTCATGCGCAAAATGTTCGTCAGTCAGAGAACCGTGGTGTGAAAATTGTATCGGTTAGCGCCAGGTTATCGAACCCCTGGAACCCAGTTAATCTTCAAAAGACCGATCGCTACCAAAGCCACTCGTTACTCCACAAACAAGGTGATTACAACCTAAGATACCACTTAACAACCACCGTTGACTGGCCAGCACACGTTAGTGAGAAAGGTAGAGGTGCGCAGACCGGGGGACGCCTGTAAACAACCATTTCTTGAGTGCGCAGACAAACAGAATACATGGTACTATAGAATTTTATCAAAACAGCTCATGCTTCCGCCCCGAAAATTCCTACCCTCAACCTGATTTAGCCTGCGTGCTGTCCCCTAACCCAGAGAGCAATCGTGCATTGTTCGGGCTGAAACTGTAGACTGGAAACAACGAGTCGCCCCGTTCTTCCTCGTCCTCCAGTGTCGTTCGAGAAGCCGTGTGATCAGCTCTGTTGTCGAAGACCTCCTCTTTGGTGATTGTGAGAGAGGAAAAGTTGTGTCAGACTAGGTCCTGTTTCCTTGAATCTGAGTGTGACGGAAAAATAAGTGATTCGAACCAATTGTGCAGGCACGAAAAACCCGAAGTGAATAAAGAGGTTCATTTTACCAGCATTTCTAGCTTACACATTGTTCTGCAGGAGCTGTTTTGGTGGCAACTTGCATCGCATCACCTGGACATCTCCTGCACTGTTACCGCTTCACACAGGCATAATTAAATCAAGTCATAGTCAAGTCAAGTCAGTCAAGTCAAAGAACTTTCTTTATTTTGAAAGCAGAAAGGTGCCAAAACGCACAGCATCTGCAACACGTCTTGTCTTGTCACACGCTTGAGTAAGACAGCTTCGGGCCGGAAGTTTCTCCTCGTTCGTGCGGCCAGCAAACGTCAGTGTATTGCTTTAGTAACTCTACTTATCTTGCTATAGACTATTTCGAGTGTAGATTCGCACTCACATGCACAGGACAAAGTTGTCCTGTATGAAACCTGGCCGTGTTGAGATGTGGGCCTTTAAGTGTGTCTAAAAAAGTAAAACAGGACCACGACTGAGGCGCCATGGTGTCAGTGGGTTGTTGGGGGTTTTACAAATTCTATAAATTCCAATCCTTTTTTTTTTGGGGGGGGGGGGGGGTTTGTTGTTAAGTCAGGGAGAGGGTTTTCAAGTGCGTAACACGACAAAACTTCCTTCCTTCAGGGATTTCCTCCGAGTAAAAATATAGTACCCTTTTTTTGTTGTTGCTGCCCCAACTCTTTGCCAACTCTAGTTGTATTTCTCCCAGGTCATGGGTGGACTCCATGGAGCGTCCGCAAGTTAGGACAGTTTAAAAAAAATAAAAACCACCGATGGATGATGGATGAGGAAGGTCTGAGGATGCTGTGGAGGTTCATGTGGTTTGAGACTGCGTGACAGGGCCGCATTCCACACTTCCTGTCATAGATATCCCGGCGTTAATGCAGGCCCGGGGACTACGGCACCTGCGGTGCGGCTGTGTAATCATCCACATCATGAGATTATATGGTACGATTATTCTCAGGTAAAAGCACATGTCTGAAATATGAGCAAAACACGCGCCTTTAAATTGTAGATAACCAAAGACCGTATCTACGGTCTTTGGCGTAACCTTGGAAAGATCTAGAACTTGCCAGTAAGTTGAGCATGAGGAATGTTCTAGATCTGACCTGTTAAGTATATAAGCAGCCCTGCACAGCGTTTCTGGGTTCTTCTTCTTTCATGAGTTGTTCTCCACGCATCTTCTGTTACTAAAGTATTGGAGTTGTATCCTGTTTATCCCGTGTCTTCTCTGCGAGTGGCAACCGAGAGGAGCGACATGCAGGAGAAAAAATACAAATTACTCTGAGCTGCCGTTGTTACGGTCGGGGAGACGGGTTGGTCGAATGGTAGAGTGTTGGACTTCTAATGCTCGGGTCGTGAGTTCGATCCCGGCTGGGGCCAAATATTTGTGCTGGCTTTTTCATCGTTGCCCCGTCTTTGAAATAACCCTATGTGGTGGAAAAGGACGTTAAACCCCCAAACACCTACCCACCCACCCTCGTTACGTCAAACAGTGAAATCAGGACAAGCGGAGTGTGTTTTGAGCGTGGTGTTGTTGTAACGGACCTGCCCGTATCTCTCCATGTGTCTGTATAAGGGATTGCATTAACCTAGTTTTTCAGACTGCCTTATATCATCATATTTGACGTCTCGATCATACGTCAAATATCACGGGGAGTAATCAACACGGTGAGCGGAGTTTCTGGTGCTTTTACGATTTAAAGGTTTTTAACTACGATTATTTTCAGGTAAAAGCACATGTCTGAAATATGAGCAAACACGCGCCTTATATTGTAGTAGCGTAAAATTTTGGGGGGTCATTTTCAGGTTAACATACAGCCACTTTCCTTAAACAGGTTAATTCCATTTCGCTCTGCCTTTATGACTGGTATAGCTCATAATGCAATACAAGGCTGTTTACACTTTGCCACGAGCGGTCGAACATTCAAATTCTACCACTGTGATTACACTGACTTCTGGAGCGCTCAGTGTGGTCGCTGCGTCATCGGGAAAAGGTTCTGTTGGCTCAGTGCCAGCATTGCAGACGCTGTCACTGTCCAGGTGTCTAAGTGGTGTGATGACGGATATCAAGAATACAGTTCAGAACGATCTGTGAATATATAAATCAAAATGGTAGGATTAGCCACTTTAACCTGAGAGGAATCGTCGGCAGAACTTTTGATCGGAGTCAGTAGTGGCAGCAGCAGCAGCAAAAAAAAAAAAAAAAAAAATCCGCCATCTTCATTACTCCCCTGGTGGATACGTCAGTATGCTTCTGGCTTGTAATGAACATGACTTTCCCCACCTCAAACACACTTTTTATTGGCTTCCGCCTGAAAGAAACAAGCTTCTTCTCGGTCGTTTGTCCTACAAACTGTAGCGTAACACTAGACAAATGTTTCGCCTCACACCCATTCGACCCGCGACAAAGTTATGGCGCTGGGGACTATATGAAAACGAGGCTTTTGTGATGTCAGCAGGCCGCATAAATTCCCGGGCAAACACACGCCAGCGGAGCGGCATAACATGTCACAGAACGGCAGCCGTACGCCATGCAAGTGACGAATAATAATGATGTTAGGGACATGGGGGGCTTGTGCAGTGTTGGGCGCCGTCCCGTGTGCTACAAGATACCATACAGACACCTCACCGTCCCCTTCCCCCACCCCATGAGGCTCTCCTCCCTCCCCCTTTACCCCCCCCCCCCCTCGCCCTCTCTTTGTAGGTTGGCACTCGCCCAGGGTGAGTATGAGTCATCCGTTGTAGGCTATGACAATGAAGAGTCCAGCTCTTAAAAGGGTACAAGGCAGGTTTAAAAGGCTAATGAATACTTTGACCTGCCTGTAAAACAGACAAGAAAAACAAACAACAACAACAACAAAACCCCAAACAAACAAAAACCAGAAAGATAGACAGAAAAAAAAAGAAGAGGTTTTATCGTGTTTACAACACACAGGAGTTTATGTTTTGGCTAATTATCACATGTGATATGAGCGTACGACTAAAGGCGACAAACCGAAATAAACAAAAAAGAAACAAAGAAAAGAAAAGGGTGGGTGGGTGGGTGTTTGGGGGTTTAACGTCCTTTTCCCCCACCTAGGGTGATATCAAAGACGGGGCAACGTTGAAAAAGCCAGCACAAATATTTGGCCCCAGTCGGGATCGAAAAACTTGACAAAAAGAAATCAAGGGGGGGGGGGGGGGGAAGCCACAGGTTTTAAATAGTGTGCTGACATACAAGAGTTATAAAGTGTGAGCTAGTCATCATGGGTGATTTGAACGTGCGACTGAAGGCGACAAGAAGATTTACAACAGCGTAAACACCTCGCCTTGTTTTTTTGTTGTTACACACCTCGTAAATTATGAAATGTAAACCCCAGCAGAAGAGCGAAGTTCCGCGTTTGTTGACTTTTACAAGAACGTGGTCACTGAAGAATGACGTATTTTGTAATTTTACGCACTTTAATAATAATAATAATAATTTATTTATATAGCGCTGTAACCTACTTATAAGGCAGTTCTAAGCGCTAAACGTACAGGTAAATATACAGATGAGAGTCAAGGTTCAGGGCCAGGGCAACTGCATGTATGGTACTTAATAAGGAGATGGAGAAAGACAGAGGCAGGTTAGACGGTGCTCTGAGATGAAAACAGGTAGGTTTTTAGATTTGTTTTGAAGGCTTCGAGGGAGGTTGACTGGCGGAGCAAACACGACTGCCAGTCTGCATGTTGCCGTACTCGGCTGCCTGCTGGCGGGCAAGTGTTCCGCGGCACACGCAGCCTGCGGCGTTGCAAGGTTTGGGCAGTGATTGGTCAGTTGGCTGTACGGGCTGCCTGTGGCTAGCTGGCTGCCAGGAAAAATAGAACGGCTTTCTATTCCAGCGCCAGCACCGGCAAGAGGGATTTGTCAGCTGGCCGCCAGCGATTTAATTAGGGTTGCCAGCGTTGCCAGCCCTGCAAGTACCAATCCTGGCAACGTGTAGCAGCGGCCCGTAGGAGAAGGCTCGAGAGCCAACAGAAGAAAGTTTAGTACGTGGGATTCTGAATATCAGAGTATCGGATGAAGACCGGAGGGAACGTGACGGAGTGTAGAGTTCCAACAAATCAGACAGATAGGATGGGGCAGAGTTATGGATGCATTTGTAGCAGAGGGTGCAGATCTTGTATTTAATTCTAATAGCAAACAGGCTGTTTCTGAGGCCATATACACTTGCCAATTTCACCGGGTTTCCATTTAACCAACCCGGGTTAAAAGCGACCCGGCTACGGATCAGGGTTGTACTCGGGTGCAGGGCCAACCTGCATTTCAGATCTGAACATGCAGCTAGCGTCAGGATGCTTTCGTCAAGGCATGACGGCGGGCATGACGTAAGTTTTCATACGTCATTGCCAGGGTTAGACTTGCGGAGAATGTAGTAGTGTAAACGCTATTGACCCGAATCCAACAGGAGTCGAGGTAAAGTCGCGTTGAACTAGTGTAAATTGGATGTGTGAGTGTGTGCGCACGTGAGTGTGTGCGCGCATGTGTTGTGTCTGTGTGTGAGTGCGTGTGTGTGAGGGTATGAGTATACTTTGTGATACAGTTATTTTACTATAAATTACTTTTACACTGAAGGGTAGTAGTCCCGTCTTAATAGTGGCGTATTTAATGAAAGCATAGTAATTAGGAAGTGTGCGTGCGTGCGTGCGTGCGTGCGTGCGTGCGTGCGTGCGTGTGTGTGTGTGTGTGTGTGTGTGTGTGTGTGTGTGTGTGTGCGTGTGGATGCGGGCGTGCGTGTGTGTGTTCGCGTGCTATTGTTGTAGTATTACATATTTAACTATTGCGACATGTTATATTGTATGTGTGGTTGTTGTCTGTTTTTACGCCGCAACTGAATTGCCTTCTCTTGAGGACAATAAAGAATTATTGAATTGAATTGAATTGAATTGAATTGAAACCCGGGTTGAAGTGTGTACACAGCCTCTAATCAGATCTAAACATACAGCTGGCATCATGATGCTTGAAGTGAGACAGCAAAGACATGCTCTTGGTCTGATGGACACAGTCACAATGGCGCAGGTTTCCATCTACCACCCCTGTATATATTCTAACTTGGGATTTGATATCACAGAGCGGCCAACACAAAGGATATCTCTTGCAGCCCCCGATGCGTGCGACCAGCTGACAATGGCTCGCCACCAGTAGTGTTTTCGGCACAGTGAGCAGGCGCCGCCCGGGTGGCCGGTTGGGAGAATGTAGCCTAGCCATCGTGCCCTGTGTGGTTTTGGGAATAATATGCATGTCCGTGGGAACTTTTAGCTTCCATTTATACCAGTGTTTACCTGACACAAGTGTTTCATTTATACCGGTGTTTCAGTCACTGTTTCGCTTATACAGTGTTTTATTCATACTTGAATTTCATTTACACCAGTGTTTCATTTACACCAGTGTTTCATTTACACAAGTGTTTCATTTACACCAGTGTTTCATTTACACCAGTGTTTCATTTACACCAGTGTTTCATTCAAGACCAATGTTTTGTTAAGATCAGTGTTTCGCTTAGACCAGTTTTTCATTTATGCCTGTGTTTCATACTGTTTTATTTATGCCAGTTTCTCATCTACACACTACATCTTCGAAGTAAAATGGAGAGCCGGGGTGGCCGAATGGTAGAGCATTGGACATCTGATGCTCGGGTCGTGAGTTCGTATCCCGGCTGGGGCCAAATATTTGTGCTGGCCTTTTCATCGTTGCCCCGTCTTTGATATTACCCGTATGTGGTGGAAAGGACGTAAAACCCCCAAACACCCACCACCCACCCCTTATACCGGTGTTTCAGCCAGTTTATACAGTGTTTCATTCATACTTGAATTTCATTTACACCAGTGTTTCATTCAGGACCAGTGTTTCATTCAGACCAATGTTTTGTTAAGATCAGTGTTTCGCTTAGACCAGTGTTTCATTTATGGCTGTGTTTCATTTGGACCAGTGTTTCATAGTGTTTTATTTACGCCAGTTTTTCATCTACACACTACGTCTTCGAAGTAAAAGCTAAAAGAAATTGTCATCTATAAGTTAAAAAGAATATTATCGTGTATAGGGCTAGACTAGGATAGGACAGGATAGGATAGGCCCATTGCTAGCCACGCGCCAGACCGCCTTTAGGTCTGCAAGCCCCCCCAAGACGTAGAGGCTTCAGCAAGCAGTACCACAGCGTGTTCGCGGACCCAGACAGTTCATGCATGCATCGGCTTTATCCATTGCCTGTGCGGGTTGGTGGACGTGGCTCTGATGGCACAGGTTCAAGAGAACGTGTCACGTGTTGTTTCGCCGCCCGTATCTACCGGGGGGGGGGGGGGGGGAATAGAACAACCGTGCGGCGTATCCTATGTACAGATCAATAAGGATGCGACACGCGTGACCGACCATGCAGGCTTTGTTATGCTGCCAGTGCAGTATCAGGCAGTTTGGTTATTTGGTTGGTAGCGAGTTTAAAGTATCTTGTTCGTGATGAGTTCTGATGGAGGAGGGGGGGGGGGGAATTGCCGCTTAAAAAGCTCTTAGTCTGTTTGGCAAATGAATAGAATGTTCCTTTTTGGTCATTTGCGACCATGTTCGTGACTTTGCAGCTTCTAATAGTAGAGGAATGTGACTTGCTTTGGCCTAACGTTTCCATACCTGTACTACAAGTCGATCGACCAAGTCGCTAAAATAGCCAGCGAGTTTACATGACCTGTTGCACAACTTCGTCAAAGGTCGAAACAATATTCTGCAGAGCGTGAGAGAGGACATGTGTGTGCGTGCGTGCGTGCGTGCGTGCGTGCGTGCGTGCGTGTGTGTGTGTGGGGGGGGGGAGAGAGAGAGAGAGAGAGAGAGAGAGAGAGAGAGAGAGAGAGAGAGAGAGAGAGAGATGTCCTGGTACAAATGAGGACAACTCGGTGATCCAACATCGCGACGACAAGACAGACACCATCGGAATACTAAACAACCCCTAAAAAAACAGAGTTAAAGCAGCCTTCTGTCACACTCGGCTCTGTGGTCCTCAACCTTCGTGTATCCGTTTGCATTCGAAAGAGCAAGAGCCTGTAATCTGCCGTGCATCGTGCTGCATTCGGAAAAAAGCCGTTATGAAAACCGAGTGTAAATAAATATGGCTGACGTAAGCCTGGCTGTCTTCAGAACTGAGTTTGCTTTTTTGTGTTAAAAAAAATATTAACAGACCAAAGGACATACATTCTAAATGCAAATGCTGAGACAAAAAATGCTCGTTAATAATGATTTTAACAACGTGCAAGCGTTTAGATTATTAAGTCACTCTATGCCCTGGTCTCATTTCGGGCCGTCAAGTTTACAACTCTGGATTGCTGTGGTCCCATATAAGGGATCTCCAACTTTCTATTTGTATTCTAAGTCATAACATCAGAAACTACCAAACCAAAAACAGAGCCGCTAGCAAAACGGTTTGTCTTTGATCAAAAGGATGCAATTTCTATTACATGTTATTGTCATAGTCGTTAAAGCATACTGTTAGAGCATAGTTTTGACGCTCACTGCGTCGGCTGTCACCTGACACTATGGCGTCATCTGCTTCACGTGGTGCTGGCAGCAGGCGAAATAATTATGCAAGAGTAGGAGACGCTCGCGCCAAGAACTGTCTTTATTTAGTTACCTCACAGTCTTTATTAGATTTGGTTCTAGTGTTTACCCAGCGTGGCCAAGCGGGGGACACTATTATGGAGGGAACTCGTACAGGTCTATTTTTAGACAGTTAGGGTTAGGCTTAGGGTTTGGTTAGGGTTTGAACGCGCTATCGGGCGTTTCCGGAATGCCGTGACCTCAGGTGACGTCCGTCTAAAAATAGACCTTTACGAGTTCCCTCCATAATAGCCACCACCTTGCCAAGTAGTCAGCACAGAGGTTGCGCCATGGATAAAACCTCTTAGCACAGAGAGAGAGAGAGAGAGAGAGCTCTAAGTGTGAAAGACACTGAGAGACTCCAGTTCGTCTGAAACGGACGATCCCACTCCTGTCAATCAAAAGGGCCTAGCCCGCAGAATTCAGCCAATCGCGTCCCGCGGCATATTGAGCACAACGCATGGAATGGTCCGGCAAACTTTTCCCCTGACACTACAACCAGGGAAGTTTGATACGACTGAAACATGTACAGAAAGCAGTAAGTTCATTGACGTCATTTGAGGGAAAAAGACCATTACGCCAATCTCTTTCATCTCGGCCCCACCACCTTTTCCGGGGGAGCCGGGGTGGCCGAATGGTAGAGCGTTGGACTTTTAATGCTCGGGTCGTGAGTTCGTATCCCGGCTGGAGCCAAATATTTTGTGCTGGCTTTTTCACCGTTGCCCCGTCTTTGATATCATCCTATGTGGTGGAAAAGGACGTTAAACCCCCAAACACCCACCCACCCACCTTTTCCGCATACAATGACGTCATTTACGTACTGTGTTTTGCCAATACACGGCGGAGTAAAGGGGCGGGGCTTTGGCCTCGCGACTTGCTGCGTGGAGTCGTCTATTGGGTAGCCTATACAACCCAGCTGGCAGAGCGTTGGTGTGAATGCTCTGGGGCCGTGGTCACGACGCGAACGCAAATTTCTTTGCGCAAATGGGTTGCGGATCGTAAGTTCGTACGTGGCTACGTGAAAACTATCTCTTCCGCTAGTTGGCCGGTCACGACGCGCACTTACTGGAAACGGTGTCACGTACGGGTTATTTTTAGATAGGTGTGGGACCCCTGGGATTCCCACGGAAAACACCATCACGTGGCCTGCACAAATTCTCCTTTTAGCGTGAAGCGTGAAAGAGTAGAGGGGTTGTGTTCAGTACGCGTTCACTACAGAATTTTTGTTTCTGTTTATCTGCCGTAGCGTCAGGTTAAATGCGTGGCATGTATGTGGAGAGTGTGATCAGGAGAGCATGCAGGTCGCATATAGACCGCTCCCTAGCAGTCTCTATCTCAACATTGGACGGACTACAACCAGTAGAAGCATTTACTGCACGTACAAACCGCCGTATGTAGCAGGCTCACTGGCAAGAAAACCAACGGAATGAACCTCAATCAAAGAACAACGAAAAACGAATGAGGAGAGGATAACAACAACATCAACAAAACTCTCCACATACATGCCACGCATTTAACCTGACTTGCTACGGCAGAGAAACGCACATTTCGGGTCCACAACACAATGAACTTGATCAGTGAGACCTGCATTGACAGGCATACGATCAAAACGGTGGTAGCTGATCAGTGAGGACTGACCGAGTGCGTTCAGCACTGAACTAGTCCGAAACACACACAACAAATGTTAACCTACTGACAAAAAGGAAACAAATCAACCCACGATGTGTGTACATCCGGCCATACGGGCCTTTGCATTGCAGGGTGCGTAGTGAACTGAACGCGCCCCCTCTACACTCAAGTCGTCCTACAGCAGATCGCACAATTCCTGCAGGTCTCTCCTCCTAAATCTAAACCTTTGAAGCATGTCCACATCGTCGTACGAGTCAAAAGGGTTAGTACGATCGCGGAACACCCTTTCCCGTCGCAATGCTCTTCTCATTTGCAGTTGGTAAATCAAGCGGGCCGCCATTTTTCAGATCTACGCAAAGGCTACGGCACCTTTCCGACACCCTCCTAGGTGGTGTACAATACGCAAGGGTTTCCGAGCGGCCGTAACTCTGCGCAAACGTCATGACCACCCAATTTTATCACAAATCGTAAGTTACGGACCCTCGCGTGCGTCAGTAAATCGGTGGCGGAAAAGTTACGAACGCGTCGTGACCACGGCCCCGGGGGCCGAGGTCACGACGCGAACGCAAATTTCTTTGCGCAAATGGGTTGCGGATCGTAAGTTCGTACGTGGCTACGTGAAAACTATCTCTTCCGCTAGTTGGCCGGTCACGACGCGCACTTACTGGAAACGGTGTCAAGTACGGGCTATTTTTAGATAGACGTGGGACCCCTGGGATTCCCACGGAAAACACCATCACGTGGCCTGCACAAATTCTCCTTCCAGCGTGCGAAGCGTGAAAGAGTAGAGGGGGTGTGTTCACTACGCGTTCACTACAGAATTTTTGATCGAGTCATGTTTATCTGCCGTAGCGTCAGGTTAAATGCGTGGCATGTATGTGGAGAGTGTGATCAGGAGAGCATGCAGGTCGCATATAGACCGCTTCCTAGCAGTCAGTCTCTATCTCAACATTGGACGGACTACGAGTAGAAGCATTTACTGCACGTACAAACCGTATGTAGCAGGCTCACTGGCAAGCTGAAAACCAACGGAATGAACCTCAATCAAAGAACAACGAAAAACGAAAAAGGAGAGGATAACAACAACATCAACAAAACTCTCCACATACATGCCACGCATTTAACCTGACTTGCTACGGCAGAGAAACATGACTCGACCATAACTCTGGATTCGGAACCCGCACATTTCGGGTCCACAACTGACACTGTGTGACAATGAATGAGACCTGCATTGACAGGCATACGATCAAAACGGTGGTGGCTGATCAGTGAGGACTGACCGAGTGCGTTCAGCACTGAACTAGTAGTCCGAAACACACACAACAAATGTTAACCCACAAAAAGGAATAAATCAACCCACGATGTGTGTACAGCCGGCCATACAGGCCTTTGCATTGCAGGGTGCGTAGTGAACTGAACGCGCCCCCTCTACACTCAAGTCGTCCTACAGAAGACTGTACACAATTCCTGCAGGTCTCTCCTCCTAAATCTAAACCTTTGAAGCATGTCCACATCGTCGTACAAGTCAAAAGGGTTAGTACGATCGCGGAACACCCTTTCCCGTCGCAATGCTCTTCTCATTTGCAGTTCAGGTAAATCAAGCGGGCCGCCATTTTTCAGATTTACGCAAAAGCTACGACACCTTTCCGACACCCTCCTAGGTGGTGTACAATACGCAAGGTTTCCGAGCGGCCGTAACTTTGCGCAAACGTCATGACCACCCACTTTTATCACAAATCGTAAGTTACGGACCCTCGCGTGCGTAAATCGGTGGCGGAAAAGTTACGAACGCGTCGTGACCACGGCTCCCGGTTGCGAGTTCGATACTCGGCCAAAATGCAAAATCGTTGCTGCTGATGTTGTTATTGTTGTTGTTGCTGTGCGGTCTTTGACGTCAACATTTACGTGGTTGGTCTGTTGCTTGCAGGTGTGACGTCATATATTCAGGGTTATTTCAGAGACAATGCGACGAGAAAAACGCCAGCAGTTTTTAACTCCCAGTCGGTGTTCCAACTCACGAGCCGAGCATTCACAGTTCAATGGGTTCCAGTGATAGAAAAAAGACAGTAAAATTCAAAACAAGCAAAAATTCAAAATTTGAAATCGTGTTTCCATTCTTTCCCAAGATCTAGAAGTGAAGTATTGCTGGTCGTTCTTTAGGATTTTTTTTTTTTTTTTTTTTAAATCTTGTCAACCCGGTTTTACAATGCTTGTGTGAAACAACATTCCGTCTTTGCCACTGACGTCACACAAAGTTGAACATCATTTTGACGGTCCCAGCTATGTGGCCATGTTGTTGTTGTGTGCATGAACGAATCAATTATCCGTGACAACCTCTTTAGTTTAACGTCCTCGGTAATGCGAAGATGTCACTTAAACATTTAAACCTCGCTTATAAGGGAGTGCTAGTCACGTTTCGCTCAGGCTCTCCGGCCGGATCTGTGATGGTATTGTTTCTTGGGGAAGTGCGTATTCATCGGCTGAAATAATATTTCATATCAAAATTGACGCAGTACCAGGCTGTACCTTGATCAGTGGTATTTCCGGCATTTTGACGACGGGAAATTCAGTTTCAGAATACCAGAAATGTCAGAAGCACATTGTATGCATAATTAAACCTTATAAACAACAACCCCCCCCCCCAACCAACCCGAGATATACATTGAGGGTGGATGTGTGTGTGTGTGTGTGTGTGTGTGTGTGTGTGTGTGCGCGTGTGTGTGTGTGTGTGTGTGTGTGTGTGTGTGTGAGAGAGTTAAAAGGTAGATCAAAGACGGGAACACCTGGAATATACCTAGGGTGCACATTTTAGCTCTGTCGGTATTCGAACTCAGGACTCGGGTCCGGCGTTCAACCAATTCAGCCGCTCCGACAACCCGGGATACACATTTACCATTAGACCCGTCAGTTCATATCTGGGTAGGTCTGCACAAACTTTCACCTTGCCAGGATTCGAACCCACATTCCTCTCTTTGAGATTCACGCGCTTAACCACCTGTGCTATCGCGACCCTCCCGCCCCAACACACCCACTGACCGTCATACGAAAAAGGACCTACGCGCCCATTAAACCCATGGCCTTTACAGCTCCTTTTTCCAGAAGACTGCATAGAAGTATACCTCACCTCATTGGGAACATTGGGTGTACACGTATGAATAACAGAGAACACAGCAGCTTTTGTTGAAAAGGACTTGGTACTGGTAATCGTGCCCAAAATTACCGCGTCGTGTGACTTTTCTGTTACCGCCGCCCGGCGAATCTATATCGTAAAACTGCACCTCGAGAATGCTGTAATCGTTTCAAAGTGCCGCCCAAACTTTCCATCTCATTTGTCGGCAAAGAATTACACTCATTCCTGCTCCGATTTCAAGGTACCGACTCTAGCACAGTGGAACGTGAGTCACAACTAGCACAGTGGAACGTGAGTCACAACTCATGGACAAGATTTACTGCTTTTGTGCGAGAAACATAGTGCGACGGTACACACAAAAAAATCTTGTATTTTACTATCAGCTTCACGACGGACCGTACCAAGGTAAGTATGCAGTAAATGTCTTGTGGGGACAAAAATACCGACTGTTCGTGGGTGAAGCGGACTCTGTAGAAGTTTTAGGTTTGTGGAGTAAAAAAGACGCCGACCCAGAGTATCTGGAAATGGTACAATTTTTCATGGATGGGTGAACCTTACTACATGCGATATTGTAAAATACCGAAGTTATATCTATACAGCGGTTCTTGGGCTTTGAAGCAGAAAAGCGAAGGAACTCGGACAGGCCTCTTAAAGATCTAAGCTCCCAACAAAAAGCTTTCCGAAGTGTGAAAACATACTACAGAGTCGACCGTGCAAGCACAGTCAACTCTGTCACAGTTGCAGAGTTTTTAGCGTCCCTGAAACCCCAATCAAAGCCAAGGGCAGCCTGATTTCACAGCTCAGTTTGCGTTTTGGACACTGAGCGAGACAAATCGTGCAGCACTCATCGTCCGCTGGACACTGTAGCGACGTGTCTCGCTCACTGATCAAAAAGCCAAATAATGTCACGGCAAACTCGTGCTCTGGTTTTATAATGGTCCCCGAAGCGCTGAAAACTCTGCAGCTGTGACAGAGTTGCCTGGATTATGCACAATCGAAGGAGTCACAATGTTTGCGGCTTTTTGCTGAGAGTGCAGACCTTAAATCTGCCTACAAACATTAACAATCTACCAATATGAGGGGGAGGGAGATTTTTTTTTAAACTGATACTTAGTTCACGGGGACTACTTTGAGAAGCCCAGCATCTTTTGAGACAGCGCAGCCAATCCTTTCCGCTGCCACCGAGGTCACGTGGCCACACAAACGCCAAAGAAATTACTTTGCAAAACACTCGCTCACCACTTGACGAAGTTCTGTGTAACGGGGGACTAGCCGAGGTCTATTTACTCCGATTTCTCATAGTCAGCCTCCCACGTCGGAGAAAGATAGAGAGACGGTGATATATTGAGGGAGAGAGAGAGAGCGAGGAGGCAGAGGAGTGAGAAATGAAAGGGAGACATCCCTTGATGAGTGTTGAGAAATCTACTTCAGCTGCGAGAGAGCGTGAGTACTTAGAGACAGGGGCAGGTGTCGATATGAGCCTAGCAGGACAACTTTGGATTGTGTGTGGGCACAGGACAGGCACGCACACACACACACACACACACACACACACACACACACACACACACTGCGTGGCATCATGATTCATACCTGACCAATCCTCTTTGATGGAGGATGAATGCATAGGGTGTGCTGGCGGGCCACTGCGTGGACAATGCACCTACGACTGATAACATAATATGAGCTAGACGAGTGTATATGCAACATTTGCAGCATAAAAATCTTCATAAAATAATGCTGCTGTTCTGTTTTGATTTAATGTTGTCACGGTAGCAGTGAGTGAATGCGTGCGGTTCACGTGAGCGTGCGTGTTAGGTTCAGTTTGAGGCGCCTCTAGCAAAGCAATCGGGAAAAGCACTTATATTGTCAGTAGCAGTAGCAGTAGCAGCAGCAGTTAACAGCAGCAGTAGTAGTAGTAGCAGCAGGAGGAGTAGTAGCGATACTACCGTAGTAGTAGTAGTACTATAGTAGTACCAGTAGCAGTAGTAGTACCAGTAGCAAGTAGTAGTACCAGCAGCAGCAGTTGTAAACAAAAAGGTCTTTTGTCACTGCTGTTCAGTAACTGTGTACGCAGTAGTCTGTTATTTTCTGTTGTAATTAACTGACGGCCATCTCTTGGTTTCAAAACAGTTTCCCGTACAAACAAAAGCCAAGAACGAGAGTGACAAGTCCTGATGCAGACAAACAAGAAATCTTCGCATCTGAGAAAAAAAAAAAAAACAACGCATCTGGTCCAACCGCCACCAAACGCAGACGACTTCCAAATTTGGATGAATGGTCTGCAGTTGATTGTTGAGCCAGAAACCTGCTGGTGGAGTAGCCTAAGAGAGAGAGAGAGGTAGACATGAATGGGCGATGTTGACAGACCACGAGCGCCACGTGAGTGATGACGTCAGCGTCTACTGCCTGCGTAGTAAAGATGAGAGGCTGGGTCGTTCCTCCTGGTGGAGGTTTCCACTGCGCCATCGGGGCTGTTGCCTGCGAACTTTGGAGGTCCTTTCAGTTTATTTCGAAATTTTGTACCATCGTAATAATTTAGTTAAATACCACACGGACGCAGGGTTTGGCTTTCAAATCCCGGAGAGAATGATTTCAAAGACAAGGGCACTAAAAAAAAAAAAAAAAAAAAAAAGGATAAATTTTTGGCTCTGTCGGTAGCCGCGAAATAGTCTTTGTTCCTTGCGCGGCGTTAAGCCCTAACTAACTGCCTCTGTCGGGACTTGAACCCTCGACCTACTGATCTGAAAGCCCGACGCTCAGCCGGTTGAATCACTCCCCGTCACTTCGCATTCATGAGAACAGAACCAACCAATCAGAAAAAACAACAACAAAAAACCAGACCAACAGAGGATTATCCGTAAAGTCTCTATTTCTGACCTTAACACCGAGCACAGATAATGAAAGCCAAAGGGCGAGTCTTCTTTCTTTCTAAGTTTTTGTTGTTGTTTTCTTTCTTTCTTTCTTTCTTTCTTTCTTTCTTTCTTTCTTTTACAAAGTTAACGTGTTCATGGTCACGTCCACGATAGGGTCCGAGTTAAAAATTGAAAATAAGCTGAAACCAATCAGTAACTTCGGCTTAAAGTCGTCTTGACAAGTTGACACATCGCTCATTTACTTTTCGCATTTCAATGCAGTCGGGTTTCAATTTCCAAAATTCAGGCTTCCAGTCGCAATACAGACAGAAAAGACTTCTTCGTTTCGCTTTTCATTTCAACTGCGATTCTATCCATCCGTCATCCGGGTGGATTCTGTTTTTCAATCGCTCCTGTCATTTCCAGGCCACCAGCAGACGACAAAAGTGTTCGCAAATCCAGGACTGAAAGAAAGAGAAGGTAGAGATTTCACTCGACCCGTGAAACCGCATAATGAAATGACACAGTCACAAATCTCATGTTGACAGAAAGATTTCCCGAGAGTTTTTCCAAGTTACGATTAAAGACCCCAAGCAAAGAGATCAATGTGAATTGTAATTTTACAATTAGAAAAAGAGCCTAGGCGTCTGTCAAACCCATGGCACTTGGGCCCTGTTTCTAGGAGACGGCTGTCTTGTGGTGTAATTGTGCGAATAACATTGTCCAATTTTGATTTCTTCCAGGTTCTGTCAGTGGGGGGTCTCTGTAAGTCCATTCAACAAGCTACACTCGACAAGGCAAATGTGTTTTAAGCTGCAAACTACAACCCGACATACGAGGGTAAAAGAAATCTAGTGTGACGTCACGAAACTGGAACCAGAGACGGCAGACTTGTGGTCTACATATAACACTGTTCAGTTTTGGTTTCGTTAACATATTGCAAAGGGTGAAATGGTGCTCAGTCATAACACATGGGTGGGTCTGTATTGAGCCAGTATTCACGTCTTTCACTGCATACTCAGTCACGTGGAGATGGGATGAACATTACTATCAACGTACACTTGGAGACCGCAGTAAACTTCTTCACAGAAAACTGGCGTTGATCCATCTTCAGAAAATAGGTACATTCACTTTTCTCTGTGCCCTCGACTGTTTCTGGCGTTGCCGTGGCTGTGTCGTAAAGTTCAACGACGCGTTGAAAGTTTTTCTTACTTGCTCGCGACAAATGTTCGCGAACTGTAACCAGTTCAGTTGACAAACTGGTTACAATAGACAAGTATAATCAGTCACTGTTTGTCTCTCTACGTTCACTCAACAAGCTGGTCTAGGTTGTTTGTTTGTTTGTTTGTTTGTTTGTTTGTTTTTTGTAAGCTGCAAGCCCCTGCCGATGCAGAAAAAAGATATCAAATGTGGCGTCACGAAATAAACGACTCCACTCGGTAAAGTCAGAGGCCAAAGCCCCGCCCGTTCACTCTGCCGTGTTTGGGCAATACACGGTACGTCCATGGCGTCATTTTTATGGGAAAAGGGGCGATTTCAAGGTAAAATATTTTGACGTAATGGTCTTTTTCCTCAAATGACGTCAATGGCCTTACTGCATTATTTCCACGTTTCAGTCAAATAAAACGTGCTACACGTGCTTCGTCTTTGAAGTGTCTGGCAAGAAAGTTTGCCAGACCATGCCAGGTGTTGTGCTCCTTATTCCGCTGCGCGCGACTGGCTGAAGTCTGGGGGGCTCGTCCCTTTTGTTGACAGGAGCGGAGTCGTCTATTGTAACCAGTTTGTCAACTGAACTGGTTACAGTTCGCGAACATTTGTCGCGAGCAACTGAGGAAAAACTGTCAACGCGTCGTTGAACTTTACGACACAGCCACGAAAACTTCAGAAACAGTCGAGGGCACAGAGAAAACTGAATGTACCTATTTTCTGAAGATGGATCTCCAGAAGATAATCAAGCATGCAAAAAATCATCCCAACGTCAGTTTTCTGTGAAGAAGTTTACTGCGGTCTCCAAGTGTACGTTGATAGTAATGTTCATCCCATCTCCACGTGACTGAGTATGCAGTGAAAGACGTGAATACTGGCTCAATACAGACCCACCCATGTGTTATGAATGAGCACCATTTCACCCTTTGCAATATGTTAACGATCTTTTAACGACGCTATTTTCTGTCGGGACGAGTCTTGCAGAGGATTTATTCCATTTAACAGGGTCGGACTCACCGATATGCACAAGGAACCGCTGTGAATGGGCTCCCTGTTAAAATAGTTGTGGTGGTCGACAACATGTTTTGATGACTCATACTCCTAGAAATGGGTCGTTTCTTTCTATATGTGGCAGCTAATAGTGCTTTAATTAGCATATTCGATACACAAAATAATCATAATATGACCCCCCACCCCTCCTCTCCACCCCCCTCCGCCCACCTATTACTCACTACGAACTCACATGGATCTTTGTCCACATGCTAAACAACATAAAGTAGTTGCAGTAACTTGGTGCAAAGGGACACTCCAGTTACTGAATAAATTTCTGAAGAATACGCCCATGCCGGTCCTACTCTACGGCTCAGAAACATGGCGAGTGACCAAGACCAGCACCCGCAAACTACAGACATTTATCAACAGATGTCTCAGAAACATCCTTAACACCAGGTGGCCACACGCTGTCTCAAACGAACATCTTTGGAACCAGACGGGACAAACCCCAAATGAAACAGATATCAAGAAGCGGAAATGGGGTTGAACAGGCCACACGCTACGAAAGCCTGAATCCTACATCACTAGGCAGGCTCTTGACTGGAATCCTCAAGGTAAACGAAAAGTGGGTCGCCCGAAACAGACTTGGCGCAGGAGTGTCGACGCAGAAATGAAGGAAGCCGGAATGACATGGGCCGAGCTGAAGAGGACCAGCCAGAACCGGGTGCGTTGGAGGAGTGTTGTTGCGGCCCTATGTTCCCCACGGAATGAAGAGGCATAAGTCAAGTAAGTCATAAACTGATAACAAAAGCGAGTTTACCGCAAAGAAAAATGAAGGCGACAGGATCTAAATTTAAAGAAGCCTACTTCAGAATGGGCAACTCTCACTCTGTCAAGGGTGGGTGGGTGTCTGGGGGTTTAACGTCCTTTTCCACCACTTTCGGGTGATATCAAAGACGGGGCAACGATGAAAAAGCCAGACAAATATTTGGTCCCAGCCGGGATCGAACAAACGACCCGAGCATTAGAAGTCCAACGCTCTTCCATTCGACCACCCCGGCTCCACTCTCACTCTGTCAAAACAAAGTGTTTCGCACAGGGTCCGTATGTAAAGGTCGAGGTTAATTTAACCCACGGCTACGGGTCTCACCCAGACTAGGACAAAAAGCAAAAGCAAAATTAAATACAAAAGGAAGCAAAGAAAGGAAGAACAAATTCCTTCTATAATGGCTTAGGCACCTTGCTGGAATGGGCCCGCTTCTTGATTTAAAACGAAAAACAACAGAAAATTTAACCGTAGAGCTAGTTTAGTTCGAGGTTAGACTCTAACCCGGGGCCCAGATGTTGCCGCTGTTGTATTACTGGTCTTCCCCAAGCTGTGGAGTCTGTACACTTATAATGTTGCCATCCACTCTACGTCACTTCTACCGCCTGCCCAAATCTGACTTTACCGCGGACTACATACCGACTTAGCGCAGCATGCCACATGTATCAAGCGGGCCCCCGCCTCTACGTTGGACCTAAGCGAGCGGCAGCCGTACATTTTCGCTGATGAATATTTTCGCATATGTAAGCTTAGAGCAGTTAAATTAGAGCTGGCTAATTCCATCTTTGCTAAGCTAACATGTTTTGGAACAGTTTCGCTCATGAATGCGCCTGTACAACAGAAATACTCTCTCTCTCTCTCTCTCGATTTTTTGTGCAGCTCTTCATGCGATACAATGTAATTTATACTTCGCGCGAGGGGTCGAACATTCATATTCCACGACTGCTGTTGCAGTACTGGGTCGATCAGTGTGGTTCCCCATGTCATCCAGTACGCTTCTATCGGCTCAGTGCCAGCATTGCAGACGCTGTCACTGTCCAGGTATCTACGTGGTGTGAAGATAGATACCACGAAAACGGTTCAGAACGATCTGAGGGCATAAAAATGGAAGCACTAGCACCTTTAACGAATGCCCGCTTCGGGAAAAAAAAGGTTAAAAACCTCCAGACAACCTATATATCGGTAACAACCAGTACACAAGCGAAACCTCGAAGCCTGCCGATTCCCCAACGATTACCTTCCCTTCAGAGCAAATCCACGTGCACATAAAGGGTCAAGCGCAACGCCTCCGTATTCCAGACCTTAATATCAAAATGAAAACGTTGGAGGAACAAGTGTCATCCCGTTTCGTTTTAAATCTTCCTTTAGTCCTTGGCCTGAATGCGGTAATGAGCGTTATGCAAACACGCTCGCTGAATAGGACGCTCCCCCAAAAGCTTGAAGGAAGCGAGGTCTTCGGGGAGTTTAGAATGATTTACACACACACAGGGTTAAAACCTGTATTTGGGAAACTTGGGTGTCGCTAAGATCGGTAATAATCTGAAATGTGTGCCGTGCACTGTCGCAGTTCACTTCAGTTCCGTTAGATATGGTATCTGTGCTCTCGGGGGGGGGAAAAAAAACCCATACGCGCTCCACCTCATGTCTAAGTAACCTTCCCCAGTGTCGCCTTGGAGACTGCTCCAAGCGTGGAAGAGAACTTAACAAGTCAAACGGAAAGTAACTTTGAGAGAACTGAACACAGTCCAGTTCAGTTCAAGAGATATCTCTGTGCTCGGAAAAGCACATACGCGCTCCTCCCTATGGAGACTGGTTCAAGCGTGGAACAGAACTAAACAAGACAAACCGAAAGTAACCTTGAGAGAACTGAACACAGTCCAGTTCAGTTCAAGATATATCTCTTTGCTCGGAAAAGCACATACGCGCTCCTCCCTATCTCTCAGTAACCTCCCCAGTGTCGTCTTGGAGAGTGTTCCAAGCGTGGAAGAGAATTAAACACGCCAAACGGAAAGTAACTTTGAGAGAACTGAACACAGTCCAGTTCAGTTCAAGAGATATCTCTGTGCTCGGAAAAGCCCATACGCGCTCCTCCCTATCTCTCAGTAATCTGCCCAGTGTCGTTTTGTTTTTAGACTGTTCCAATGTTGGGTTGGATCATGCGGGTCTCGTCCCTTTTAGCGTACAGTGTCGACCGCTGCGTCTTTGCACACCTGTGTTCTGCAGGAAACTATGGACTGATGATGGAGGATTTGTTCGTACAACGTGTATTTCAGACTCCTTGTCAGGAACTTTCTGGTCGTCCTATGCGCAGGCCATCGGCACAGTGGCAGAGGTGTTTAAATACACACTGCTTTAAGCTTCTTTTTTTTTTAAATCCACGTGATCTTTGCCTGCAGTTACCTTTGCCCCACTTCCAGTCAGGGCTGAGCACTTCACATTTCCTCGTAGCGGGAGAATTTCAGGATTGCAAAATAGCTGAAACACGTTCATACGTATACTGCTTGCTAAAATTTTTATTATTTAAATATCTTTTATTTTTGGTCGTTGGTCTTTAAATCTGCCCATCTGCTTAGATTCCGCCTTCATAAACCATTTCAGTGTGTGCTTCCTACATCTGACTCTATCATAGTTCAGCCCTACGCAGGTACATGTACCTGCACGAGGAACCCGCTGCATATGCCTAGGCAGGTACATGTACCTGCGAGCTAGTGAAAAATTTCTACTCGCTCCTCATTGGCCAGACTACTGAATATTCATGAAACAAGGGTCACTACTCTGCTGTGCACTTCCCTTCTTTGTATCGATCAGGTTTACACATGGGTTTGAGCGATTTTGGTTTTTTTAACTGACTGACTGGCTAGGCAAAAAAGTGCCCAGGACAGGGACAGCATTCACCAGCAAGGGCTGAAAGGGTTAAAAAAAAAACACCAAAAAAAAAATACACGTCTGTTGGGAGTCCTTCCTTCTGTCTTAAAACCCAAACAAACTCGTATACAAGGTCTTGTCTTGTCAGCTGTCTTCCTCGGAGCGTCATGTAAAGGTCGGGAGTGTAGAACAATAAAAATCCAGAATGTGCTCGTCAGACATGACTCAGTGTTGACTGTCTGGTTGTAACACGCTTACCTCGTCCCCTCTCTGCACTTCGGCACTACAGAACCGGCCTTGGGAGGGCCAGTGGGTGTTTGGGAGTTTAACGTCCTTTTCCACCACATACGGGTAATATCAAAGACGGGGCAACGATGAAAAAGCCAGCACAAATATTTATTTGGCCCTAGCCGGGAATCGAACTCACGACCCGAGCATTAGAAGTCCAACGCCATTCGGCCACACCGGTCTTGCGAAGTGGATACAAAACGACAATTGATTAAAATGGTCACCAAGTGTTTGTTTGTTTGTATTTTTATTTCTTCCCTTTTTCAACTACTCTGAACATTCATGTTTTCCTGAGGAGAGTTTGTACTAATAATTCACACTGATGACTTCCTTGCATTAGAACCTTCATCGGGGAGCCGGGGAGGCCGAATGGTAGAGCGCTGGACTTTGAATGCTCGGGTCGTGAGTTCCTATCCCGCCTGGGGCAAAATATTTGTGCTGACGTTTTCATCGTTGCCCCGTCTTTGATATCACCCGCAGGTGGTGGAAAAGGACGTTAAACTCCCAAACACCCCCCCCCCCCCACCCCACAACCTTCATCAACATTACTGCAAGCCAACACAAGACATCTCCATCGGTGTCGAGGGCCCCACCCCTTAGTGAAACAGTCAAATTTGCACACGCCTTTAACAGTTCATACTTTCCCACACCTCCACAACAAACATTTCGCATTAGTCTGAAACTGTTATCAGTGTCCGATTTTCCGTCTCATTACTAGTACCTTTTTCCCCCCTCGGCGACAGTAGAATTTGTGTCGGCAGCAACCAAGTACTACTATCAGACCATTTGTAACCGCGCACACACCTGCAAGTACCGGTTACAGCAAGTGGTCGAAAAGTCGGCACGTAGGCACCTGGAAGTAATGCAGTGAATTCCATTTTCGTACTCCCGTTTTACAAGTGGTATTCTAATCATTTTTAGTTCTCAGTGTACCTCGTCACCAACTTAAAGCCTCTATCTTCGTAAGACCGCTAAACATATGAAGAAGATGGGCCTCGTGGACACATCATGCCAGTGTGGTGCTGAAGAGGAGACTCCAGACCACATCCTACAAACCTGCCCACACCTCGAGCAGCTCCGCCGTGAAATCTGGCCCATCGACACCAGCCTTCACGACAAACTCTGGGGGAACAGCGACGACCTACAAAAGACGGAGCAGTTCATCGCCATGTCGGGACTGCGAATTTGACGGCCAGATGGAACGCAGAAGAAGAAGACCGCTGAGACTGAAAAATGCTGGTTTCGAGGGTGTAATAATTCTGTTTGCCAGATAGAAGGATGTTTCATTTGGCCGTTACGACCGTTGTCGTGATTTTGTGCGTCCACTATACCAGCAGCTAAGGATGACGACGTGGCCATCGGAAACGCCTCTACACACCAAACTGTACGGCCCTCAGCGGGAGCTGGAGAGGACAGCAGACTTCATGCCCAGAACTGAACTTCTAGTGTGACCAAGAAAGACGAACGACAACAACAACAACTTTGTGTAGCTTCTAATAGTAGAGAGAAACACACACACACACACACACACACACACACACACACACACACACACACACACACACACACACACACACACACACACACACACACACACACACACCGACCAAACAAATTATATAACAAAAAGTAAAAATGTGGGACACTCGAGGTACGAAATGTGTTAAAATGTTCACCGAGATCTTTGATCAAACCTTTTGATAAATCGCGTTGCACATACTGGAAAGCGCTCTTCTTACAAATCCCTTTTCCTCTGCTACAAATGTCTACACTCTGCTGACAAAATGTCTACACTCTGCTGACAAATGTATCTAGTTCAAGGGACCGACTCGCTTGCGAAGAAGCTGCTTTATCAACCATTCGCAGTGTCTACGACTGTCTTTCAGCACTCGTTCTGTTGAGTTAGGCGCTGACTCTTGTCGTCTGCTTTGCTGTATAATTGTCGTCTGCTTTCTCCTGTTGCTGATAAAAGGGACTGACGCTGTATAGGCGCAAAACTTGGACGGGGAGTGTTCATTCTTATCCCGCGCAACCGAGCTGAAAAAGGTTGAAAGACTGGCGGTTGTAGGTTCGTTAATATATGGACTTGGTTTCTTTCGTCGGCTTGTCGTCACTCACAACGATATGAAAAAGGTTTGCGCGCTTCGAACAGCCAATGATCACGCAGGATTACTTTATCGAAGGAAATCTAAGTTTCTTTTGATGTCGGAGAATTTAAAGGCCCTAGTGACGTATATAATATTCTGTTTCGTTCATGCACTGTACGTTACACACAAGACAACCGAATTTGCAAGAGCAAATAATAATAATAACTGAGTATTGTGTAGTCGCTTTGTCCAGCTTCTCTTTAACTGCCTCAAAGCATCGCGAGCTCAGTGAACCCAGCACGCACGCTCACGTGAACCACACTCATCCTCTCAAGCACTGGACATGAACACAATCAGGTGTTGCGAAGGGACAGCAATTTACGTTTCGGAAGTAAGAATTGCAGTAATTCACATGCTCCCTATATAGACACTGGGTTATTTCAGCGTACGCACAGACAGGTTTTTCTCTTGTGAGAAGAACAGCAAGACACCCCCCCCCACCCCCTCCACCACCAACATCTCCCTCCCCCCTCAAAACACACACACACACACACACACACACACACACACACACACACACACACACACACACACACACACACACACACACACAGCGCATCACACCGCCACGGATATACCCACATCACCACAGGGGATCCCAAAAAAAGGGGGGATTACTCACTCTGTTTAATGCGCCGTTTGTTCCGTCAAAACCTAACGATGCTTGAAAGATGCATGGCAAGGGTCCTGAGTAATTTCTGCCCCCCCCCCCCCCCCCTTAATGCAAACAGAATTCAGCTTGTGTGAATCTTCGCAACCAGTCGGCTAACGATGTGCCCGTTTAGGTTTAATTCGCACATTAAGCGTTGGGATGCACACTAACCATGGGCTGAAAATATGGTAAGGAGCAATGCGGGGCAACAACGCTGAGACTAATAGGAAAGTGTGTGTGTGTGTGTGTGTGTGTGTGTGTGTGTGTGTGTGTGTGTGTGTGTGTGTGTGTGTGTGTTTTCACATGGGAGTGGACAAAGCAGCTGAGTGTGGCAGATGGCGAGAGATTTTTTTTTTTTTTTAAAGTCTCGGCGTTCAATCTACAATGTATAGAAAAGGAAACGGCAATGACTGCGAAGTGGTTACAAGTTAAGCAAATAAAAGCGACATAAAACGGACAGAAACCACTCAACTTTCACAAAGGACGGCACGGGTCAACGTTTCGGCTTAATGGGACATAACTTCAACAAACAAACAAAAGGTAACTCTGCGGACGTACTGACATACACGGCACGGGAAAATATATTGAAAGGAAATGAAACGGTGGGCGAGAAAAGGACCAGAAAACAACAACAACAATAATAATAGTTTTCTGGTGTATGGCAGGCCCCCCTCCCCCCCCCCGTCTGTTCATGGTAGTAATTGTTTCTAGACTGAAGCATTTTTAGGGGTGACTATGATACTTGAGGCTGACAGGGAACACACAGGCATTTTGAGGCCCTGTGTATCTGTGTCCTTCGCCCTGCAGGGAAAGATTTGCAGCAACTGCAACTCCAGTAAATCTAAATGACTTCGGGACGTCGATAACACTGAGGCAACAGTCAGAAGGCAAGAAGGCCCACGCGGTTTTAACATCGTTCATCTCTTCGGTGAATCACTGAATGACCTTAATTAGTATTATTCCGAGTCATGGGTTTCTAGCACTTCAAGCACATGCAAAACTTGACGCGCAAAGCACACAGGACAAGCGCAAGAAACATGAAAACCGTACTTACTCTGTCCTGGTAACCGCCCGGGACCGTCTAAACAAGGGTTTTGAAAAGTTTGCATCGCTGCTCAACCTAACTATGTGTAGAGGCAATTCATCAAAACACTACCCACGCCCTGCTGAGAGAGACAAGGGGGGTGTATGGTAACCATGAGGTGACGTGACCATCCGGGGGAATGTGTATCCTTGGTATCTTGCCTTTCCTTCCCTCACCCCGTACCCCACCCCGACACGCGCGCGCGCGCACACAACACACACACACACACACACACACACACACCTTCTGTGGTGTCCTTGCTTTCTTGTCCGCCCCCCCCCTTCCCCCATCACCTGAAGACTTTACACCCCAACCCCAACCCCCTCCCCCACCCCCTCACAGTGTCTCCTCCGACCAGCCCTATGCACAAGGACGCAATATTCCTTGGGGGCAAACAAATTCCATGGGGTCAAAACGGTTGTGGGAAAAAGTTTCATTTTCCCAAGGCAATTCCCAGATAGATTCCTGTGTGAACCTCAAATTCGATATGTATCGACTCACAAATATTAGAAGAAAAAAAAATCAGAGGAAAAAAAATTGTAAAATTGTTCGGCATCTTGAGAAGACAAATCCTACAGTAGATTACTCAAAAGATGCTAAATTCTAAAATAAAATACCTCTTAATAATTTACACAATATTGACATATATCACTAAAATGTAGGCTACAGAAGAAACTACCGTCTGCAGAAAATCCACGAAATATCATAGACCTGTTGATTGGTTCAAAACTCCGGGGATCTGTTTGTAAAGTACACCACGATTGGTCCATACAGAATCGGACACTGACGTCAAGAACAAATTCCTGAACTTGGTGAGAAACCTCGTAACATAAGAATCCCCGAGATCGTCTTCTGCCCGGCTAAATTCGGCCTGAAAGTACACAAACAGATAATGCTACTAAGGCCATCTAGCGAGATCTGCTTTAACACAGTTTGTACCACGAACGGGGACACCCCGTTCTTCGGGTCATTCTTCCCGACGTATCTTTATGTTAATTATTTTCTGGTAAGGAGGGGGAGCCGGGGTAGTCGAATGGTAGATTGTTGGACTTCTAATGCTCGGGTCGTGAGTTCGTATCCCGGCTGGGGCCAGATATTTGTGCTGGCTTTTTTCTCGTTGCCCCGTCTTTTATATCACCCTATGTGGAAAAGGACGTTAAACCCCCCAAACACCCCCACCACCACCACCCTTCTGGTAAGATAAATGTCATTCTAACTCGAGAATGCTTTCTTTTTAATTTTCACAGTGCGTTTCAGCTTTCATACTTTTACACTTTACTTACTTGGGTAAGGGAACAGGTTAATACGCAAGACTTGGTCGGTACGAACATCGTTAAGAAGTCAGTCGAGAGCCAACTTCACCGGGGTGGGGGTACCTATCGCCCGCGTGCTAAGTCGTGTCCTCGGGAGGACAGGGTGATCAGAGAAGACGGTCACGCTTGTGTTGTCAAACAAAGTCTGCCGATCTACTGGCTGTGCAGGACTTCAGTCAATGGATGCCCTCGATTGTCGCTCGGACGCTAAAACGTCGCTGTAGCGATGCAGGTGTCGCTACAATGATCGTCCGGCACATCGGGTGCAATGAGAGAGGGGTCAGGAAGTGAAGAGGAATTTTTCGGTGTGGACGCGATCCTAGCGTATCTCCTTCCACTATGTAAACTGTATCAGGTAGAAAAATAAAAGAAGAAAGACTGCACGTGATCAGAATTTTGCATGACCGAAAAGTTCCGAAGTGCTTTCGGCACCGACCAGAAACTCTACGCTGATCTCTGGTAATATTGTCGTTTCGGACATCTGAGCAGCAACTCAAGTCCTATTTTTTTTTTTATTTCATTTGATTTGTTGATTTATCGATTGATTGATTCATTCATTTGTTCATTCTTTGTTGGTCAAACTGAGTTTTAGTGCAATCTAATTACTACACGGCCACAACTACACCATACTGACAATCTGTGTGATTCCAGAATACAGTCTCTCTCTCTCTCTCTCGTGTGTGTGTGTGTGTGTGTGTGTGTGTGTGTGTGTGTGTGTGTGTGTGTCGGTAGAACTTGTTCAATGATGGTCCATCCAGGGGAGAGAGAGAGAGAGAGAGAGAGAGACAGAGATTCTGCTTTCACTTATCACCTGACCTTTCACCCCTCCCCCGCCTCCTCACCTAACCCCAAGCTGAACGTCCCCAGCCAGTATGTGTGTGTAGGCCCACCTCGCTAGACCTGTACCGGAGGCGTGCACCGCGCCCTGCGTCAGCCACCGACAGAGATAGCGACTGCACGTCCCCCAGTAAGGACAAGCACAAGCAGATAAGATGCACACAGCTCCGCTTTCACCCCGGGTAGCAGTAATGACCGGTAAACCGATCTGATACCCCTTTGAAAAGAACTGGGACAAAAGGTCCAGGAAGGTCCTCACACACACACCCGAGGTCACAGTCGAACAAGGTTGCACTGGTCAACCGTGGTATTCTACCCGACTAAGGTGTACTAAGAGAGAGAGAGAGAGAGAGAACAAGAACAAGAACCTTTATTTTACAACGGTAGAAGTTACAGGCATATTCATACCAATTTTAAAACTTGCCGTTGCTACACTACATGAGCTAATACTACTGAAAAATTAAGAAAGAAGAAAAGAAAAAAAGAAGAAGAAGTAAGAACAGCACACACACACACACACACACACACACACACACACACACACACACACACACACACACACACACACACACACACACACAACATCACGCATGAATTATTCGCACGCACCTATGCAGAACATAATCATAAGCGGAAATAATGTCATAATTTCTATAGAAGTGGACAAAAATGACGATGAGAGAGAGAGAGAGAGAAAACCAAACAAACCTGCACTAACTTTAAAGGCCCATATTTCAACATACCTAGTCTCACAAATGGTTGTGTCTGTGTTGGTGTTTAACATCATAGCGCTTACACGCGTGCACAATCAGAGGTTCCCAAAGTTTAGCACTTGGCCAAGGGAAGGCCCGTCAGTGCCAGGCGAAAGCAAGGCGTCTTCTAAGATGACAAGAAGAGATTCGGGCCGTTTGAACTTACAATCACACGTCCAGCAGTCGCCATCACTGCATTCATCTCTTCGCACACTACTTTGTCCCAGAGAAAAATGTAATTCTCATACAGTTTCCCAATTTCTTGGGATGAATAAAGTTAATCTTGTCTTATCTTATCTTCTAAAGTTCCTAAACCTGAACAGCTGAGCAGACTATTCGCACAACTTGATTTAATGTGTGTGTGTGAGAGAATGCGTGTGATTCACGCGTGTGTGCGTGTTGTGTTCATCTCGCAGCGCTTTGAACCAAGCAAATGGGTGAAACAACTATACCATAAACGACAACAATAATAATAATATCATTATTATTCTTATTATGATGATGATGATGAGAATACAGACACACCAAAAGTTGTCTTTTGTGAGCCGTGCAATAGACGACTCCGCTTGGCATGACCCGTGGCCAAAGCCCCGCCCCTTTACTCTGCCGTGTATTGGCAAAACACAGTACGTCCATGACGTCACTGTATGGGAAAAGGGGGTGATTTCAAGATGAAAGACAGTGACGTAATGGTCAGTGAACTTACTGCTTTCTTTCCATGTTTCAGTCATATCAAACCACACGTGCTTCCCTCGTTGTAGTGTCTGGCAAGAAAGTTTGCCAGACCATGCCACGTGTTGTGCTTATTATGCCGCGGCACGCGATTGGCCGAATTCTGGGGGCTTGACCCCTTTGATTGACAGGAGTGGAGCCGTCTATCATAGACAAGGGTCTATTTAGGGTCCATGATCATAGAATACGCGCGTTTATGTGTTCTGGTTTTTTTTTTTTTTTTCCCAACCTAAGTACGGATAAAGGTGACTACAGCACGTTGTGCGGACACCCCAAACAGTGGCGGATAATTAAAAAAAAAGGTCGAGGGGTTAACAGAGCCAACGACGGAAACACGACATGACGTTGCTTACTGTATTGATCGCACAGAGCCGGGTACTGTAACGGTGAGTGGATTGACAAGTTCTTACGGTGTCGCGCACGACATATAGATGTTATCAGCCGACCAGTTAGTTTGGGTTTTTTTTTTTCAATGTGGGCTCACGTCTTTGTACTTCGGAAGGATTTGTGGGGGAATAATAATTTAAAAAAAAAAAAAAAAAACTTGTGGAGGGGTGTCGAATTTATTACGTTGGAACTGTGCTTGTAAGAAAGGGGTTTTCACGAAGTCCAAAGATAATACAGACTGTGACTTTAAAGTACTGACAGACAGCGTTGGACTTTAAATGCTCGGGTTGTGAATTCGAATTCCGGCTGTGGCCAAACGTTATTCTGTTGGCCTTTTTCTCGTTGCCCCGTCTTTGACATCACCCATACATGATGCAAAAGGACATTTCTTTTTATTGGCCTTTTTCTCGTTGCCCTGTCTTTGACATCACCCATACATGGTGGAAAAGGACGCTAAACTCAAAAACACAAACACATGGCCGCACTGTACTGGCAGGACAGAAGGACTGTACATAAGTTTAAGCTCCCACTGTGTTCATTCAGTTATCACCTGTGTGGTGGAAGAAAGGCATTCAACCGTAACGTTGGAGTAGATACAACAGAACTTGCCGCCAAGAGAGGTAGTGGGCTGCCGATGATATCGGCGAACACGATTTCAGGACACGGGGTAAAATCGGTTGACTCTTAGAAACCCGCTTTCTGTGAGTCTCACAGCTCTATGAATTCAGGGATGGTTCATAATGATGAGTATGGCGTGTTTAAAATAAAAACAATAATAATGCGTAGTTGTTTTTTTAATAGGGTGGGTGGGTGGGTGTTTGGGGGTTTAACGTCCTTTTCCACCACATAGGGTGATATCAAAGACGGGACAACGATGAAAAAGCCAGCATAAATATTTGGCCCCAGCCGGGATCGAACTCACGACCCGAGCATTACAAGTCCAACGCTCTACCATTCGACAACCCCGGCTGAGAGCTGCTCTCCAAATACCAAGGACACACACACACACACACACACACACACACACACACACACACACACACACAGAGAAAGAGAGAGAGAGAGAGAGAGAGAGAGAGAGAGAGTATAATTATATATGCACCCTCTCTAGCATTCAGTTTGGCACGTGCAGCGACATCAAACGACTCATGGTCCACACAAACAGACTGATATTTCATCTGAAACGTGAGCCAAACCGCAACGGTCTCATTTTTTTGCAGCGACTATGGCATTATGGTGTTTTTCTGAAGGAAGATGTATTCCCCAAATATGTCTCAAAAGAGACGCGTTACCAGCAGCAAGAACAATACTACAGCAACAAATGCGGACAGAATCAGTAATAACAACCAGGAAGACTTATTGTAATGAACTGCTTTGCGAACAGAAAACAGACTGCAACGTAATTAAACAGAACTTGAGTCAGACAACTCAGCTATGGTTAACAGAGGAAACACATTATCACTCACCTGATGACGTAATGTTTGTGTTTTTCCTTGTCAGATTGGGAGATTATGCAGCAGTCAGGCGTTTTTGCTCATTTGGCCAGAATTTCCGTATAGTGAAATCGATTGGTTATGTTATCGACACACAACAGCAGGGAACCCCAAAAACCAGCCCTGTGGGACGCCAGTATGATGTTGACCCGCCACCCTTTCACACAAGCACAGACTGACGAATAATTTGGGAAGGACTCAGTTGGCAAAGGTACCTCAAAATCACGACCCCGGCACAACAACGGGGACCAAATCTATCACGTGACCTCTCGGCCAGACTTTGCACACCAGCAAGTGCGAATTACACTGAAGGGATTTGTCACAGAAAATAGTGGCCGCTTTTGGACAGTGACGCCGGCCGTTATCAATTCTCCCTGATACTGGCTTAACTCGCCACAACTGATTTCCACATCAAAAGTTCCCCTCCTGTCCACACGGGTCTCATTTGGCGGGGGGCCCTGTGAGCCTACAAGAATGGTATCGCTTTCCTTCCTTCACGTTTTCCGAGCCGGAATTTTTATTAATTATTTGGCTGACGTCAGAGTTTCGGTGGAGGCCCTGTTATCGAGCGTCGGGACCTACATTGAACCCTTGATTACAGACCGACAAGGGATATGAGGATCTTCCAGCTCGGAAAACAGACTTAGGGAGACGTATATAGCTATTGTTACGCACAAGACAAATAGTTTACATCCGTAGTTTACTGCGTAAACTGCAGCTTCTCTTGCAAACGCAATAAACCCAGAAGATCAAAGGTCAAAGTATACTTTAGACTTGGTAACAGTTTACAAAGACATGTTGTTTTTCAAACTAAACATGACTCAGAGCACACTCTCCCGTAGAGAGAGTCCGACCCCCCCCCCCCCCTTCACCCAAAAGCATTGACAAAAATAAAGAAAACAAAACAAAACGAAACAAAAGCAAAAAACAAAACAAAACGAAACAAAAACAAAATAACACACACACACACACACACACACACACACACACACACACACACACACACACACACACACAGGGGAAAACAGAAAACGAAACAAACAAACAACGAGAGAACCAAAATCATCAAAAACAAAACAAAGCATGTCTTCGTGTCTAATCCAACATGTACAGTACACTTTAACAAATATAATGTTTTTAATGGTTCAGTTTAAAATGACAACTGAATGAAAGTTTGCGTGTACAAAATCCGTCTGACCAAAAACGACATTGTTCATGTATGTTACCTACCTACATACATAAACGCAAAAGCGCTCGTGGCATTTAAACACAATGGACAGATTTGAAGAGGAAATCACGAACAACCGACAAGCCCATTCTTCAAAACCCATCCCCGTTACAAAAACGAAAGACAGTTAAGCGAACTGTTAAAACTATAAAAATGTCAAAACTAAGATTCCTAAGTAATCTGCTCATACGAGTCTTTAAAAAAGATATCATGCGCACTTTAATTTTTACGACATAACTCACCAGAATTTATAAGCCTTGCGTCACAGGCAGGGAAAAACGCCCAGTAACGCTCACTTCCCGGTAACCGCTGGCTGATATCTCGAGTGTCCAGAGCGCTTTAAACATAGGAAAAGGTCGGTTCGCTGGCCGCTAGTAGTTACATCTCACTCCGCCAGACACATTTTGATACAGCTGAACGATTTTTCAATCACGACTGACAAGTAGGTTGATGATAAAATTAATACGGAAAAAATCAGTTCGTTGGCCTCTAGCATTGACATCTCACTCAACCAGACACGTGCTGACACGGCTGAACGATTTTTTTAATCATGGCTTTTTTTTTTTTTTTGAAACTCTTACTTGGCGTAATGAGTTTGATTATAACCATTACTTTCTACTTTTGACGTTTTTTTAATGTAACTTTTTTTTCTACTCTGCTTGACATCACGATGATGATTCGGGGTTAACACTTTGATTGGGGCGGTCGGTGGTCTAATGGTTAAGAGACTTGTCACCAGTGCGAGAGGTCAGTGGTTCGAGCCCCTTCTCGTATGTGGCACCGTTCATTCGGGCCGGCTTCCTCCCCCTCTGCTTTGGAAATGTTCAGACTACCAAATTTGAAAAATAAATGCAATTCTAAATTCCGAAATTTAAATAGCTGAGCTGACCCGTCGCACCCCGTGATTGTAATGTGTTTATGTCCAGTGTGTGAGAGAATGCGTGTGATTCACGTGAGCGTGAGTGTTGGTTCAGTTCGCGGCGCTTTGAGCCGATTCGTGAAATTGGGTAAAGTGCCTATACAATACTCATTATTATTATTATTATTATTATTGCTGCTTATCGACAGACAGCTAGCAGTGTCCACAAAAAAATAATAACAAAATAAAACATTGATGGGCCCGTACCAGCCGAACAACTCATTAGTGTCAACAGGAAAGTTTCCTTTCTGACAGATGCTACATAATTATGTTACATCACTGAGCTCCGTAAAGACTGCCCGAACGCTTTTTGTATGCACATTGGTTGTCACGTGACATAAATGTGTCGCATCAGAACGCTGTATGGAGGGTGAGGGTGAAGGTGTTGTGTGTTTAAGAGTTTAACGTGCTTCTCCACCATATATGGTTAATATCAAACACTGGGCAACGAGAAAAACGCCAGGACAAATGTTTGACCCCAGCAGAGAATCGAACTCACGACTCTATCATTGAAAATCTAACTATCTACCGCTCGACTATCCCGGCTCCTACAGATGGGGTGGGTGGGTGGGTGTTGAGGGTTTAACATCCTTTTCCACCACATACGGGTGGTATCAAAGACGGGGCAACGATGAAAAAGCCAGCACAAATATCTGGCCCCAGCCGGGATACGAACTCACGACCCGAGCATTAGAAGTCCGACGCTCTACCATTCGGCCACCCCGGCTCCCCGCTCCTACAGAGGGACAGACGGACAGACGGACAGATGGACAGACGGACAGAGGGGCAGAGGGACAGACAGACACATAATACAACAACAGCTCCCCATATTTTTGCTGGAGGAACTAAGAACCCCTGTTCGCATCCACCTTACTACAATATCCACAGACAAATTTCAAGTCCCACGCAATATATTTTTTGTGTGTGTGTGACACGCAGCGCCTTGGCCGGAGAACAAACTTTATTTGACAACGTCATCATGCTCAATGAAGTCGACAGGTCGAAGGATAAACACCCATTTAAAGGAAACGAGATAAAAACGTATAAACAGCTCAGGGTCGTGCCCCTTGCACATTAATATCATTCTGAGTCCAGGCGGATTCAATTTATTAGCAACTGCCCTTGAAAGCAAGCGTCGATGAGAGAAAAGGACGCGACTTTCGTGAACAAGGCAGATGCAACCCTTCTGACACTACACGCAGAATGACACTGACGAATAGCATCTTCTGCTCGATATTGGTTGTTGACTGTGATGCTCAGACATAGTCTAAAGGCATAAGCGTCATGGACTTGGTAAAGACTTAGACCGTTTTGCGATATAACGGTAGATGACCTCTGAGAGGCGAATTCGAAAGACTGAGCTTGTCATAAACCGTGCCGTGTCTGTATAACAATTTGACATCGCCACCAGAACAACCGACGAGGATACAGCTTGACCAGTTGTGAGGCAAAGAATATATGACATGTTCTATGAAGGTGTAGTAATTATTGTGTCTATGTCATGCGACAACAGTGAAACCTATGATTAAAATTTACACACACACACACACACACACACACACACACACACACACACACACACACACACACACACACACACGCATTTGATTTGATATTCTCGAGACATAGAGATATGTCTAGCCACCGTTTCAGCTTGTTAGGATAGCGGCGTATCGTTCCAAGTTCAAGGGCTTTTTTTGTTGTCAAACACTAATGGGTAAACCGAATGCCTGCCTGAAGGGTGGGTGGGTGTTTGAGGGTTTAACGTCCTTTTCCACCACATAGGGTGATATCAAAGACGGAGCAACGATGAAAAAGCCAGCACAAATATTTGGCCCCAGCCGGGATCGAACTCACGACCCGAGCATTAGAAGTCCAACGCTCTACCATTCGACCACCCCGGCTCCCCTGCCTGCCTGAAACTTCCATTTTGTTTTGTATACTGGGCAAGCTTTTGCTGAGCAAAATGATTACTCGTGACTACAAGTTTGATCTGATGTGAAGGTGACCACGCCACATGGCAAGTCGAGTCGAAACAGAACTGAATGGAGATGTGCAAAATGAGCGTTTGACCGACTCGGCATTCGTCTACACCCTCAACATTGTCACGTACACATATCACCTTAATATTTTAATGAGAGGAAACGCACTCAATGTAATTAATGTGTTCTGAAGCCCCAGCTTGTACTTTCCATTCAGCTTGTTCTCACGATCTTGGCGCGTTATACGAAGTCTCACAAACACTCCCGGTAGTTACCACGGTAGTGTGACTCATGTAAGGCCCGATGCACACGAGCGTCAGCGTCATGATGCCGAGCGGCGGATCTGACTCCCGGCGACAGTTTCAAGGCGCCGCCACGTGTGCATGACATCGGCGCCTGGCGACAGGCAACGGCATCAATGATGCCAGGCGGCGGAATCCTTTGACGCCGCGTATAGAACATGTCCTATTTCTGCTGCTGACGCCGCGCTGCAGACTTGGTTTCAGCCAATCAGAAAGCAGTGTGGGTCAGCGCGTGCAGTGTGGGCTCAGCGAACAGGCCGTGCAGGCGAATGACGCCGAAGCCATGTGTGCATGCAAACGGCGCACACCACGCGCTGACGCGAGGCGTATGATGCGAGACAGCCTTTGCTGCTTGCTTCATGGTGCTGACGCTGACGCTCGTGTGCTTCGGGCTTAAAGAAACAGTCGGAGAAGCATGCCCCAAAACAACAAACAAGAAATACCTCGCATTCGATTAAATTGGTTCTCACCACCCTCACTTGTTATGCGAAGTCTAACAAGTACCCTCAGTACGGATGAATGGTAGTTTGACTCATAATACACACACACACACACACACACACACACACACACACACACACACACACACACACACACACACACACACACACACACGGAGAATCGTGCCCGAAAACAACAAACAAATAAATCTTACCTGTAACCGCCGACACAACCACCAGATGCTGACCGTCGGAATGTTGTTTAACTACAGTCCACCCGCAACGCCTTGAAGACCGATTACCATAATTAACACATCGTGACCCGTGACACAGCGGGTGTCATCCAATAATTCTTCAGACACCCAGCAGCTACGGGACGTGTCCCAACGATCTTCCCACACGTTCCGGAGAATCTGCTGAAGAACGATGACAAATTAGCCTCCCTGGCGCAAATTGTACACTCCGGGAACTCTTAGTGTCCACGGCTTGGCAGGGTATCGTTTCAGACCAGACGACAACTCATGAAATATTCTTATTTCAGCAGTTCAAGCTGGCGAAAATTGTATGCTCTGTGAACTCTTACATTTTGCCCAGAGCTTGGCAGGGTATCGTTTCAGAAGGCGAATACTCTCTCTCTCTCTCTCTCTACCCACCAGACGACAAATATGCTTTCGTCCGCAGCTGAAGAAAATGGAGGTGCTAGAGTCATCCAGTGTGGTTGCCGTAGCGAAGAATCTCGTACTAAATTATAAACGTTGTGACTAAAGGGGTTGGAGGTGTGAGAAAATACCCGTTATTTGAGCTGCGGCCTTGGGGGGAACCCAACCGAGGTGATGGCCAGTGTCTTCTGCCATCAGACGGACAAAGGCGTCGGTCTGGTGTCTGTCTTCAGCGGTCTGTCCCACGGTGAGGATGAAAGAATCCCTGAGTCACAAACAATATTGAAATTCTGGATATGTTGTTGCTGTTGGCCTCTGGCGGTTGTCCTTAACAACAGCTGCTATTGTGTCCATCCAGTGTGGCATTCTCCCTTCATGTTGTCTTGTCGTTCTCGAGGCGTGAAATTTCTGTCCATTGATTCACTTTCATCGTGTTTAGTATACTGCGGACAAAATGACGTCAAATTTGTATTACTTTGACTTATCACCTGCGTCATTCTGTTTGTGTGTGTGTGTGTGTGTGTGTGTGTGTGTGTGTGTGTGTGTGTGTGTGTGTGTGTGTGTGTGTGTGTGTGTGTGTGTTTCTTTTCAAGGATAGGAGAAGATAATTCATTTATAATCCCACATGACAAATATGAAAAGTTTGAATGCCTCTTAACAAAGTTGCATACTCACTTCCACACACACAGTTTCTCAAACACGATCATTTGTATAGACTGACTTGTCGATCACGTTGACCAAAACGCGCTGACTTGGGCGTCAACGAAATAAGCCAAATGACGTCAACAGGAGAAAGAAGTGTTTTCAAGACTGTGTGCACGCGCACCACACGAAAGATGTTCGAAGGCACCTGCTTTCCTCATGCCAGAATCACGTGCTGGTCCATTGCAGGACAACTCCACACAACGTATGTGTGAAAGATCTCTGAGTGATCAATTACCAGTGAAAAAAAAAATGTTCTCGCGTGACGTCATAAACCTACACATACCCTCAGTTGTTTTCTTCTAACTTCGAACACCGTCGCCTTGGCAAGATCCACGATACAGTCAAAGCAGATGTTCAGTCACGATCTTACTGTGTGCCTTGTTTTTATCACTCCGTATAAACACTTCACTCTTGTCTCGCTTTGCTAGACTTCAGGGAGTTACCCGTAACTCCGCCACCCACTGAGCATCTCAATATCTTTTGACACCCGATCGAAGACCCCGCAAGGCATGCCCCCACCGAAAATGCCTATTACACCCCGAAGTATCTGCCTGGTTTGTTCCCACTGCAACACCTTTTCTCAGTGGGGACCTCTCAAGCAGTTAAATTGTTCGAACAAATGGCTTTATTCAAATGTTCGTTCAAGCTTGAACTGTGCGTTATTTTCGTCCGCGATAATTGCCTGGTTTCGTGAATTCTGACGACTCCCATTTGACTTGTGACCACATGACGACAATGAAATGCGATGGTGCATGACCACGGGGCATAATCAAGATGGCGGAGTGTTTTATGCCACTATTTCAAATAAAAAGTTTTGATGGCGACTGGTCTCCGGGGGAAAAAAAACGCACAACAAAACCAAAAACGACGACAACAACAACAACAAACATGATTGTGTTTGAAAAATGTTCATGCACACGTCTTCATATTGTAGTAATGTGTAAACGGAAGTAGTTTTCTGGGGAACCGGGGTGGCCGAATGGTAGAGCGTTGGACTTCTAATGCTCGGGGCGTGAGTTCGTATCCCGGCTGGGGCCAAGTATTTGTGCTGGCTTTTTCATCGTTGCCCGGTCTTTGATATCACCCTATGTGGTGGAAAAGGACGTTAAACCCCCAAACACCCACCCACCCACCCTGGTTGGTAAACGGTCACCTTTTTCACACGAACCAACCCAAATCCAATGAGTGTTTCCGGTGCTGCTCAAATTTGGAAACACTCAGTGCTATTGTTTACTGGAAACTGGCCCTTTATCGACCAGAAAACGACTTATAAAGTTATTACGACGTAAAAAAAAAAAGGGGGGGGGGGGGCGTCTCATATTCACGCATGTGGCAACCGTCTTCAATCCGTCTTCAAACTTTCCGCCATTTTGATTAACTCCCGCGCATGATGACTCGTACGTTGAGGACAATGGTAGAGCCTGTCGCTAGGATAACGCCCATTACAAAAAAAAAAAAAAAAGAAGAAGAAGAAGAAAAAACCCTCGAAATCAGAGGTAGGTTAATTACATGTGTAGGCGAAAAACGTGATTCACCACCCAGCATGGAAAGTAGTTTCGGTCGAGATGCATTAGTAAGCGCATAAGTGCAGTTTATAGCTATCGCGTGTTCACCCGTGGAGAGCCTCAGTGATGCAGCAAATGAAGTAATTGAGTATCGGTATCTAGATATTGTGAAATAAAAATGATATGCATCATGATGATATATATGTTAACGTTCTCTTACTGCGTAACAAGACAGAATGTCACAAATTTGTATTACTCTTACACGAAATAAACTTTTAAGTTCGAATTGCGCGGCGTTAAGCCCTAACAACTCACTCACTCACTTTATGTTCAAGAAGAGCGACATTCTAAACCAGTTTCAGTAAGTAAAATATCGATCTAATTCTCAAGAAGGACGGCACGGGTCAACGTTTCGCCGAAACGTTGACCCTTGCCGTTCTTTGTGAAAGTTAAGTGGTTTCTGTCCATTTTATGTCGCTTTTATTTGCTTAACTTGCAACCACTTCGCAGTCATTACCGTTTCCTTTTCTAATTCTCAAGAGTTTTATTTTTTTTTTTTCAATTTTGCACACAAGAAAGCTTAGAACACGACAAAGGCCAAAATGGAAAGTCAGAAACATTTCAAGTTTATTTTAGATATTCTGCACAGTCAGGCTTAACACTGTTCAGTTCACCGGCCCCCGTAGTGTAGTGGTTAGCACTTCGGACCATGGACCGGGAGACCCGGGTTCGAATCCCAGCCGAGGCAAGCGGGATTTTTCCTACCTAGGTCGGCTCCTACCCAGAGCGGGTGTGCTATGGGCCCAATGGGGAGGCTGTTGCCACACGCCGAGCTTCACCCACTTCACGGGTGCGACTTTGGGGGTGCTTCTCTTTGTATGACACGTCTCAGTTATGATGTGGATGATTACACGGCCGGCAAAGCAGGTGCCGTAGTTCCCGGGCCTGGTTAATGCCGGGATATTTATGACAGGAAGCGTGGAATGCGGCCCTGTCCCGCAGTCCCAAACCACATGGACCTCCATAGCATCATCTTACTATCATCCTCATCTCCATCATCATGCATAATAAAAATTGTCCCAGCTTCCGAGTCCTCCGTGGGTTCCACCCATGACCTGGGAGGAACACCACTGGAGCTGGCAAAGAGTTGGGGCAGCAAAAAAAACCAAAAAAAAACTGTTCAGTTCAGACAGGTTGTCACGCCAACAGATACTGATTAAATTTTATTGAAATCCATTTAAACAGTTTTCAGCCTGGCTGCCTCGCGAAAAGCTTAGGTTTGCAGAGAGACAATGACAATGACAATAATCTTGATTTTCCAGCTGTAAAATGTTTGAAAGAAATACCATGTTGGAACTTGCCGTTGCTAAACTACGAAAATATGAGCAAAGGAAGGAGAGAGAAGAGAGAGAGAGAGGGGGGGGGGTGACGGAGGACAATTAAATATATATTTATAACAACCACAAAAGCCAAACAAAACGCGTCAGCAACACTTCTTGCTTCCTTTAGCGATGAGACATTAGTGGGTTCCCATCTTCAGCAGGATTAGGGTCTGGAAACTGGACACCCCTCGCTCCTCATCTGACAGCTAAAACATCACGCACCCCAAGATCACGCCGCCTGTAAGCAGACACCGCCGCAGCGGAGGGTCCGATGTTTGCTCGTCACCCGTCACCTTACAGCGCTTTTCCTCCGGGTTTGTTTGCTACCCCGATCTCCGGCGACTGACCAGTAAACTGAGATACCCGCCACCCGCGTTTGAAATCTCTCTCTTCTTTACCCGCCTAACGCCTGCTCCGGGTAAATCCCCTATTTACGGGCCGTGGCTGTTGGTTTGCCGTTTGTGTCGGGTGATGGGTGTCGGGGATTCTCCCCAGGACTCTGTAGACCTTGTTCCCTCGTCTTGGGTAGGTTTTGTTCCCACAGCCGATACATCTGAAGGAGTCTGGAGATGTCCGGGATGAACTTTGGAGGAAGGGCAAGGGTAGAGGGTCGGTGGGTGGGTGTGTGGGAGTTTAACGTCCTTTTCCATCACGATATCGAAGACGGGACAACGAGAAAATTGAGAGCATTGAGAGTCCAACGTACTGCCATTCGGCTATCCCGAGCTCCCCTGGGCAAGGGTCGGGCGGTCGGTGGTCTAGTGGTTAGGAGACTTTTCAGCAATGCGAGAGGTCAGGGGTTCGAGTCCCACTCGGGGCAAAGAAATTTTCCTTCTCGTATGTGACACCGTTCATTCGGGCCGATCGTCGGGGGTTCTCTCCGGGTACTCCGGCTTCCTCCCCCTCTGCTTTGAAAATGTTCAGCCCACCAAATTAATGCAATTCTAAATTCCGAAATTTAAATAGCTGTGCTGACCCTTCGCACCACGTGACTATAATGTGTTTATGTCCAGTGTGTGAGAGAATGCGTGTGCTTCGTGTGAGCGTGCGTGTTGGGTTCAGTTCGCGGCGCTTTGAGCCGATTCATGAAATTGGGTAAAAAAAATTCTCAGATCGGAACGTGAATTTGGTACCGGAAGTCATCCGTCACCTCAGTGACCTGCATCGCCGTTCTTAGACACATTACATGACACGTTCATGCAAGCGCACTCTCGACATGGCGATTGGCGACATGTCCACCATTCTCGCTGACAGCGACCTTACAGCACTAAGCCGGACCAGTCACGGCTCAGAAAGTCTGCTTAGGTCGGCCACAGTGTGAAAAAAAAAAAAATGTCAGCTTTCGAATTCTCGCGTCTTAGGTAAGCGTCTCTGAGATCATCTGGAAAAAAGAAAAGAAAACAACAAAACAACAACAACAGCCTAGGCCTCTATAACATCCATCGTGCTTAGGCTTCTTGTCCAGATGAATGTTCCCCTACTGGCACCCCGTCTGAACCATCGAGATGACCTTGACCGAAAAGTCTTTGTGTACACTGTCTTAGGTACAGTGTATATAGAAAGAGGGAGGTGGTAATTATACGGTGTACATTAAGTAGCTTTGACCTACGTCATACTGCTGAGAGTTCTTTCTTGTTACGAGGTGAATGGATGGCTCTCAGACTGACTTCACGGCAGCTCCTGCTGTGAGAGATTGGTTAAATGTTTACACGCGTCTCTGTGACGCCCATGAATGTGAAAGAGAGTTGGTTGTGTGAATGTTCTGAAACCGAAAACAGAAGCACAGTTTCTCTTACGTCACTCAACACTGTGTACATGTTTGCAGACCAATACAACGTTGCCACGTTGCATCCATGTCACCTGCCTTCGCATGCATCGAGTGCTTAATGTCGCAGGTTATCTGGTTCGTGTGTAGATTAGCATGCTCTTGGGTTACCGTCTGGAGATAATCCCCAGTCCTTCCCAGATCTAGTCAAGGGTTTCGTTTCATGAACTGGCAACAGTGCTGGCAATCAGGCCCCTCCCGCAACCCCTAGCAACTTGCTAGGCGTCGAAAGCGGCATCGCTCTTGTATAAGTAAGTGGCAGTTCGCGACGGACGTGTAAGAATGGTGTCGAATAAGAAATTAAACAAAGTGTTTGTGCAACACACGCTACATGTGACGACATATATAGGAGCAACATCGGCAACTGGTTTCCTTGGTGCTGTGTAAAGTTTATGCGGCCTTTGAACCGCAGTGAAGTTTGAACTGTTTTCTGATTGGCTAAAAATGTTCTCTGACGAGGGCTGTGTTTGCAAAACTGGGTGTCCTGGGGGTTTCAGCACAACTCATGTCAGTTTAACGCGTGCTTGATTTTAATTCAAAAGTTTTGTCAGACGTGAAGAACAGGAAAGCTGTCGTAAATGGCCCACGTCTTAGTCCATGCAGATAGTTACATTTTAAAGTTAAAGAAACCTCGTTACATCAGCCTTGACTTTTACACTCGTATGCGTGCTTGGTGTGAATTCAAAGTTATTGTCAGAAATGAAATAAAGTACACTGTCATTGAGAATACAGCATCACCCTATCAAAAACACTCGACTGAACATAATACGGCAGACAGTTTCACTTTAAAGTTTAAGGAAACTCACTGAATCAATCCTGGACTTTTACAGTGTGCGAACAGATGTCGTTTTCATCCCATCCAGTCACCGTAGTTGGTGGGAAAAAGGTACTTGTGGTATAGACAGGAGTGTATGCAGTCAACAAGGCGTGATGATATGACCCGCATGGTTGGGTATGGACACCACAGTTCTGGCGGGAAGCTCGGTAACATTTTCTTATAGGTGTTAGCTGCATGAGTTGTCCTTTAAGAGAGTCAGAAGACGCTAGGTAGGGACGAGTGACATATGTGGGCGGCAAAGGGACTGAGGGAAGATGTGAATTGAATTTGTGGTGATGGTGTGTGTGTGTGTGTGTGTGTGTGTGTGTGTGTGTGTGTGTGTGTGTGAATCAAAACTAGGTAGACGAGTCACATGGAGGCCATCTTGTGGCTTCAGTTAGGTATCAGGCCTACCGTTTTAAGGCGAGAAAATGTGGTGGTGGTGCGGAGGGGGTGGGTGGGGTGGGGGTGGGGGGAGGTAAGACGTTAGGGAGGGGTTTGAGGTGTGGGAGGTATAAAACGTTTACAAGGTCACAAAAAGACTTCTGACCTCATCGTGTTCATTTCAAATCGTCATTCAGGCGAGACAAAAAGGTTAAGTGGTTTACACTTCGCTCCATTACTCGTCAATAGACATGAAAATGACATGTCCTTTTTTTTAGTGCAAGTTCTCTGTTGTTGCCCCCCTCTTCCCCCCCCCCCCCTCTCTCTCTCTCGCTCTTTCGTTCGATTTGTATCACATGGTGGCCAAATTTGCACTGATGTTATGCAGACACAAAGTGGTGGCCGTCTGGAAGAGTTTGGGTGCCTGGTACCCTGTGTACGGCAAGAGGACTGGTGACAGTATGATCATATCTTGTTTGTTTACGAACTAGAAAACCAAAGACGGAATTTCTTTCATCACTTTCTTTCGCCATTTCATGTGCAATTTTGCACACTTCTCCCTGTGAGGGACCGGAGAATGACTGATATGAATGAATGAATGAATGAATGAATGTGTGTGTGTGTGTGTGTGTGTGTGTGTGTGTGTGTGTGTGTGTGTGTGTGTGTGTGTGTGTGTGTGTGTGTGTGTGACGGAGGGGCAGGAGGGGAGGGGGTGAGGAACGGTTGCAGCCTAACCTTCGAAATGTTTTATTGGTTACGTCCAGAGCTCATATCAAAACTCATAACGCCTAACCTTCCAGGGAAAGAATGACATAGCAAAAAAAAAAAGAAGTCGAACAGTGATTCCATGACCTGCGTGTTTGTGTTAGGTACTAGCAGTAACTACCGGTCCATAGGGACGCCGCCCAAACTGACCCTGACCTATTTGCTGACCAATAACGAACCAGACCAGCTTGTGAGCGGCGACCACCGACCTCGATAGTTTGTGTCTGACCTGAATCGGGTCCACACGGCAGTCAGACCAGTTCTGGGTGGACGTTGTGTAATGAAACGGCGATACGTTTGGAAATCTGGGCAAGCGATCCGTTAGTACCGGCGTATCTACCGCCATCGGGGGGGGGGGGGGGGGGGGGGGGGGGGGGGGGAAGGGGGTGTAAGCGTCTACCAAATCTATTGAGCTTAGCTTCTTTGTCCAGAAGGGGGAGCCGGGATAGCCGAATGGTAGAGCGTTGGACTTGCAATGCTCGGGTCGTGAGTTCGAATCCCGGCTGGGGCCAAATATCTGTGCTGGCCTTTTTTTTTTTTTTTCCTCGTTGCCCCGTCTTTGATATCACCCATGCGTGGTGGAAAAGGACGTTAAACTGCTAAACACCCACCCACCCCTTTGTCCAGAAGTCAGTAGTATGTGATCATGGCCACGGGGGTTATCCACGAGACTTGAAGATGTACGGAGAGAACGGAATATACGAGGAAAACGGAAAAACATGCTTTTTAGAGAAAAAGAAAAAAACAACACACACACACACACACACACACACACACACACACACACACACACACACACGCGCGCGCACACACTAAACCCAACCTGTGTGAAAGTGGAAACTGAACCCACCTTTATTTCAAGGACTGACTAGCTCTGCACGTGAAAGCCGGAGAGCTCAAATTGAACTGCTCGTGAAAAGGGGTAATGATTAGGGGTGTTCGGTTTTACCGGTTTTCCGGTTAAAATCGGTCCGACTTTCTCACGGTTCGGTAAACCGATTTGGCCTTAAAAAACCGGAAAACCGCGTTTTTCTAAGGGACATCACTCGTCGTTTTTCAGCCCGTTACAAGACACCCTCCTCCTCCCCCTCCTTATCATCATCATCATGTTGTTGTTGTTGTTGGCTGAACAGGGTAACCGGGGTGGCCGAATGGTAGAGCGTTGGACTTCCAACTTTCGGGTCGTTAGTTCAAATCCTGGCTAGGGCCAAATATTTGTGCTGGCTTTTTCATCGTTGCCTCGTGGTGGAAAAGGACTTTAAACTCCCAAACATCCACCCACCCACCCTTGTTGGCTGAACATTTCCAACGCACGGATACAGGAAGCCGGAGTACTAGGAGACCCCCCCCCCTCTCTTCCCCCCTTCCATCTCTTGGAGAAACGTTACTGAGAAACAATAAATGACGTATACATAGCCGGTTAACCGGTTTTAAACCTCGGTTTTCTATTGGAAAAATCGTACCGGTTCCACCCTCTAGTAATGATTGTCCCTCGGTCATGTCAGGTTAATGTAACTACATCTACCGAAAGAACACTCGATTGCGAGAAAATGAAGCCCCCAAAATGAATGTCCCCTACTTATTGTGAGCAGTATGTGTCGCACGATGGGCATTTCACCACAACAGTTACCATCCGAACGTTACTACGTGATGGGGTGGCACGGCTCAGCTGTTGGGGAAACTTGTTTACACCAATGAATGTCTGTCCTCAAGCACAGTGGCCCTGCGGCTGACAGTTTCACGATCTTTTCGCTTGCCGCAACAGACAAGGAGGGATAAGGAAGAATTAGGCGTTATTCAAGTCTCCAGCCTTCTGAATTCAGAGGGCTTTCAATAGAGTGTTGCGCTCAAAAGGGATGACTGGTCTCCGAGGCCCCTAGAGACAGCCCATGTCGGCTGAAGTTTTGTGTAGAGTTCTCATTTGTCGTGTGCGTTGCCTCGGCACTCTGTCACGGTCTTGTCAGTCCTAGTTTTAGTGGGTTTAGTTCATAGTTATCTGTTGCGTTACCTATCATTTGTTGTACCGTAAGTCTCCTTCACAGACAACACTAAATCATCGCTGCCCTGCTCTGTGGGAGAACCCGGTGTAATAGGCCAGATGTACTCCCCTGCTTGTTTGACTCCGGGGCACTTTTAGCCTCAAGCTGCATTGACCCGAGGCACTTTCAGCCTCCAGCTACTTTAACCCGGGGCACTTCTAGCCTCAAGCTGATTTGACCCGGGGCACTCCCAGCCTAAAGCTGTTTAGAACCGGGGTACTTCCAGCCTTAAGCTGCTTAAACCCGAAGCACTTCTAGCCTCAAGCTGCCTTGACCCGGGGCACTTCTAGCCTCAAGCTGCCTTGACCCGGGGCACTTCTAGCCTCAAGCTGCCTTGACCCGGGGCACTTCTAGCCTCAAGCTGCCTTGACCGGGGCACTTCTAGCCTCAAGCTGCCTTGACCCGGGGCACTTCTAGCCTCATACTACCTTGACCCGGGGCACTTCTAGCCTCAAGCTGCCTTGACCCGGAGCACTTCTAGCCTCAAGCTGCCTTGACCCGGGGCACTTCTAGCCTCAAGCTGCCTTGACCGGGGCACTTCTAGCCTCAAGCTGCCTTGATCGGGGCACTTCTAGCCTCAAGCTGCCTTGACCCGGGGCACTTCTAGCCTCATGCTACCTTGACCCGGGGCACTTCTAGCCTCAAGCTGCTTAAAGCCGGGGCTCTTCACGCTGGGGAGTACATCATCCTCTTCTCCATTAATTAGGCAGAATATAAATTTCCCCAGCTTCCGAGCCCTCCGTGGATTCCACCCATGTACAGTGAAAAAGGACACTCAAACCCAAAACCTGCCAACTAAAGTGGCATGTTGTGAACTAGTCATGATGTCACTCTCCTGTAATCGAGGGTCATGGATCCAACCATAGGAGAAAAAAATCAACACATTAATATCTCTGTGGTGGCTGGACTAATATGTATGTAATGATAGGACACAATTGACGCCGAATAACGCTCCATGAAAATATACACTTTACCCCTACAAGCTACAGTGGCGTGCGTGTATCGGTGGAAAATGTCCAACGCTAACAGTGCGAGGTGAGGTTCGCCGTGCGCCATAGGGGATCCCATTCTAACTTCAGTCAAGCTCAGCAGTCAAGCTCAGTCAAGCTCTAGCAGTAATATTCTCATTATTTTGATTTGTGACTTTCTTTGCTCATGTCAATCAACCCACATTGTAAAATTTAATACTCTTCTTAGTATGTCTGCGTTGCTTGTAACTTGGGCATATTATCCACATGCTGCACTGTGTACCGTATCAGTAATGTTTATGTTCTTAATGTCTGTGTAGGTGTGCGAGAAATGTGTAGTGAGGGCGATTCTGATTTTGATATATTGACACAGCCGCTCGCGGTGATAAAATTGTGACTGTGTCGTGGCTTTAAAAGCCCCCTGGGCTCAGAGCCGGCAATAAAAATCTTCTTGGCAAATCTTCTTCTTGGCTAGTAAACATCATCGTACAGCTTAGGTACGCTGCCATTTTTCTTATATTAGCCTGACGTTTTCCTGTGCTTAGCCACCACGTAAAAGATGTAGCCACCAAAGAGTTTGTTCGCTTGGATCCCTAACCCAGGATGTGACTTCCCCGATCACTCATGGGTTACCCGAACTAGTTGTGAAGATGAGCCGTATCCTTGGGAGGGTGGGGGTAGGTGTTTGGTGTTTAACGTCCTTTTCCACCACATACGGGTGATATCAAAGACGGGGAAACGATGAAAAAGCCAGCACAAATATTTGGCTCCAGCCGGGATACGAACTCACGACCCGAGCATTAGAAGTATCCTTGGGAATATTATATAGCTTACACCAGGTGTCAGCTTGTCCCTGTATTCAAAAGTCCATACCGGCCTTCCTCTCGTCAGATCGCCATTTCCGTGACTCACAGGTGCAAAGCTCGACTATTTGCCCGAAATTTTCGTCAAAAGCCGCTACATATATCTACTTTTGATGAGATGGCAATTGTGCTGTATCCCATTCTCAATGGCGGCATTACAGATTATTCACCCCAATAAATCTGAATTCACAGCTTACCAACTTGAGTAAGTCCACTCGTGGTGTCAAAGAGAGGCCGATTCCTACTTCATGGACAGTAGCCGGATTATCTAGATTTGTACGTACGTAAATTAGCCTGAAGTTTCGTGTGTTTGCAGCCATATTCTCTGACCCCTCGCCGGGAAAGGGGGGAGAGAGAGAATCGACAGGTTTGAAATTCGGGGGGAAGGTTTATCCTCGCGCGAAATAGAGCAGCGTGTTCTAAGGACGTTTTTTATTTCCTCCACAATAAGAGATTTACCTGCGAAGATGAGGCTTGTCGTGAACCGCCATTGTGGCTGGCTTTCGGATGGGTAGGGAGGCGGGATCTTTTCAAAATGGCTTCCTATTTTTGGTAAAAGTGTGTTTCGCTTGTTCGGGGGTTTTCAGTAAAAGAGAATTATTGGCTAAGGCATCATACAACAGTCAGGTGTGTTTGGCAAAGCTCTCTCTGTCTGTCTGTCTGTCTCTCTCTCTCTCTCTCTCTCTCTCTCACACACACACACACACACTCACACACACACACACGCACACGCACACGCACACGCACACGCACACACGTTAAATGGATAGCCCATCAGCTAGACAAGACGACCGTGCAGAACAGCCCCGATGTCTGTGAATGGCCGGTGATGAACAGGTTAGACCAGTCACAACATTATTACTGCCCATTACAGACATACTTCATTCATAAACCCAGCTTCATGGAAGCGAGACGGAGCCAGTGTATGGGATTATTGGCGCGTACACGTTCGTGCACAAGACCCTCACCTAAATGGAAAGAGAGAGAGAGGGGGGGGGAGAGAGAGAGAGGAGAGAGAGAGGGGGGGGGAGAGAGAGTGAGAGAGAGAGAGGGGGGGTGGAGAGAGAGAGAGGGGGGAGAGAGAGAGAGAGAGAGAGGGGGGAGAGAGAGTGAGAGAGAGAGAGAGAGGGGGGGGGAGAGAGAGAGTGAGAGAGAGAGGGGGGGAGAGAGAGAGAGGGGAGGGAGAGAGAGAGAGAGAGAGAGAGGGGGGGGGGGGGTGAGAGAGAGAGAGAGAGAGAGAGAGAGAGAGACTCGGTTAAAGGCCCATATTCCAACATATCTAAGTTGACAAATCGTTGCAAGCTTTGACGGTGTCTAACATCGTACAACTTAATAATACATGAATGATGAATGGTATTTCGTAGGGCTCATGTCCTTAGAATAAAACTGAAAGCGCCGATCACTCACCGAGTTAGGTAGTTAGCCTTTGCCGTACGTTGCCTGAAAACTTGCGCGCCGTACGTCGTGGGTGCAAACATACCCATGCTTTTTAAGAAGGTAAAAAAGTATGATTATACAATGTTTTTCTTGTTTAGTTGTTTGGTTACCAACAAAATCAAACATGTTTCGGTATGCACCTCCCCAATACCTTTATTAGCAAAGTCACGATGTTTCATGGATCTAGCATGAAAACTGTCTGAGCTCGCACGTTTGAACGAACGTGTGGGTGCAACTGTACCCACGACGTACGGCGAAGGTTAAAATTAATTATTTAGGGCTTAACGCCGCGCAAGCAACAAGGACTATTTCGCGGCTACCGATCACTCACCGACACTCACGCACATTTGACAAAGAAGGACAAAAATGCTCTGGTGAAACTCACAATACTGGAAGGCTTTGCGGAATAGGAACGTTTTTAAAACTGCCCTTAAAAACAGACGGTGTGGGCGCGTTTTTCAGATTCGCAGGCAGGGAGTTCCGAAAGGTTGGTGCGACAAAACTGAAAGACCGCTCGCCAAAGGATTTCAGGTTGCGCTTTGGAATTTTGAGAAGCCTCTCGGACGACGACCGGAGGGTTCGCGACGGTTGATTGGTGACGAGTGAAGCCGAAAGGTATGGTGGAAGGGTGCTTACTGACTTAGACACAAGCACAAGTGAATCGTCACACAAGCTTTCAATCAGCCAGCAGGAGCCCAAACGCGCGGCTAAGAGCACTGCGTCTGCTGCAGCCGTGCGGTCACGCGTTGACTTAGACAGCTTCGACCTGTTGCAGTTCCTGTTTTCAAGACCAGCGGATGTCAACGTATTGCATTGAGAGCTCCACGTATCATCAGGTCTACTTCCAACCTAGACACGTATGTGGTGGAAAAGGACGTTAACCCCCCCCCCCCCCCCCCCCCCCCCCAAACACCCACCCCACCTAGAAGCAGTCAGAAACGCAACCGTTCCTAAACAAAAGTTGTGTTGTGTGAAGCCTTACAATCTTGGAATCTGCATCTTTAAAAAAAAAAAAAAAAAGCGTAGAAAGTACTCGGGCCTCAATGACGGTCTATCATTCAGGTCATCAGCAGGCAGAGAGTCCTTCCTTCTTGTTCGGACGAGACACCACCACATACCGTACCATGCAATGCCATGAACAGGGTAGAAAAAACCTCCACTCCTTTTCACATTTCCCTGTTGCGCTTTTCTATCTTCTAAACGAGCAGATTTTCTTCAATGACAGAGAGATGTCTGGACGAAGCGAGCCGTGTGATACTCGTATCACAAAAAGTGCGTTCACTTCTTGAGAGAAGGTCTAGACTCTAGTCGCATGCGCCTGACTGAAATCAACCAGAGGGAAAAGTTATCACGTTACATGAACTTTGCTGCTCTTTTCTGAGGCAGAGAATAATACTTCTGACCCTTTGGCTCATTGTAAACAATAGGTAGCGATTTTGAATGAATTTAGGTCTGAATGAGGGACAAATGCATTTAAGATGTATGAGTTGTTGTTTTTTTTTTAAAGTGAATGACATGTTGTGTGCACAGAGATATCATCTACGCGCATGATGTTTGCTAAAAGGTTTAAGGCACGATATCATTCAGTAAACTGGGTGAATCCGCTATGATGATGAATGAAACACACACACACACACACACACACACACACACACACACACACACACACACACACACACACACACACACACACACACACAGAGCTGCCTAGTCTGCCTGCCTGATGAATGAAACACACACACACACACACACACACACACACACACACACACACACACACACACACACACACACACACAAACACACACACACACACACACACACACACACACGCACGCACGCACACATGCAACAAGCATTACCTCATGGCCATATTGCGATGAAAGACGCACCTGCTAATCTTAACTCAATCCCTACCAAGAAAGTTTGGAGTTGCGCGCCAGTGGCCTCACTATAAAAAAATCATAATTGATTTATCTGCATGAATTTAAATTTGGCTTAGTGTTGAATGATAAAGAAGCGGGTGAGCGGTGGTCTAATAGGTAGCGCGTCGGATTTAGCCGCTGCGCTACTGAACGGCCGTCACCAATGTCATGGTGATGAAGCGTGGGTTCGAGCCCAGGTCGAGCTTGTGATATGTGATACCGGGTTTTTCCTGGCTGCCGGGCTGCTCATCGGGGGTTTCTCTCCGGGTTATCCGGCTTTTCTCCCCCAGCTGAAATTGCAAAAATTAAAAAAAAGAGGAAGGATAGGTATTGGGTGGCGCTGCACCGCGGCGACGCGCTTCCCCCGGGGGAAGCAACCCGAAGTTCCCGAAAGGGACAATAAAGTAGTTTAAAACAACAACAACAACAACAAAAACCCACCTGCTTATCCTTCAAGCCTGATGTCAAAACAGACGTAGGAAAACTTAAGAAGAAGTTTTACGCTTGTTTTAAGCTAAGACACAGTTACTTTAGGACTAAACATGGTGGACATTTGCTCTTAGTCTTCAGCACAGAGATGCAGACATTCACTCAGTAATTCATACGTCTTGTAGCTAATGAAAAAACAAAACAAAATGGCAACACTAACAAAAGTTCAACATAAATCTTGAGGTCAATTTGTATGATAAAGTGCAAAATTTATTTTACTCCATTATCATTTAAAATCATCGTGAGGGAACGAAATAAAGACAAAAACAGATTTCAGCGCAAAAAATAAAGGCTGTGCTATGAAACGTAGGGCAGTTTGACCACGCATGGAGCAGACAAACCCATGAAAAAAGTACAAGAATGAAGTCACAAATATCTACCGCAAGAACAAGTCAAGCAGTCTTAGCGTGAAGTGCTCTTGAAGATAGCAATGCGTCCTTACACACAAACAGCATTTCAACCAATCACAGGCCGCGTTGTAATAGTTGACGGAAAACAACTAAACGACGGGTTGCACCCGTCAGTGACTTAGGAGCTTCTCTCTGTCCCGCCCTGAAATACCTGGTTGTAGGTTCTCACCCCACCTTTAAGATTACCACGTGCATCGGTCCTTCCTTTGATTTCTTGATAATGGGGGGTGACAACTTTTCGCAAGACCTGTCCTTAAGTCGGCCGCGGCCAGTATTCAGTTCTTCTCTCAGATGGCGTGGGAACAGAACCATCGGTGACTTAATTATACACCAGCGTCTTGTGTGACTTAGCAGATTCGTGCAGTTCTCTTTCCCCGTGTATGAGAAGAATTTAACGCCCATAAACTGTTGTTGATTGAGATCGTGTGGCGGGTGTAGACATGAATCAAACCTCCCAGAGCCCGGAACTCAGTGTGGGAAGAACTTGTCATTAAGGGAAGGAAGTACGGAAGATATAGGGTACCGCCATCAGAGATACTCAATTACAGTATCCGTACTGCGATTTGCTGTGACTGCCACTTATTCAACCACAAACAGTTGTTTGTTTAATACGATACCATCAGGAAAATAACGTCCGTTTACAGAATGTTACGATTCGTATTGTTTACGGTGAATATTTGCCGGTAAATGTATTGGTCGTAGGTTGCGATTACCGTAATAACAAAGGCATTATAAACACCCCCGTTAAATAGACATTTTTATGTAAGATAGCATCAGAAGACTAGCATCCCTTTAATCCCTAGCATCGGTTTAAGTGTGCGTATTTGCGGGTAAATTTATTGTCTGTTGGTAGCTTTCCAGGAGTTACCAAATACCAAGATAAGGACGGCGTTCCAGTGTGTAAGCTTTAAACCATCAGTTTTTCGACTTCAGAAATTGCTGTTAAATGATCGAAACTTTTATTACAGTCTTTAAATCTATACAGGAATTTTTTTGGGGTAAGATACTATCTGAGAAAGGACATTTAACCTATGGGTGATGTGATCATACTACTAAGACCCATGGCTCCAAGTGGAGCATAGGCCATCGACGACCCTTCGCCATCGCACTCTGTTCTGGGCTATTCTTGCCACTCCAGTCCAGTTGATCCCCTGCTTGCATAGCTCTGCCTCAGTGTCCCGCCTCCAGCTGTTGCGGCGGGGCCGGCCTCTCTTCCTTTTCCCCTGCGGGTTCCATGTCAGGGCTTGGCGTGTGGTGCTGGATGCTGAAGATGTGCTCATATATATATCCGGTCAATTTATTTGGTTAGAGATGAATTTCCACGAGTTTGCGGCTACACAGCGCTTACAATGACATTCCGGTATGTAGTCAACAAACCAGTAGTTGCTGTACATTATGAATTGCCGTATATGAACAGACCACCATCTTCAGACTACGAACTGGACACTGCAGACTGCGTGCCCACCTGTGCCGCCTTGGGCTGTCACACTCACCAGACTGTCCGTGCGGAACAGCCCCTCAAACCCCGGAACACATTCTGCAGTCCTACCCCCTTTTCAAAGAAGCAAGGACACAACACTGGCCGAACGGAGCCACACTGGCAGAGAAACTCTGGGGCAGCAAAACAGACCTCTTGAAGACCACTGCTTATAAAAAGACCACAAACCTAATCATCTGAGGCGGAGTCCAGAACAGGGAACGCAGAAGAAGAAAGAAGAAGAATTGCCGTAAATGCCTTTGTTACAGTTTCTCACGCCATACTGCAGAGATTTTCTATTCCCTAGCTGAGCTGATGATACTGGGATTTCTAGACTGTAATACGTTGTATTCAAAATGTCAGTCAAAACTGATATAACTCGCTTTAACGATGCTTCTGACCTACTTCTACACAAGTCGTGTCATGCCTGCTTTTTTAAACAATCCGACCAGGGGGTAACACAAACACAATGGACTTTTTAACACATCGTCAACTTAACGAGCAATATTGTAGCGGCTGACATAAAAAAGGTCTCAAGGAGGTGGCTGAGGACGGTTGGTTGGTTGGTTGGTTGGTTGTTGGTTGGTTAACACGTGAGGGTGATATCAAAGACGGGTAGTTAAAAAATGTAATCACCAATTCATTCGGGAATCGAACTCACGACCCGAGCGCTGACAGGGGGGAGTGGGCAGGCGTCGCCGCGGTGCAGCGCCACCCCAGTACCTATCATATTTTTTCAATTTCGCTGGGGGAGGAAGGCCGGATAACCCTAAGAGAAACCCCCGATGAGCAGCCCGGTAGCCAGGAAAAACCGGTATCATATATCACAAGCTCGACCCAGGCTCGAACCCACGCTTCACCGACAGCGGTGACTGCGCTACAACCTAGACCACCGCTCATTCTTTTAAACTAAATAAAAATTTTTTTTTAAAAAGCACGAATTTAGAAAAAAAAAATCAGTAGTGGACTTGGATAAGTGTCCAAATGACCCGGGATTTTGTTTTCAAGGCAGAATAAAAAGACGCCATACAAGGGTGTATTAAGAATACACCCGTAAAGATACGTGCAGGTAACTATGACAGCAGACCCATGCGAGGCTAGTCGTTCCCTCTTGAATCCTCCTGAGCAATGACACCTCTGCGCCATCGAGGACTTACTCTGACGGGACTGGAGGAAACACCACCGGCCCCACCGAGACATCACAAACGCAAAACTGGAAGCCCGGTGTAACACCCCAGTTCGGTTGGTTTTTGAATGCAGCGGCTGACTAAGAAAAGTGAAATCTGCTAGGCTAGGCCATCGAAGCTGCCCTGACAGGTCTTGGCACAAGGGCTGTTACAGCGGCGCCACCGCGACGTCATAAATGCAAAACTGGAAGCACGGGTTGAACGTTGGTTTTTGAATACAGCAACGGACGAGCTGGGGGAAAAAAAAACGCGGGCGACTGTCAGAAAAACACAAACAGCGACGCAAGGTCGCATAAGAAGAGACAGCAGGGGGTCCGCTGACGGCAAAAGAGCTGGATGAGTCACCCCAGGGTTTTACTTGATGATGAGGCGTGTGATCGTGGACCTACCAACACTGACCCGGTTGACAAACTGCACACAGCGCCCTCTTGTGGTGGCTCAGTGCTCAGTCACTCTACTGTGCTTGCCGCCGCATGGTTCGTCAATTTCATGACGACTGAAACTCTGATGAGAATTAAGGGGGACTGATGTGGGGAAAATCCGGGTTTTTTTTTTTTTTAACAGATGAAAAATGAACTATACTAAAATAAAAAGCAGCAAAATTGACGAACGTCGGAGCTTTGAATACTGAATTATATTATCTTTTGATGATGATGATGATGATGATGATGACGGAGACTTGGTATTGGGCACTACTACGCCCTGAGTGCTCAGTTTTGAACTGGAAACATCCAGGGTTTCTTCTTTCTTGTTTTCTTTCTTTCTTTCTTTCTGTGTCTGCATATTTGCATTTTCTTTTCTTTTTTTCCTTCAGCTTATGTTTCAATTTGACTTTTTAAATTTTTAACATCTTTTTGTTGTTGTTGTTGTTGTTGTTGTTTAATTCACTCATCATTCAGCTGATCTCCCTTTTCTGTTTCCTGTTCGAACTATTGTATCGTCCAGCAGGCCTGAGGGGAGCCGGGGTGGCCGAATGGTAGAGCGTTGGACTTCCAGTTCTCTGGTCTTGAGTTCGTATCCCGGCTGGGGCCAAATATTTGTGCTGGCTTTTTTCATCGTTGCCCCGTCTTTGATATCACCCGTATGTGGTGGAAAAGGACTTTAAACCCCCAAACACCCACCCACCCACTCCAGCAGACCTGAGATTTTGCTGTGTTACTATGTCAGGCATAGCGGTTCACAAACCATCGGTGTGTGGAGCAGAAAACTGTCGGGCGTGGTTTTGAAGTCAAAAGTGCAAACCAGTAACGCTATCATGTCACGTGACTTCTTCCGTTCACAACCGTCAGGAAAAAAACCGTTACGAGAGGTCCGCACACCAAAACACGGACCATACAACTTCACGACAACCGCGCCAGAGGTTGGACACCCATCATCCCCAACACAGATCCCCTCCGTCACAACACCACTATTTCCATTTACCCAGGGTGGGCCGACAGCAGGACACTGTGAGGGTCATCGGGCCACCCGAATCCCGTCTTTGATGATCTGTAAGTGCGTCCCACGTAACACAAACGTCAGCAAACATTCACCTTATCTCCGGCGCACGCCGGCCCTCGGGGAAAAGCGGGGATGATCTCTCACTTAAGTACACCAGTGTCGGATCAGCTGGTGGTGTAGGGTGGCCACGGAGCGTGTGGTCCTTCAGAAAGTCTGGATGATGAGCTGTGGATCGTTCACTGCGAGAAGATTCACAGGGCGGGTAGGAAGGGAAAGTCGGGGGTAATGTGTCTTATGTCAACACGGGACCTTGTTACACGCCATTTTCTTTTTCCTTTTTTTTAACAGCGTCTTACGTTTTCGTAACTGTCAGTCTTACAAACTGCTGAACTGGTTTCCTTTTCATTCTGATCACGTTCATCGTGCAGAATGGGAATTGAAGCCTTTGCAGGCAGATCCTCAAGGTTATCTGGAGAGACACACTACCGTCGTCTGAAAAAGGACCTAAGCACTTACGAAATCCATGGCACTTTACCTGTTTTTTTCCAGACGACAGTAGCAGTTTTTTGTATCATCGGTCGGTACAGTCAGCCCCAGTGGCGCAAAGGTACCGACAAGCTCAGCTGGGTAGGAAGCGGGTGAGTGTTCAAGGCTCAACGTCCTTTTCCGCCACATAAGGGTGAAATCAAAGACGGGGCAACGAGGAAAAATCCAGCACAAATATTTCGCCCCAGTCGGGATGCGAACTCTCGACCCGAGCATTGAAAGTCCAGGGCCCTACCGTTCGACTCTCTCCGCTCCCTGTCATGCGTAAACTTACGATGAATATGAAACAATCTGGCGGTTAACAAATACGCTCGAGGTATGTCTTCCCTTAAGACTGAAACCACTGCGGCACAAAACCCTTAGTACGCCCAAAATAATCTCATTTACTGTCGTTTCAAATGTTATACTAACACAAATAGCATCCGGGGCATGTAGTAAGATTTCCGCTAAATATGGAACACAATTTTTCTCCTTTTAAAATTTGTGTGCAGAGTAAAAATAAAAAATAAAAAAAGGGGGGGGGGGGAGCAGTCTGGGGCTTTTTGTTGGCTTTGAAAATAACTTTCAATGTATGTAATGGTGAAAACAAAGAAAAATTAGCCTGGCATGTGGACTATATATATATTCGTGCGCGGCTGGCACAAGAGCTAGCAGACGACAGAGGAATGAGGGGATAATTTATGTGGTCGCTGCTAGCATTGCAAAAGAATTAAAATTTTTGAACTTTACTCTACACGTGAGTGTTTGGCTGCTGGAATTTTGTGACGGGTTTTAGTGAATTTTAAAGCATTTCTAAAGCGTTATGTTTAATAGGAACGTATACCATTTTCTTTGAAATGCGTTATCTGTGGTGCGTAGCCTGTACACATGTTTTGACGTCTTTCATATCTTCTTAAAGATCTAAGCTCCCAACAAAAAGCTTTCCGACGTGTGAAAAAAATTTACAGAGTCGACCGTGCAAGCACAGTCAACTCTGTCACAGTTGCAGAGTTTTCAGCGTCCCTGAAACCCCAATAAAACCCAAGGGCAGCCTGATTTCACAGCTCAGTTTGCGTTTTGACACTGAGCGAGAAAGATCGTGCAGCACTCAACATCCGCTAGACACTATAGCGATGTGTCTCGCTCACTGACCAAAAGCCAAATAATGTCACGGCAAACTCGTGCTCTGGTTTTATAAGGATCCCCGAAGCGCTGAAAACTCTGCAACCGCGACAGAGTTGCCTAGATTACGCACAGTCAAAGGAGTCGTTTTAAAAAAAACGCAATGTTTGTGGCTTTTTGCTGAGATTACAGATCTTTAACAACGCTTCCGACACCAACGGGCCCCTTCACATTGCAGATCAGAGCGATGTTAACCTTATTCACGAAGACGACAGCGAGCGAGTGGTATGAATAGCAGGTGAGGGGAGGAAATAGCAGACGGAGGGACTATTTTGTACTGTCGACCTTCCCCTTCCATCTTGGTTTCTTTCTCTGCTGGTCCACAAAGTGTTTCCGGGCTTTTCGTCTCCGATACAATGTTGGTGTAAGATGGCGTGAAGTGTTTTTGTGTTGTCGCTGAACACATATCAACGACTGAAAAGGGTCGTATTCCTGATTTCACAACACAGCCAAGCGAGACGGGTACATGTACTCGTGTCCTGCGCAGCCAGATCTTGAAGGTTATCTAAAGACACCGTTTTCTGTGAGTCGGTTGAGGCCGGTTAGCCCCGGTGGCGCAAGGGCGTGGACAAGTTCACACAGGGAAGAATCGGCTCTCTAAACCTAGCATGGTGCTCGTTCCGAGCAAGTTTTACAGATACAGATACAGATAACTTTATTGTCCTTGAAACAGGAAATTTGTCTTCGGTTTCACCGACACGTAAAGGTCATGAAATCACACAAGGAGTTTGGCTTATAAAATCAATCTCTCTCTCTCTCTCTCTCTCTCTCTCTCTCTCTCTCTTTCTCTCTCTCTCTCTCTCTTTCTCTCTCTCTCTCTTTCTCTCATGCCTCCAGCTGCAGCAGCACCAGAGTTGATAACTTACATAAAAACGCCAGTAATAACAGTAGTAAAATCAGACTATATGACTAAAACATTTGTAAAAGACAGCTCGTCAAAGGAATGACTTACAAATTAAGCATCACGAATTCAACACTTATTGCACAGGGTAAGAACGACTTTTTAAAACAGGTTTTTTATGGCACACAGGAACTTTAGAACGCCTACCACTAGGCAATCTTTCAAAATGACGGTGCAATGGATGCGAAGCATCAGCTGTGATAGCAAGAGCTTTTCTTCGAACCGACATGTTGTAGACTTCCCAAAGCTGGTCCCGGGGTCTGCCAATGATCTTACCGGCAAAAGATGATCTTAAAGCACCTTTTTTTTAAAACAGATATTACAAGGAGAGCATTGACACCACCCCCCCCCCCCCCAGTCCCACATCGCAAACAGGAAGAAACTATTCCAAGCGGTTCTGGATGGAATCATTTTCAGCTATTGCTCAGTAATATAAACATTTGCACAATAATCATATCATGAACATACCGGTGTGGTTGATTGCTTGATTGGGGATTAACGTTCTTTTCCCGCTGCAGAAGGGCAACGGGGCAACGAGGGGAAAAAAATCAAGATTTTACCTCCTAGCTGAATTCGAACGACGTGGCAAAAAAAGGGGGAAATCGTATCTTCCCTTTGGACTGACATCCATGTCAATCAGAAGCGTATCACCCAGTGTTTTTTTTGTTGTTTTTTTTTTTGCTGCCCCAACTCTTTTTGCCAGCTCCAGTGGTGTTCCTCCCAGGTCATGGGTGGAATCCACGGAGGGCTCGAAGGCTGGGGCCATTTTTATTATGCATGATGATGGAGATGAGGATGATGGTAAGATGATGCTATGGAGGTCCATGTGGTTTGGGACTGCGGGACAGGGCCGCATTCCACGCTTCCTGTCATAAATAACCCGGCGTTCACCAGGCCCGGGAACTACGGTACGTGTAATCATCCACATCATAAGACGTGTCATACAAAGGGAAGCACCCCCAAAGTCGCACCCAGTTTTGTTTTTTTCTGAGCAATAACAACAAAAGCTATATTCCATAAAAAAAATACCAGGCAGCGTGGGTGGAGATCACTTCAGGAATGTCATACCGACGGATAGTCACACCTAGTGCGGGTTATCGGGGCGTTTAATCAGTTCCCAACACCTACCAGGCTTTGGCCATTGCGCCCCCCCCCCCCCCCCCCCTTAACCCATTATCCCCACCTCAGTCAATACTCATTGCGCTCCGTGTAGTCCGAGTAGAGACTGGGTCCTACTATTTACCGGAAACACCGCCGGGTGGGTGAGTGGGTGGATGTTTAATGGTTTTCCGTCCACCACCAAGCATAGCGTGGATCCAGGGGGAGCCGGGGTGGCCGAATGGCAGAGCGTTGGACTTCTATTGCTCGGGTCGTGGGTTCGTATCCCGGCTGGGGCCAAATATTTGTGCTGGCTTTTTCATCGTTGCCCCGTCGTTAGTCACCCGTATGTGGTGCAAAAGGACGTTAAACTGACCCCCAAACACCCACCCACCCAGCGTGGAGTCAGACAAAACCACACACACATGTAAATGAAAGAGTAAGAGCTAAAACAGATTTAACCTGATCTGATTTTTTTTCTCTCCCAAAAGTGCCAGTGCCGGCCAGACCCAGCTTAACCTGTAACCCTACACCTGAGTCAGTCTGACTTCTAACCCTAAACGTCTAAACCCCATTCACCTTAGGTTACTAGCCCTAATCCTAAGTCCCATTGGTAGACTACGTTAAAACCACTTTCAACCTAGGACCCTAAACCTCAGGACGGTCTTGGTGTTTCCGGTGGTGTTTTCAATGTTTCCAGTAAGTAGAAGGACTCGTAGAGATTTGATCCAATCAGGCGCTCGGACAAGCAGTCCCAATCATGTCTCCAAATACGGAAGTAGAGAGGAAATCCCCTTGCGAGAGACCAGTTACCGAGCCCCGAGCATAAAGCAGGTTTAAATGGCGGTGTAAGTCTGTGAACACAGCAGTTTGTCCTCAGGAGGTCGGTATAAAGCAGAAACACTAACATCTCGGAACACCGCTCATGCGTACACATCTCCCTGTCCCATTCGCTTTCGTCAAATGGACTTGAATGCTGTATTGGGTCTAGGAAATGTAACATGGGCCTGTATTGTATGGAGGGGTGGGGGTGGGGGGGGGTGTCATCCGTTGTTCAACGTCATAGGAAATTGTAGGTGTCGTTTCCGAAATCCGAATCGCTGCTGGGGAGCCGGGATAGCCGAATGGCTCGAGCGTTGGACTCTCAATGCACGGGTAGTTGTAATAATAATAATAATAATAATAATGAGTATTGTATAGGCGCTTTACCCAATTTCATGAATCGGCTCAAAGCGCCGCGAACTGAACCCAACACGCACGCTCACGTGAATCACGCGCATTCTCTCACACACTGGACATGAACACATTACAATCACGTGGTGCGAAGGGTCAGCTCAGCTATGTAAATTTCGGAATTTAGAATTGCATTTATTTTTCAAATTTGGTGGGCTGAACATTTCCAAAGCAGAGGGGGAGGAAGCCGGAGTACCCGGAGAGAACCCCCGACGATCGGCCCGAATGAACGGTGCCACATACGAGAAGGAAAAATTCTTTGCCCCGAGTGGGACTCGAACCCCTGACCTCTCGCATTGGTGACAAGTCTCTTAACCACTAGACTACCGACCGCCCCAAGGTATTAGTTGTGAGTTCGACTCCCCCGTCTGGGGCGAAATATTGATGCTGGCCTGTTTTGTCGTCGCCCCGTCTTTTGATATCAACCACACGTGATTGAGAAAGGACGTTAAACTTCTAAAAACACACTTACCCACCCTCCAAACCGCTGCACTCAGCTGCAATGATCCGAAGGGTTGTTTAAAACATGGACGGCAATTAAACACTTGGACTTGTACAAATCATAAGACTGTCAGCTGAAAACTTGTACTGATAGTTTCTCAGACGAAAAAGCTACCATGAAACTTTCTTCACAAAGTCAATCAAAGTCTTGATGGACAAGAAAGAACGGCAGACAATCCTGGCGTCCTTGTGGGAATCAAAATTCCCTCTCATGTGTGAGGGTCAGACGAGGGGTAAGTTTGCTTTTTCTCTCTGGGAAGAGCAAAGTTCAGAATAGAAATCTGACAGAGAAGTGGCGCTAAAAGCGTGCAAATAACATGTCAGTGTTAAAGCGCTTTTCGGGGCTCAGAATGTAAGCCCCTTGAGAACGGAGACATAACTGGGGAAGAGGCCCGAGACCAGAGAACAATGCTGAGGTGTGTGTGTGTGTGTGTGTGTGTGTGTGTGTGTGTGTGTGTGTGTGTGTGTGTGTGCGTTGTCTGTCTGTGTGCCTCTGTGTGTGTGTGTGTGTGTGTGTGTGTGTGTGTGTGTGTGTGTGTGTGTGTGTGTGTGTGTGTGTGTGTGTGTGTGTGTTGTCTGTCTGTGTGCCTGTGTGCCTCTGTGTGTGTGTGTGTGTGTGTGTGTGTGTGTGTGTGTGTGTGTGTGGTGTGTGTGTGTGTGTGTTGTCTGTCTGTGTGCCTGTGTGCCTCTGTGTGTGTGTGTGTGTGTGTGTGTGTGTGTGTGTGTGTGTGTGTGTGTGTGCGCGCGCGCGCGCTTTCTTGTATGGCTGGGTCGGTTGGTGACTCACAGTACACATTCGAAATGACATTGTTGCGGAAGTGTTTTCACAAACCATTGTTGAGAAACAGAAATCGTAACAGGAAGGAGGAACTGCAGGGTTTTAGTCATGATCTTGACGTTAAAGTAAACGGCTTGATTGTTCATTACGGCGTCTGTCTCATCAAGTTCTAGCACACACAAAAAAAACCCCATAATAAAACAAAACAAAAAAAGCGCAAAACATGCGGGCAAACAAGCACAACGCGCCATACTTGACTTGTATCATCAATTCAAACACCATTTTATGAGGCGTCAGGAATAGTATGAGCCAAACGGCCTGTGTGAATGGTCAAGTTGACATTGTCTTAAACCACCAATAATGCGAACAATCGTTTGTAAAATAGTGAAAATATGGGGACCAAAGCACTATCCACGATTGTCAACACTGTCGGAATATTGGGGCGGTCGGCGGTAGGCGGTCACCGATGCGAGAGGTCAGGTTCGACTCCCACTCGGGGCGAAGAATTTTTCCTTCTCGTACACTAGTACCGATTGTCGGGGGTTCTTTCCGGGTACTCCGGCTTCCTCCCCTTCTACTTTGGAAATGTTCATCCAACAAAATAAAAGCAATTTTAAAAATCAGAAACTTGAATAGCTGAGCTGGCCCTTCGCACCACGTGATTGTAATGTTCATGTCCTCTTTGTGAGAGAATGCGTGTGATTCACGTGAGCGTATGTGTTGGGTTTATTTCCCGGCGTTTTGAGCCAAATATGTAGGATAATGTGCCTGTATTAATGCAATTATTGTTGTTGTTGTTGTTGTTGTCCGGAAAAGCTCACCAAAAAAAAAAAAAAAAAAAAAAATGCGAAGGTCACCTTTAATATATAATAATTATCTCTCTGTTGCCAAGCTGTGTGAGACAACAGACGGCCTAACTGCTGCTGATCGTCGTACCCAGACTACTAGCGGTTGTATAAAAAGTGATGTCTAATGCCCACAGTTCGTCGGCTCGTGTGGACTGGTGGCTTTATGTCTCATAACGGTGTTGTAGCAGCAGGCAACGCAATTTAAAGGCCATTAATGGGACCGAAGGGTCAAATTCTTGCTCGTGGAGATGTCTCTGTGTGGGTCAGCCAGTCGGTCGAGCATCTTGCGACGCACTCAAGCCTGTCCCTGCTTTCCACTCCCTGCCTCCCACATCTCTCTGTCGGTGTTCATAATGCTTGAGAAATCAAACAAGCCGCGGGGAATTTAAGAGGGGAATACCAATATGTGTGTGTGTGTGGGGGGGGGGGGGGGGCTGTGGTACTTTTTTCTTTTTTTTTAAATCAGTGTCGTACCGTACTTAACCATGTCTGGGAACAAAGAGAAACATTCCTGTTAGACGTTGCACAGGCTCAACACTTTCATGAGTTAAAAACGTCCTAGTTTCACTCTTAAAATCGAAAATTGACTCGACATCTACAGATCACTAGCAGGCACTTCACGCCACTATCCTGCAGTCTGCAGCGGTCTCGGGCCTGACGGGGAAGGAAACAGGAAAACAAATATTTTAAGGTGGTGGTGTAGGAACTACATGTACTTCAAGACTCCAGCATAACTTGCTTTTAGAACAAGTCTGGTGCGATGAAACAGCAGCGGTTTGGAGGGTGGGCAGGTGTGCTTTTAGAAGCTTAACGTCCTTTCCCCATCACGTGTGGTTGATATCAAAAGACGGGGCAACGAGGAAAACAGGCCAGTATAAATATTTCGCCCCAGCCAGGGAGTCGAACTCAACTCGTGCATTGAGAGTTCAACGCTCGGCCATTCGCCTATCCCGGCTTCCCTGCAGCGGTTCGGAAACGACACCTACAATTTCTTATGACGACGGATAATGAACAACGGATGACCCCCCCCCCCCCCCCCACACACACACACACTACATCATCGTCATCATCCCAACATAAAGAGTTAACAAGGTTGAGCAGAAGCCACAGACAAACATCGTCATCATCCCAACATTAAGAGTTAACAAGGTTGAGCAGAAGCCACAGACAAACATCGTCATCATCCCAACATTAAGAGTTAACAAGGTTGAGCAGAAGCCACAGACAAACATCGTCATCATCCCAACATTCCCCAAAATCTCATCACAACTTCTCAGACAGTGACGATTCCTCAAAACCAGCCATGGACGCAGATCCAAATCGTAAATCAAAACAATCCTTCTACAAACACCTACGAGCGTTTATACGCCGGTTCCCGCCACGGGCACCCCGCTGCACCTCTCCACAGTATATGCACCTTAATGACGGACAACTGAGTCCCTTAAATCTTGCACCTAGCCGGCACGTGTCGGGCCCCCGCGTGCTAAGACTCCGTTAAGTTGGCCGCGCATGCTGAGTCGTCACTGCGCCTGTCGATTTCCCTGTCTCAGTCCGGCCGTTACTGTGGCGTTGGCATGTCTTTGGTACGCCAATGACTTGGGAACATTTCTGCCTGTAAACAGGTGTCTGACTGGTATAGCAGCGTATTTTGGTTCAAGTCGTCTAAAGTCACTCTACCTTTAGTACACTGGGCCCGTATGTAAAAGTCGAGGTTAATTTAACCCACGGCTGCGGGCCAAACCCAGACGAGGACAAAAGAAACCAAAAAAGCAAATTTAAATACAAACGGAAGCGAAGAAAGAAAGAAAAAAAATCCTTCTATAACGGCTTAGGCACCTTGCTGGAATGGGCCCGCTTTTTGGTTTAAAACAACAACAACAACAACAACAACAAAACCAACAGAAAATTTAACCCTAGAGCTAGTTTAGTTCGAAGTTAGACTCTAACCCGGGGCTAAAAGCCCTAACCTCGACTATTACATACGGGCCCTGAACATTTTCTGCCTATACAAATATGTCAGCGTATTTTTGTGCTGTATCGCTACAGGTCTGCAGTCTCAACAAGAAGCCACAAACAGTGTGTTTAAGAAGACAAAAAAACAAAAAACAAAACAAAAATGTCCGACGATGCAAAATGCACACTCAACTCTGTCAGAGTTTTCAGCGTCCCTGAAACCCCTGTAAAAGCCGAGGGCAGCCTGATTTCATAGCTCAGTTTGCGTTTTGACACTGAGCGAGAAAGATCGCAGTGGCTAGTGTTCTCAGTCGTGCAGCACACAACACCCGCTAGACACTGTAGCGATGTGTCTCGCTCACTGACCAAAATCACAATAAAGTCACCGCAAACTCACGCTCTGGTTTTATACGGGTCTCCGAAGTGCTGAAAATTCGGCAACTGTGACAGAGTTGCCTGCATTATGCACAGTCGCGGTTAAAACAACAACAACAACAACACAGTTTGCGGCTTTTAGTTGAGATTGGAGACCTATAAAGTTAGTCTGCTTTTGGTACACCAGTATAAAATATTCCACCCACAAGAGGAGTTCAACAATGAAACTTCCAGCTTATTTTATTTTTCCTGATCTTCTGCAGTCAGTTTGTCTGGTACGGCAGTCAAGAAGTACAGCATTCTGTTCATTAAGATAGGTTTGAGTGGTTCTTTACCAATTTTCTTCTGGGATGGTATTCATGAGGTGCGTTTAGCTCGATCTATACGGACGTATGATAATACATGTAATAATAATATAAAACTTAATAACTAAATAATAAATGGTATTTGTAGGGTGTAGCGTAAAACTCAATGCGCTGATCACTCACCGACGCTCACGCACATTTTACAAAGATGGACAGACGTACACTGGAGAAACTGACAAGTTACAGAGGAAATTAATGGAAGGCTTTGTGGAATAGGAACGTTTTAAGACTGCACAGAGTGAGTGCATTTCTCAGATTTTCGGGCAGTGAGTTCCATAAGGTTGGTACGACAAAACCCAAAGAGCGCTCGCCAATAGATTTTCAAATTGCGTTTGGGAAGTTTGGGAAGCCTCTAGGACGACGACCGATAACTATAGCAACGCTCACTCTTAAATTCCCGTTTAGATCTAAACGCATTTATTCTTTCTGAACGCGCCTTGTGCATACCATCCCAGATCTGCTGACGTCAGCCTGCTAAACTACAGTTCGTTCTGTACATATTTGATGATGTCATCACTGAGTTCTTGACAGTGCAATTTTTGTCATGTTAAAGGCTCCATAAACTGCTGTGACATGAACATTCTTGAGCTGTGACATTGAAGTTTCCTCCAGTATAACTTTGGAATTGCGTCACCAGGAAAGGCTACCTGTGTGGAAAAGCAAGGGATGAGTTTCATCGGCATAGTAACAGCTAATATCGTGGATTACGTCAGAGTCGAAAAGTGCATGGTGAGAAGTGTTCACTTCACGTGCTGGCATACTGTGATTCACGGCCTAGTTTCCTGGTTACCTGGGCCCGTATGTAATAGTCGAGGTTAGGGCTTTTAGCCCCGGGTTAGAGTCTAACCTCGAACTGAGTGAGTGAGTTTTTAGGGCTTAAAGCCGCGCAAGCCACAAAGACTAATTCGCGGCTGAGTGTGCCTGCACTACATGAAAAAAACAAAAATGTAACGTTGGACATAGGATGCAAACCGGTCTACGGGGCAATATAAACCTAGAACATGCAGGAGACGCTGCACCTTCATGCTAATTTATCGAACTCCCGGTTACAAAAAAGCGGAGAAAACAAATAACAATTACAACTGGGTAAAACAAAGATAAATACTAAGCGCATATACAGCAAATATTGCAACTTATCATCTTCTAGGCGCAATAAACCAGTTCGCAGCATATGCCCAACATCACTTATTCCTAACCACTGGTAGTGCAGACTAAACTAGCTCTAGGGTTAGATTTTCTGTTGTTTATTGTTTGAAATCAGGAAGCGGGCCCATTCCAGGAAGGTGCCTGAGCCGTTATAGAAGGAGTTTTTCTTCCTTTCTTTGCTTCCTTTTTTAATTTGCTTTTGGGTTTCTTTTGTCCTAGTCTGGGTTAGGCCCGTAGCCGGGAGTTAAATTAACCTCGACTTTTACGTACGGGCCCTGAGGTGGGGCGACCATAAACACAGCAAACATCACCGTCCCTTACAACACTAAGAACTCAACTATTTCATGTAACAAATGTGAAATACTGCAGATAAATTTCAAGATTTCTGTTCCGTCAGTGACACTTTCCTTCTCTAAATTGCATCACTGCTGACAGCGCCACCTACAGCTTGTCTTTCCCTACGTGTTAGGAATCGCTAGGGTGCCCTTTGTGTGGGCGGGTGCCAGCTGAGAGTGGAATGGAGACGAAGGTGTGGGTGTAGGGAGGGGCCATCAGTTTACACCGTGTTTGGCGCGTGCCTGGATGGACATTACCAGCGGCAGTTACGGTGTGATGTTGCACAATAATGTGAAGATTTTATGTTCTGACATAAATTACTGCCATTGACACGTTTACACTGCTCTTCTCTCCATCAAGGAAGTCGAAGTGTCTCTGCAACGCAACAACGGGACGTATATTATTTTGTAGTCTTAACCACCAACGCGATCACGCGAGACAAAACGTTTTTTTGTTTTTTGTTTTTTTTTTTGTAAGGTTTTTTTATAGTTTTTTTATATACTTTTTAATGGGTTTTAGTGGAATTTTTAAAAGTTTTGTTGTTGTTGTTTTTTTAAGGCTTATTTTAGTTCTTGTTTGTATGCTTGTTTTTTGTTTTTTTTTAGGGGGATTTAGTGTGTTTGTGTAAGTTTTTAAATGTTTTTAAAAAGTAGTTTAGCTGCAGTATTCTCAAGTGAGGAGAGTCACAAGACTAAATGTACTCGTCTCGCCCACATTCTTCATTATATAGTTTAGCTGCAGTATTCTCAAGTGAGGAGAGTCACAAGACTAAATGTACTCGTCTCGCCCACATTCTTCATTATATAGTTTAGCTGCAGTATTCTCAAGTGAGGAGAGTCACAAGACTAAATGTACTCGTCTCGCCCACATTCTTCATTATATAGTTTAGCTGCAGTATTCTCAAGTGAGGAGAGTCACAAGACTAAATGTACTCGTCTCGCCCACATTCTTCATTATATATGCGCGAAAAATGACAAAACAAACTGAACTGTAAAGACGATAATTTTTTTAAAAATTTAACTACCAGAAATGAATGAAATTTAAATATGAAAATTGTCGCAGTATTTTTGTCACTGACGAGGGTCACAAGACAAACTGCATCGCCTACGATGTTCATCACGTGCCGAAAACAACTGTATTGTTAAAGGAGTATCTTAAAAAGCAGAATAAGTTTGTCTGTTTTTATTAAATGCACACTCACGGGGCATATGTATGAATGGAACGCCTACACGTACAAGAACGTCCAATTTCAAAGACTGGACAGAAGAGAATGAATATATACGGCACAACTGAACGACTAAACTTGGATCTCTGTTTATTTTCGGATTTGGAGAAAGTGTGCACGGCAGCTAGAAACGCCATCACGTCAAAAGAAAATATGATTCATACAGAACCAATGTTTGCTCGGCGTTTGCATCTATTGTAAACCTATGACGTCAACGTAAAGCCTAGGCGCGTGTCGGCGGTTGACACAGCGGCCATGTTGGATTCAAAAGGTCAAATTCCCCATCACCCTTAACACAAACACATCACGTGAATGACGTCTTTCACTTTCTTTCATTGAAATCCGTGGCCTTCAGCGTGTCTTCTTTATGAGGTGAGAACTTCTGCCTGCAACATCAGTGAAGGGTATATTGTGAGGGTATGCTACAGAGGCAAGAAGTATTTAGTGGGAGAGGTGGGACGGGCGTCACATTCCTGCCGTATGAATAAAACATAAGTGGGCATACGCTTAAAGGCCCTAACGTTAAGGCTTTTAGGTTCAAGTGTCGTTCTTCACTGTTCTATCGAGCATCACATCACAAAGACACATGCACAAATAAATTACAATGCATAGACAGGCCTGCGTTGAACTGATTGACGCCAAAAACGCAGTAGCTGAGAACTGTGGTCACCACACCCAACCTTTTAGTTGAGTTTCCGCTCGTGTGCACGGCCACCAACGTTTGTGTGTTGCATTCGGAGCTTTACTGATCTGTAAGACAGACTGTTTCGTGCGCACAGGCTCGATCACAAGAGACAGAAGTCTCTCTCTATATAGTTTGGTAATGGCAGCAATAGCAGGTATGCCAACACACACACACACACACACACACACACACACACACACACACACACACACACACACACACACACACACAAGCACGCACGCACACACACACACACACACACACACACACACACACACACACACACACACACACACACACACACACACGCATGCACACCTCTCTCTCTCTCTCTCACACACACACACACACACACACACACACACACACACACACACACACACACACACACACACACAAGCACGCACGCACACACACACACACACACACACACACACACACACACACACGCATGCACACCTCTCTCACACACACACACACACACACACACACACACACACACACACACACACACACACACACACACACACACACACACACACACACACACACACACACACACACACACCACAATGACAACTTGATGGATTGAACTAAAGATCCACTGGTAAACATTCTAATAACTGTAGTCGCGACACAGGAGAAGCGATGACTTCACATTCTAGCAATGGAATTTGTTTCGGGAAAACACCCTGCGCTGCTTACGGAATGCATACCACCAAGGAAACACAGTAAACATTAATGTGCATCCATTGTAAATTGACGCCACATGAATATTCACAAAAGGACTCAATGATAATAACAGAATTTTTGCAGGTGAGAATCAGACGATGACTCATTTGACGTCCTCAACAATTAATCTTGTAATAAAACCTTCCCGCTGTCAGGCCCAGAGCCATCAGTTTTATCCAAAACGCTGAAGTCCCTTTGTACAGATTTTTTCCCTCTCTCTCTCTTGTGAGTTTTGACACCCTTCAACGTGCTCCAGGTTAGGCTGTAAATCCAGACGGGTGTAGGAAGGTAATCGTA
>JACVVK020000308.1:57500-60000 GCA_018292915.2 Batillaria attramentaria | reverse complement strand
CGGAGTATTCACTCGCTTTGATTGGCTGGCACTACCTGTCATTCAGGAATTGGCTATTATGTCAATTGCTGTTGTTGTATGGTTGTTGTAGTTGTTGATTGCTGTTGTTTTCTACAAATGGTGGTTTTACATTCCAGCCGGCACACGAACTCAAGACCCGAGCGTGGCCAGTCCAAAGCTTGTTGCCTGTGCTATCTCGGCTAACTCCCACCTCCCTTCCTCCAAAACGCCTCCCATCCCCTAACCGGAAAGTCCACACACCATGACAAGGACACACACACACACACACACACCACACACACACACACACACACACACACACACACAGAGGCAGGCAGACCAGAATCACCAAAGCGGAAGAAACTAAAAAAAATAAAAATGTCACGTGATTGACCCTTTTAGCCTCCGTCGAGCTAAGAAACACTCTGACGCCAATGCACTTTCTTTGCATGTAGCGTTGTCCATCTCTTGTTCCCTCCTCACTCCTTTTGCAACCTTCTGACATCCGGGGAACACTGGGGAAGTAACTCTGAGTCAGAGCGCTTAGAGAGGGCCAGTAAATTAATTAACCACTCAAGACATTGTCGTGAATTCTGTTCCTTGTTGCCCTAACCTGTCGGGGTGTCGCAAGGCGTGAGAAAGTGGTTTTAATGGCTCTTGTGTTTTTTTTGTGTTTTGCTTTTCTTTTTAATTCATTTCTTGTGCAGCTTGCGTCCTCTAGAAAGTTCTTGAAGAAAAGTAAAAGCATAAATCATTCAAGAATGCTGTTCCTTATTGTAAGAATGTTGTTGGCTATTCTACTGTTATATATACAGACACATTCATGTGGCTTAATGTGAAACAAATGCTCATGCGAAACAACTTGATTTACTCCGCACAATTTCAAATTACTCAAGGATGGGAATACTTTACATGACATTACATTACAGAAACAATTCATCCCGGATTTGGCAGAGAGAAATCGTGCCGGACTTAGCAACAGTTTTCATTCAAGGATCCAGGTCTGGTATCTTCTCAATCCCACTGTCCCCTTTTTGCACTGGGCCGAGGCTGGCCTTCGCAGTGACTGGGTGGGTGAGTGGTGAGTGGGTGGGTGGGTGGGTGTTCGGGAGTTTAACGTCCTTTTCCACCATGTATGGTTGTTATCAAAGACGGGGCAACGAGAAAAAGGCCGAAACAAATACCTGGCACCAACCGGTATTCGAACTCACGACCCGAGAATTGGAAGTCCAACACTCTACCATTCGGCTATCCCGGCTCTCCGACCTTCTCGGTAAATCTCAGAAATAATGACAAGAAGAAGAAGAAGAAAAATGATGAATAACTCGACTGATCTTTTTGCGTTGTATACCATGCCATAATTATAACATTACGTCACGTGACATTGCATGGCATTGCATCACATAGTGTTGCGTTTTGTGCCATATAACAGCACTTTACATCAGGTGGCATGGCATTGCATCACATAGTGTTGCGTTTTGTGCCATATAAAGCACTTTACATCAGGTGGCATGGCATTGCATCACATAGTGTTGCGTTTTGTGCCATATAAAAGTACTTTACATCAGGTGGCATGGCATTACATCACATAGTGTTTCGTTTTGTGCCATCTGTTATCTGTGATCTGTATCCTGTGTTAGGCCTGCCCTTCCTTTTTAACTGTTATTCTTAGTGCTTGTTTAACATAGTTTAAAGTGAGGCAATGCCAATGCCTATTTCTTAAATTGTGTTTTAGCCAATGACTGAGTGTGTGAATGTGTATTTCCATGGTATGTTCGTGTATACATGTGTTTTGTTTTGTTTTTTATCAAGAGGAGCAAAACAAATTCATCTTAATTGTAACTAAGAAGCGAATAATCTTATCTTATCTTATCTAACAGTACTTTACATCAGGGCATGACATTACACTACATAATGTTGCGTTTTATGTCGTATAACATTAGGTTACATCACATGACATGGCATTACATTACATAATGTAGCGTTTTGTGCCGTATAACATTACATCACATGACATGGCATTACATTACATAGTGTAGCGTTTTGTGCCGTATAACATTAGGTTACATCACATGACATGGCATTACATTACATAATGTTGCGTTTTGTGCCGTATAACATTAGGTTACATCACATGACATGGCATTACATTACATAGTGTAGCGTTTTGTGCCGTATAACATTAGGTTACATCACATGACATGGCATTACATTACATAGTGTAGCGTTTTGTGCCGTATAACATTACATCACATGACATGGCATTACATTACAGATTGTTGCTTTTTGTGCCATATAACATCACATGGCAAGGCATTACATTACATAGTGTAGCGTTTTGTGCCGTATAACATTACATCACATCACATGGCATTACATTACAGATTGTTGCTTTTTGTGCCATATAACATCACATGGCAAGGCATTACATTTGGAGGAATTAAACACTAGATTTTAAGGATATTTCTGGTGAACACACATTTTTGCTTTTTGTTTCTTT